>CM062653.1:69751593-70210215 GCA_031772095.1 Zeugodacus tau | reverse complement strand
GTAAAGTTTTTTTCTCAAACATAAACAATTCAAGCATACATACATACATACATAGGAACGAATATATTTTATTGTGTTTGGCGACGTGTATATCTAAGGTGTGCTCTGATTAGCTAAACGTTTAATTAACATTCTTAATATCCACATAGTTGCAGATGAGCGATAAAAAACTAATTAAATACATTTAGTACGTATTAGAGGCACACAAACACAAGCGTTTTTAGTATATACTCGTAGGTACTAGTATCTTTTAATTCTCAACTATTTTTATTAGCATTTATATGCAGGTTGCAAGCACAAGTGTTTATTAGACTTGAATTAGCATTCGCACTGACGTCTCAACCACTTTTTTCCGAATCTTTCTTTTTTCACAATTAAAACGCGAACGAAAAAAAAAGAAACTAATGAGTATACAAGAAATTAAAACACACTAGCAACATATGGTGAAAAAACCCAGAAAAAGTCTGTTAGTTAGTTCAACGCGCAGCGATTGGCAGTCGAGCGGCCGATCCGCGAACTCCGGCGTCGAATTACTGGCAGTGGATAAGTTAGATATCACACGAAACGCAAGTCGCTTGTTATCTTCGCGTCGATTTTACTGTTCTCTCATTATTATGATCTATTATATGTATGAACGAGTATGTGGCTACAAATGCGAGTATACCTATTGTATTCGAGTTGAACTCTCCGCTCAACGTAATAATTTATGTATTTTGTTTAATTGTATTGTTGTTGTTGCTGTTGTTTTGAGGGCCTTTTTTGCCAGCACAACTGCAATTGAACGAATTGTAAAGCACGAGTAGGTTTCACTTTGCCCTTCAACTCTAAATTACACCTTTGTAAGTCGATTTGTATTTACTTAATTTATTATTTATTTATTTTATAAGTATAGTTACATTTACATATGTACATATATGTATATAGGTATGTATGTCAAACTGTGTATTTTATTTGTGTAAATTTATATTTTAACGTATTTTATGCGGGTGTCGAAACGCGCACCCATTTCAAACTAAACCAAATGCACTGCACTAATTTGTACTTAATATAAGGCAAAATTGCTGACTCGCTCCAATTTAAGTAAAAAAGTCCCAGTTCCAAACCGCAAATTTAGCACGCGGCTGCTGTGTGCTCATACGAAGGAACTTTGGATTCAAGGAATAACGTATAAATTGTTGCTGTGTTTACATATACATACATATGTCTGTATGTACGCATATACATATGTACTCACGAAAAAGGCACGGAGGCACAGGCACACCGGTAATGAAGTTATTTATACGCCTCTTTTATCATTTCAGCAATAAGACAAGTTTGCCAATAAAATAATAATTAATTTCGTTTTATTTCGGGTAGACTGTTGAAAGATTACACACAATTTTAATGAATTATGTATTAATCGTTAGGAATTCGGGAGGAAGTGGCTATTACACTGTGTTCGACAGCTTCGATATTTTTCCGTTTCATTAATCGAGTGCAATTTTCGAACTGCATGCAGGCGGTGATTTTTTTCGTACAAAAATGAGTTATAATAAAAAATTTGTGTTTCGAGGATATTACGGAAATATTCTGAACATTAAAAAAAATTGTAGTTCCCGCTGCAAGAATCACATGTGGTGCTTTTTGTGAAATCCCGACGTATGCGTAATTGGAAAAAAGAAGACTCTGAACTATAAATTGCACTGGAAATTCTGTATGAGTAAGGAATTTCAGAAAATTACAAAATTTACAAATTGCATTTCAAAAGCGGAAAATACATGGAAGAAATGTGTGATTCTCTTTTAAATCTCTCTTTTTAAATGTATACATATACTGGTTGACTTACCAGTATTTATCTTTCGGATAAATATTTCTTTTGCAAGTTTACGATCTCAGCCACAGCTTTTAGTTTCCAAAAAAACCATACAGTAATAAATTATATGCTTCGAAAAAGAGGAAAACAGAGTTCAACAACTAAGGAAGGGCTAAGTTTAGGAGTATTTATTTATATATTATTACGTTTATATATTATACAATTTATTTAATTAATTTTATTCATATAACAAACAATTTGACTCACATATTCGGTATATATGTGATATAAAGTCCATTATATGGGTGAAGTTATGACCCGATTTCACGTATTTTAGGCACGGAGACATATTATTAAAAGAAAGATTTTCCCTCCGAATTTCTTCAAAATATCTGAGAGACTTACCCATATATTCGGAAAAAAATAGAAGCCCAGAGGTCCTCATGTTTGATATATGGGGCTTTTAAAATGTATGGTCCGATTTTGACGCTTTTTAGAAGGGCGATGCCACACTACAAATGTAGTATTTGTGCAAAGTTCTGTTCCGATATCTTCACTAGTGCTTACTTTATATATTGTAAAGTAAACGGTTCAGATCGTCTTAAAAGTTCTGGTATATAGGAAGTAGGCGTGATTGTGAACCGATTTGGCCTATTTTCACAAAATATAATTGTATTTCATTGAAATTTTTTCAGTAGTTTCGGAGATATGATTTTTTATCCATACGTGGGCGGAACCACGCCCATTTAAAATTTTGTATACCATTTTGAGTGCAGCTCTTCTGTATCTGCTTTATTATGAAATTTAAGGTTTCTGTTGGTTTTCATTACTGAATTAAAGCATTTTTAGTAGTTTTCAACGTAACCTTTTTATGGGAGGCGGGCGTGATTATAATCCGATTTCCTCCACGGGATATAGGGAAATTCCTGAAAAAATCGACTCGTGAAAGTTTCGTTGATATAGCTTCAGTAGTTTACGAGATATGTACAAAATACTTAGTAGGAGCGGGGCCACGCCCACTTTCCCAAAAAAAATTACATGCAAATATGCCCCTTCCTAGAAAAATCGTTTGTACCAAATTTTACTTTCATAGCTTAACTTATGGCTTAGTTATAGCTCTTTATGTGTTTTCGGTTATCGCTATTTTGTGGGCTTGGCAGTGGTCCGATTCCGACCATCTTCGAACTTAACCTTTTTATGGTGCCACGGAACATGTGTTCCAATTTTCATTAAGATTTTTACTCAAGTTACAGCTTGCACGGACGGACAGACAGACATCCGGATTTGAATTTTACTCGTCACCTTGATCACTTTGGTATATATAACCTTATATCTAACTCGTTTAGTGTTAGGACTTACAAACAACCGTTATGTGGACAAAACTAGTATTCTTTAGCACCTTTTATTGCGAGAGTATAAAAATATCATCCAGTTAGTCCAGGAAGGAACTACCACTTAATATGCAGTTTCTTTTGAAGTGTCTTGTAGAGTCAGATATCAAGTAAGCCGAAAAGAATACTTGAATGAGTCAAAAAATTACTGTAAATATAAAATGTTGACTTGTCCACCATACGAAACTAAAAACCTATATTGAAGAAACATGCAAAATATGGAAGAATGAATCCTAAGATAATACAAGCACTGATAGGTACAGCACTTTTCTATGTAGCGCTTCTAAATAAATACTCACACACAAGCAAATAAAGAACAGTGAAGCTTGCAGATGTGTGTGAATTTTTTGAAAATGTTAGAGTACAATCTCTGAGAATAATAACTACATAGTTGGTCTTAGTCAGTTTGAACAGCACGAGACTTGCACGAGTAAGCTCGGCAAATATGCAAAGTCAACGCAAATAGGACGTAATGATAAGGCGAGATAGATTAGCGGTTTTGGTTGGCGCCAATATTTATAATTTAAAAAATCTTATATTCAAGCTATAATTAGCAATTCATTACAGTATTATCAAAATCAGTTTTTGTTTTTATTTTTGGTGTCAAGATTAATGATAATTATAAATCAAATGCGTTTTAAAGCGAAAACTGCGCTTATCTCATCTCTGATTATATTTTGATTAAACAAAGCACAATGTAATCAGTTGTTTTCTTGGTGGATACCACAAAGATCAGGAAATGTGAAATAAAACTGTATTATATAAGACTCTTTACAAATACATACATGTACATATATAACACCACTAAATAAAAAAAAACTTTTTAGCATTCATATAAATATTTATAGTCATCCCAATTCATAAAGAGACTCGTAAATCTATAAGCGGACAGATGTTCATTTTGGTAAAGAACAATGAATGAACTATTAACAAGCGTCAAGTGGCGATCTTCAGCCAGTACTAGGATATTGAAATTTGGAAAAACCTATTTAAATCATTGTTGTATACAAAGAGTTTTTAAAGTAATATAAGAGAGGTATATTCCTCTTCTAATCTATAAAGGAGGCATATGCAAATTCATCTCAAATCGAAACATAAATGCGACATAATAAATAATAAAAATAATTATAATATTAAACGAACGGAAGCAATAAATTTTAAACAAATTAAAATCAATGAATTAAATTTTTTGCCAAACATATTTACAAACATTGAAAATTCGGGATTATATATGTATGTCGTTAACACGCGATAGTCTGCGTCTGCGCTTAAAATTAGAAGTGCGACTTAACACAAACAGTTGGTTAATTATTTAAATTTTATTCTACAATCTCTGTGTTTTATTTGTCTTGATAAGACTTTAATAACAATTCAAGTTGTGTTTGTATTGTATATTAAACTGTGTTTTGTCGCCGTATAAGCCGTTTATAGACGGCACATGTAAGACAATAAAATGAACACGTGCTTGAATAGTATTAACTGACGTCAATATTAACAAAGTATTAACAGTGACTTTGGAAACATAAATAATTGTTGAAAGTTGTTCAAATTCAAAACAAAAGTGTTGACAGTAGTAGTTTAGATCCGTACACTTATGAGAGTATCGGAATAAGTCGAGTGAGCAACATTTCGGAGAGTAAGAGAAGGTAAATGTTTTAACAATTGATTTACAATCTCTGTTGTCGTTAGTTTGTGGGATGCTGCATTACCACGCTCAGAAAACGATGTTACGCGTTACAACATTGGAATGAATTAAGTAAAAAATCAGGTCCCAAATTTATTATATGGCATGATCGCACCCTTAAATGTGTTGAACACATATTTTTATACCTAATCAACCTTTAGATCTATCCTAACTAAATCAAATCTTATCATATACTAAACAAACTGTCTAAATCGCCTATAACACATAAACCTGTGTTCTTCAAAGCTAACAAAATTACGACATTTCGCAAAAAATCTTTTGTTCACTTCAACGATTTGGAAATTATATTATTATATATTCCATTACCATAATATCCTTCAAATCGGATTTATTTTCCATATAAATGTATTATGAGTCCTTTGAGCTTATATTAGTTCAACTCGGTAATTTCTCCACAACTCGAACTTTTGAATTGACAATAGAAGTCAAATTTCATACAAATTACTTTTCCATAACTCGGAAGTCTCTCTAACTCGAAGTGTTTTTTGTGAATTATGGTGATTCCAGTTAGGGTAGTTCAACTGTATATACACTTGTTTCGCCATGCATAGCGTGACATATTTATGCAACACAATATATAAGTGACACCCAATTGTAAGTGTAAGTATAAATGAATTTGACTTAAAAACATACACAATAAGAAATAATATCGATATATATTAAATATTTATTTTATACACAATTTTATTTAAATTTGACAAATATTCTATATGTATGATATATTCGATTGTCTAGCAATAGCTAAGCTCTTTATTTGTTAATTTTCTACGAAAATATTGAATATATTTACTTTCTTAACTGTTCCGATCAACTACCTTCGCTAGCTAGTAACGCAGAACTACAAGTAGTTTTTGATAATCTTGCAATGTTACAAATTGCACTGTTACTAATTAAAAATGCATATTATATAAAGAATATAGATGTACTGGACAAGCGTTCACGTTGTGCTCGAATGCAATTTGTTACCTTGAACCTTCTCAGGCAATGCGAAATATACCTATGGCTTATCTGTTCTAAGCAAGTAATGAAAACAAAAAACCCGGTATCAGTCTATTGAAGCTAATTTTCTATTTTCATTCTTGTTAATATTATTAATTTTAATTAAATGTAATTATGTCATCACATTTGTGTGTTTCGCAAATCATTTCGACCTACGATTCGCTAAATTAACGAGCTCATCGTAAATACTTTTTGTTTAACATTCCAACATTGTCCAATTTGTATATGTATATTCGTTATCAATGGCTCAGCTGTAGCTAATTAATCGTAAACAGTCGATAACTTTCAATAGGGATAGGTCATCGCTAAAAAGAAGGAGGCAGAGTAAATACTCAAATGTAAACTGCGTAAAAAAAGGAGAATGGGATAATAAAAGTGAAAAAGAATTGGTGAAACAGAATCGTAGAGTTAGGTATCAGTTGGATCAAACTTAAATCATATACATCACGAACGACAACAAGTCGAGACCAGACTATATATCTTATGACCACTATTGTTCAAATGCAAAATGCAATTCCCAATATGCCCAATATTCATGAACATATTTGTCGAAATTTGAGAAAGTGTGTGACTGTCATATGAGTCTAATTGCATTTGAATAACGACCTAGCAGTAGAATCGCAAATAAATCGTTAAGGTTTTATGAAATTTAGGTAATGGGTTAACAGCCAGTAGTTAATCATAATCTCAAAGAAAATCTATAGCTTAAGATACAAGACCGCAAACGCCTGCTGAACGGTCTCGAGATTTTATCGACGCACTTTTGTTATTCAGTGTCTTTTGAATACTAAAGTTTAGCCAACTTCAAAGTCCAAATGTGGTAATTTTAAATAAATATTTAATTTAATTAACATTAATTAAAATTATAAAAATTTGTTACAATCTCACATTTCAAATACTAAATTTGAAATTATACAACAACAATAACACATTATAAATATTAATACTTTCTGCGTTAAATATAAATAATTATTTTACGTTTTGTATAATACATAAATTTTCTTAAAGTTTTTTTGAACCATGTTCCACCTGTCGCTTTGGTGGCTCAACGAAGGCGGGATTTTTCGCCTTACAACGCTCCTCATGCGTTTCATTTGGTATGATGTCAGCGCTCAAGTCAATTAACCTATCTAATGGACATTGAGTGCCACAATTCGGCACAGACAACAGCTCAGCACAACCGTCCTCACTATTTCGCAAATAAATCTGCAAAACATGAATATCAAAACCATTACAAATAGTTTAAGTAAGTATATAAGTGTATACGCAATACCTCAACGTAGTACTCTCCGGTTTGCTGGTTTTGGTGCAACTCGAAAATAAGTGTAACTGCAAAGCGCAACATTTGACCTTTCCACAGATTCAACGACGTCAGTATGGAACCCACCGTCCAATCATGGGCACCATAGATGAACAGCTTACGATTGCTAGGGCTAAGCTTGCCGTTACGCTTCTCCAACATCTCCGCAAACGTCTTCTTAAGAAAGGGACCGCCTTTAATCTTTTGCATTTCTCTGGTGTAGGCATTGTATATGAAACTCCGCTCGGCTAAAAATCGCATTTTTTCCGGATAGTAGTCCTTCGTCCACGCTGGTAGGGTGTACCCAAACTCTTGCTAAATATTGAAATACATTGAAGGTACATATATTATTAATTAATATCAATGTGTATAATTAGAGAGTATAAAATGATATTGCTTATGAAAATACATTTTTCATTTATTAAGAGAAAGAGACAAAACAGTTTTTTTTATGTTTTTGTCCGTCTTTTCTATGTCCACTATGTTCATTTTCTTTGGTATTCATATGACCTGTATCGAATTAGACAAACTATTTACTATTGGTTACTTTACTTTGCCCAGAGCCCGGATAATAACTTAGTGCTCAGACCTTTTTATGAGAATCTCACTCTCATAAAAAGGTTCAAATTAATTATTTGCGTTGACTATTAAAAAAATGGAAACTAATAGCGGATCACTCACCTCAGCTAATAGAGTAATAAAGAGGGAATTCACATCATCAGCACTTTTAACGGGCTTTCCAGTTAGTTCGGTCAAGTTTCGAAATAGGGCTTCGTATTGCGCCAATTCAGCTTTCACTTCCGGCAATTGAAATACTTCTTCACGTGCCTCGAAAAAACGTGGACAAGGTTTGAGAACCAAAAGTAACTGAAACAAATGAAGAATCATTTAGTACTAAATGAGTGGTAACTCTATCAATTCTTACCGAGTCCTCTTCCAATGGCTCTGAGAAAATCGGTATTGGCTGCCAATTATATTCGGTATTCCATTCCATATCGGTACCGCGTGGTGCAAAGAAACTGGCTAGTACGGTGGAAAGAGACATCAGCGTACGACCTGATGCAGTTGATTGTGCGTAAACATACTGGAAATTTGTGTTAAAAAATTGGTTTATTTATGTTTATAGAATTGACAGAAAGTGCATTGAAACAAATATTAAACATACATCGGGAGAATAGTGCGGTTCCATAAATTTACCATAACGCCTGTTTAGCCATTCTCCAAGATGATATAATTCGACTTTTCCTTTCTGAAATAATTTAAATATAATCATTACATCTGGTTTTTTTAAGTGAAAAGGTTACTCACATTGGTTACTTGACCCCAACCAGTAGGATGAAATGTATCGTTCACATAGGGGTCATTCGGATAGGTATTCACCGGGGCACGGGCACCATGACGAGCTACCTGTGAAATTGAATTTGATTGTTAATTTTATTTTCACTCATTATTATGCATATAAATAAAGTATCAATTAACATTGTCTGGCCAAATGTCTTGACGTTAATTTATAAGCGTAATTTCCGAATTATGAAAATTATCATATTAATTTGTTTAGCCCAAAAAAATTTAAATTAAAATGAGGAACAATAACTACAAATAATTTTAAATGTGAGTGACGCAGAAACGAAATAATCTATTATTATACATATATTTTACATTTATAAAATATTTGTACTCATATGTGATTAAAGATACTTCTCCGCTCACTTTAGTCAAACAAGAAATTCAACGAATGTATTGAACTCAGCGTAACGATTAAATTAACTCAAAATGATTCTTACAAAAATGTGAATATTTGTTTGAAATTATTGTTTTAACCCATTCTTAAGTATTGTAATATTCGAATATATGTCCCAGTAACAACTCTAATTAAGTGAAATGCGTTGATTCATAATTTTAAAATATCTCATGTGTATCTTCGGTGATTTTTCTGACTGCAAAAGCGGAAGCTTTGAATTGATTTTTTCGCGCGCATTATGATTAATCCCACTGAATAATATGGTTGTAATTGCATTACATTGTAAATTGTATCCTTGCCATGATTTGCGACTGATTTAATTTAGATCTATATTTCATCAGCTTTCTTTCAAAGAAATATCAAGTGTATTTTCCAAACAAAATTTAATTTCAGAATAATTATGAATTCTGTGTAATATGATGAATGCTTAACACAACCAATAACAATTTGTAAGAATTAATAGCCCAAGGTTTGCAATTATCTAGTTTACTTTATTAAAACAGCCAACAATATTTTATTCCCTTCATTATGCAGTCAGTGATATAAAGAGTTCCCAGTGATTTACAAATATTCTTATTTCATATTCTTAAGCATATCAACTAGTGGATCCAATATTATTTATCAGCTACTTTTTCAAAGCCCGATGTACATATCTCTAACAGTGAAAATAATCGGTAACTGTACTATCAACCACGAAGTGATTGTTAGGAAGTTTTCTGTGATCTCAGTTTGTGTTTGTCATAATTTATGAGAGATGTTCATCAGTGAAAATGAGATGTAGAGTTAATTAACTATGGATACCGTGGACTTAGAATGCTCACATTTATACATTATCCTGTCTTAAATTCTTCTTATTTAATCAAAGGATTTGTGAGAAAACCTTCAGTAACACTTACAATATGCAATAGCTTCAGCGTTGAGTTCGAGGTGTTCACCGACACTGTTGGACAATTAGCATCATTTATCCACTTATCAGCCTCTCCGCGTCCGCCAGCGGTGGTGTAAAAATAAATTAAGATTACAGCTGCTGCAGCAAAAATGCTCAACAATAATATCACATGTTTGCGCGTAATTTTTTGAAAAATCATATTGTATCACAATACAATAACACACACACACAAAAATTAATTTTAAACACGTCTCGTAGCCAAACCGGTCATTAGCCGGAAGAAAAGTAATTATCGAACAAACGAAAGCACAAAAGAGCACAGAGTCACAAGCTGAGATTTTGAAATATTTTTGTTTTAATTACAAAACTGCACTTAATTGACTCAAACGCAATTCAATCAGGCGTTTAGCACAGCGCTTAGCGTTAAAATGAATAATTTTTGTTAACTGCTGCGTGTTAGAGACTCGCAGCTCTGTTTGTTGTATACACAGTTGTTGTTGATAAAAGTGAACGTTCACCGACCGACCGACACTGCACTGAACCGCTTGGATTCGCTCTTGATTCTAAACTTTGCGATTGATTCAACAGCGGATTATATCTCAGAAGTTGAGTTGGTGCGACAGCAGCTGCCATTCAGCATACGAAATGAACTTCCGACGTTCAGCGGTTTGTCCGGAAGGGAAATCAACGAATGCAACGAAAGACTGATTTTTCAACAGAACTGTTGAATTCTTTGAACCAGCTAACCTCCAGCCGTCGCGACGGTCCAACTTACTATCATAGACTGAATGTGGTGCTTAACTAGTAGTATATGTTTGTGTGCATTTACTCTTAAGTCTCTAAAATAATTCTCTAGCTATGTTCATTTTACTAGTGGTGCTTGTTTAAAAAATTAATTGAGCCATTATTGTAAGTATAAACAATTGCAAATGCTCATGTTTATGCATACCTGTATACATGTTTGTATCGTTTGATAGTTGAACATGCTGAGTAGCAAGCTGTCAGGCAACTCATAATTTTCATAGAATCTCAAACAGTTCAATACAAATTTATATATCGATGCCTTACTTTCTCAACCTCGTATCTTAAAAAATTGCGGTTTTGAGATTTTCATATCAAACGATTGCTATTTCTCTGTTCCATAACTGCAACAACTTCCTATCTCAATAAGTTGTGTCTATCGTAAAAAAATTAAGAATACAAAACTTGGTATCTCATGCAATCCTGTTTTCGTAACTGCGTCAAACTCTTATCTCAATATACATGTATATTTAATTGAGTATTAATCGTTTTCTTATTCTCCAAAAAGATCTTTTTATTTTCTTTTGCTATAGCATGAATACGTGTAGTTATGTATATTTGCAGCTTAACGTATGGAGTCCCGTTATTCGTCGGCGACGCCGGTAATTCTGTTATCAAGAATCAATGCCACGAACCAGAAACACAACAAACTGGAAACGTAATTTTGAATGAGAAAACAGGACATTTTCTCTCAGTAGGTTCTGATAACTCTGTCTTCTCCTTAGAATCCGACTTTTCCGCAAGTGAAAGCGAGTACCATCCCAGCACTGAATCAGATCTATCTGAGAATGGATCTTCTTCAGTATTGTTGAATAAATCCTCTGGTGTCATTAAAATAAAAGGAGCACAGAAAGGCCAGGGAGATAAGCAAAGCTGGACTAGAAACCGCCAAAAACATAGGCGAATGCGTGGTCGGGAATATTCATCGATTAAGGGGAGCAAAAAAGAGATTGGAGTAATGCAAATTAGAAAAGAAAGAACTGTGAAAGTTCGGTGCCGTTCGGAAATATGTGCCCAAAAATTTGGTAAGCAGTGCAACGAAATTACAGAAGAAGATAGGAAGGATATTTTTAAAGTATTTTGGTCACTGTCATGGGAAGAAAAAAAGGCGATTGTCGTTGCTATGGTGTCTCAAAGACCGGTCATTTCAAGAACGACTGGTACTATTTCTCGTCGAGTAAACACATTAGTCTACACTTTAAAAACATCAGGAGAGGTCAAGATTGTTTGTAAAGAAATGTTTTTGGGTACGCTGTCTCTTGGTGAATGGAGCGTGTCCAAATGGGTTACTGGCAATCTACATACAAGCAACCTTGGCTTGGTAAAGAAAAGTAAAACAGTAAATACAAAAATACAAATGTCCCAGAGTTTGAATATCAGATTCATATAAAATATAAGGAGCGTGCTAGGAAAGAGAAATCCGAAGACAAGGAACTTTGTTTAAAAAGCGATATTCAAATGTTCACGGTAGACTTGCAAGCAGTGCAAACAATTCCTTTACTTTCAACTGGAGCAAACTACTTCAAAACAAAACTCTGTGTGCACCAATTCACAATTTATAACGAATTTGATAAAAATGTTACTTGCTATGTCTAGCATGAAGCCGAAGGCGGTATGGACTCTAATGTCTTTACTTCTTGTTTGTTGGACTTTTTAGAGAAATTAGAAGATAAATCGAAACCGATAATATGCAGTATGCAATAACTCACTATGCAGAAATTCAACAAAAATATTTGGTAGTAGGCCACTCTCAAATGGAGTGCGATTCTGTACAAGCCTCCATAGAATGGAAGAAGAAAGGAAGAGAACTCTATGAGCCAGCTGATTTTAACATGGTTATAAACCAATCCAGATTCTCGCAACCTTATCGCGTTAATTATTTAAATCACAAGTTTTTCCGCGATTTCTCTCAAATAAATTACTTGAAGTCAATTCGACCAGGCACTAAGAAGGGCGATCCATGCGTTGTTGATTTGCGAGCTCTCAAATATACCTTAAATGACGGAGTTCAATATAAATTATGTTTTGATGAAGAGTGGAAACTATTACCTCATCGTAAATTGCGACCACAAATGCAGCACAATGATGACTTAGTAATACCGGGCCTCTATAATCAGCAACTACCGATTTCTAAAAGAAAATATGACGACTTGCAAGACTTGAAACGTATGATTCCAGCTGACTATCATTCATTTTATGACAACTTGCCATACCAATAATAGGATTAAATTAAAATAAATTAATATGAATTCTGTTTTTTTTATAATATTCTCTAAACAATAAAACTTTCATTTCAAACAAAATATTGTTTTCATTAAATTATTTTGAAATATCTTCGTTGTATACATATACATAAGTGCAGCAAACGAGTATCTTTTTAATCAAGTTTCAAAAATGAAAATGATTTTTAATGCAGTAAACTCGTATCTTAAAAAATTCGTTTTATGCGTAAACTAAAAGAGATAAGTATATTATTTTTACTTATGTACATCGCCTTAATTCATTCCTTAATAATTGCATTTAAATTTTTGCATAAACAGTGACGGTAAAAAAATAAGCAGTTTTTTTTCTTTCCTGAAAAGTTACCTTTTTTAAGATACGAGGTTGAGAAAGTAAGGCATCGATATACTACATTTGTGTATTTTTAATGCAACATAAATATGGATTTACATATGTACGTGTGTATATATGTGAGTACCTGGAAATTTAGATATTTAGTATTCGAATTAAATAGGTGTATGTATGAAGTGGGTGCAGCATTTCGACGAAATCGTGAATTTTTGCAAATTTTTGGTTCATTTCGTACTTTAATTTTTCATATTCATCAACAAAGCTTTGAGTTTTTGCTTTTGGATCCTACTATCACATTGCAGGATCAGGTTTTATCCACGTTCCCACGACAGTCGGCTCTATGTAACCGGAGCGGACCCGGATTCTTATTTGGGCAAGAACTGTCAAATCAGGAGTGTTCCTAAGAATTATTCGGGTAATGTTTAATACCGCTACAACAGCAAGATCAGGTTTGATCCCGACATCAACATGAATTCAAAGCTGCCAGTCATTTCAATTGTGGGCTAATATCACCAAAAATGGGAGAGATAAGAGTCAATTACAAAAAGAGAAGTTTTGTTTATAAACAGTACTAATTTGAATTTAGTAACTCCAAATGCGACACCCTATACTCAATTATTTACGCTCAGGTAATACATGCGAGTAAATAGTGAGAGATCAAAGCGTTTTCGTAGTATATTTCATATATGTAACTATTATATTTATTTTCACACAATTTAATTTAGCTTCAAAAAACAGCAGGCAGCAATTGAATATCAACACCTCAACATATTTTTTTAAAAACTAAGCTGATAATTTGCAATTTTTTCGGTTTTCCTACGTCGGTGTAAATACATATGTATTAATTTTCCTGTTTGTTATTTAAAATTCGCGATTTTGGAATTTTATAAGTGTGAAATCATTAAAAATAATGATTTCATCAATTTATTTATTTAATAGTGTAGATAAAAGTGTGTTCAAAAACAAGTAAGGAAAGGCTAAGTTCGGTGTCAAGAAAATATCCTGGGACAAAAACTATACCCATAAGTGGTCAAAGTGCCGAAAGTTTGGCTTATATAGCTTCATTGATTTGCGAAATATATGCAAATAACCAATTCGGGGGAGGGGTCACGCACACTTCCCCAAAAAAATTACATCCAAATATGCCCCTTCCTAGTGCGATCCTTTGTTTCAAATTTTATGGCTTAGTTATGACACTTTATGTGTTTTCGGTTTTCGGCATTTTGTGGGCGTGGCAGTGGTTCATTTTCGAAAGCAACCATTTTCGAAAGCAACCCTCTCACGGTCCCAAGGAACATGTGTTCCAAGTTTCATTAGGATATTTCAATTTTTACTCAAGTTAACCGTTGCACGGACGGACAGACGGACAGAGAGACATTCGGATTTTGATTCGTCTCGTCACCATGATCATTTTGATATAAATAACCCTATATCTAACTCGTTTAGTTTTATGACTTACAAACAACCGTTATGTGAACAAAACAATAATACTCTCTTAGCAACTTTTGTTGCGTGAGTATAAACAAGGCTATATTTGGTTTTTTCGAAAAAATATTTATTCGTTCGTCTACATTAATATTGTTGCCTTTAAAATAGTCCCCATTCGGTATTATGCAATTATGACAGTGCTGCTTCCAATCGTCGAAACACTTCTCAAACTGGATTTCTGGGCTAGCCTTTGACTCTTTCAGCGTTTTCTCGTATGCTTATAAAACGACGGCCTTTAGCGTTCTCTTATTTGTCTTATGCAAGATAGGACATCGTTACAGTATTGTTTTTGACCAAAAATTCAAGAACAACCAACGAAGTGTGAGCTTTTTGAGCAAACTGCGTGAAGAAAGGAGAATGGAGGAAAAGAAGTGAAAAAGAATTGGCGAAACTGAATCGTAGAGGTAGTATTAGTTAGGCTAAATGTTTCTTAATGTCGGTAATTTAGAAATCTCCATTTTTCGTACGGCAATATATTTTATATCCCATATATCACGAACGACAGCAGTACGAGTCTTAATGCAAATCTCAATATACTTCCAGGACCGCTGAAGGTGGTGAAGTTAACATGATGTATTCGTTTCATGAAATTAAGGTAATAGGATACTTGTCAATGGTAAGTCATAATCTCAAAGATAACCTATTGCTGAAGATAGAAGTCAGCGTGCGCCTGCGGAACGGCGGTGTTTCTTGAATACTAAAGTTTAGCTAAGTTCCGATATGCAGCGGAAGGTATTAATTCTTTCGCTACAAAATTTTAAACAAATATGGTTATTTTAAACCATAAATTTAATTAATTATAATAATATGTTATTTTCTCTCTGTTTTTATTTCAAACAATCACAAATTTAAAATATTAATACTTTCTGCGTTATGTGCAAATAATTGTTTATACATATTATACATTCATTTTCTTAAAGTAGTTTTAAACCATGTTCCACCTGTAGCTTTGGTGGCTCAACGAAGTCGGGATTTTTTGCCTTACAACGCTCCTCATGCGTTTCATTTGGTATGATGTCAGCGCTCAAGTCAATTAACCTATCTAACGGGCATTGAGTGCCACAATTCGGCACAGACAACAGCTCAGCACAACCGTCCTCACTATTTCGCAAATAAATCTGCAAAACATGAATATGAAAACCATTACAAATAGCTTAATTAAGTATGTAAGTGTATAAGCACCTCAACGTAGTACTCTCCGGTTTGCTGGTTTTGGTGCAACTCGAAAATAATTGTAACTGCAAAGCGCAACATTTGACCCTTGTACAGATTCAACGACGCCAGTATGGAACCCACCGTCCAATCATGGCCACCATAGATGAACAGCTTTCGATTGCTGGGGCTAAGCTTGCCGCTACGCTTCTCCAACATCTCCGCAAAAGTCTTCTTAAGAAAGGGACCGCCTTTAATCTTTTGCATTTCTCTGGTGTAGCCATTGTATATAAAACTCCGCTCAGCTAAAAATCGTATTTTTTCCGGATAGTAATCTTTCGTCCAGGCTGGTAAGGTGTAACCAAACTCTTGCTAAATATTGAGATACATTATTAATGTTAGAGAGTATAAAATGATATTGGTTAAGAAAATACTTTTTTTCATTTATTTAAAGAAAATGATAATTTTTATTTTCAAATTCCAAATAGTTTGAAACACTAATAGTGAATTACTCACCTCAGCTAACAGATTAGCAAAGAGGTAATTCACATCATCAGCACGTTCAACGGGCTCTCCAGTTAGTTCGGTCAAGTTTCGAAAAAGGGCTTCGTGCTGCTCCAATTCAGCTTTCACTTCCGGCAATTGATATACTTCTTCACGTGCCTCGAAAAAACGTGGACAGGGTTTGAGAACCAAAAGTAGCTAAAACAAGTAAGGAATCTTTTAGTATTATCTCCGAGTCGTAACTCTATCAATTCTTACTGAGTCCTCTTCCAATGGCTCTGAGAAAATCGGTATTGGCTGCCAATTATATTCGGTATTCCATTCCATATCGGTACCGCGTGGTGCAAAGAAACTGGCGAGTACGGTGGAAAGAGACATCAGCGTACGACCTGATGCAGTTGATTGAGCGTAAACATACTGGAAATTTGTGTTAAAAAATTTGATTAGTTTTATTTATAGAATTAAAAGGAAGTGCATCGAAACAAATATTTAACATACATCGGGAGAATAGTGCGGTTCCATAAATTTACCATAACGTCTGTGTAGCCATTCTCCAAGATGGAATAATTCGACTTTTCCTTTCTAAAACAATTTAATTTTTTTATATGATTATTATTTTTGTTAAGGGAAAATGTTACTCACATTGGTTACTTGACCCCAACCAGTAGGGTGAAATGTATCGTTCACATAGGGGTCATTCGGATAGGTGTTCACCGGTGTGCGGGCGCCATGGCGAACTACCTGTGTAATTGAATATATTCATATTAATTTCATTTTCATTGATAATTATGAAAGTATGCATATAAATAAATTATCAATTATCATTGTTTGTCCAAATGTCTTGGTTAGTTTATATTTTTGATAAACCAAAAAAATTAAAAAATTGCATTACCATTAAAAATTGTATCTTTGCATTTCGCTAATGTCGTTATGCATGATTTACGGCTGATTTAATGCAGATCTATATTTCATCAGCTTTCTTGTTATAGCAAGTGTATTTCGCAAAAAAATGTTAATTCCAGAATAATTATGAATTCTGTGTAATATGAAGAATGGGTAACACAAGTAATATGTATTCAGGTGTAAGCATTATAAAACTCGTAATGTTTGTATGTTTATGGCAACGTTACCAAAATAAGATGAAGATTCATTAATTATAACCGGATTTTTATTCAGTATTATGAGAGAATTAATAGCGCAAGGCTTGCTATTATCTAGTTACTTTAATACTTACAACAGATTTCACAATTAACTGTATTATAAACTTTATTTTATCATCATTTATGTTTTCTTGTCCTCATTATGTAGCCAGAAATAAAATGGGAACTTCACAAATACTACTATTTCATTGCATACTAAATCAACTTTTGGGTTCTATAAAAACTACTAACTCCTTATACACAACTCTATGCATTTCTAATGATCTAACGACTAGTACGAACAACCACGAAATGGTTGTTGAGAAGTGAACTCAAATGTATGGAAGTACTATTTGCTTGAAAGCTGGAATTTGTCTGTACATCGATATGTGGGGTTAACGGTATACAGCTTCGAATATTTGCTTACTGTCTTTACTATTTCTTATTAAATCAAAGGATTTATGAGAAAACCCTTAGTAATACTTACAATATGCAACAGCTTCAGCGTGGAGTTTGAGGTGTTCACCGACACTGTGGGACAATTACCATCATTTATCCTCTTATCAGTTTCTCCGTGCTCGCCAGCCGTGGTGTAAAAATAAATTAAGATTACAGCTGCTGCAGCTAAAATGCTTAACAATAATATCACATGTTTGCGCGCAAATTTTTGAAAAAACATATTCTATCAAAAGACAATAACACAAACAAAAGTAGCTGATTTTAAACACGTCTCGTAGCGAAACCGGTCATTAGCCGGAAGAAAAGTAATTATCGAACAAACGAAAGCACAAAAGAGTGCTAATTAATATTAGTGATACAAGTTGAGATTTTTTAAATATTTTTTCGTTTTAATTACAAAACTGCACTTAAATGTTTCATACACAATTCAACCAAGTGTTTTTGTTAACTGCTGAGTGTTAGAGACGCGCAGCTCTAGTTGTATACACAGCCTTTGATAAAGGTGAACGTTCACCGACCGACCTGAACCGCGTGGATTCGCTCTTGATTCTAAACTTTGCGACTGATTCGACAACGGATTATATCTTAGAAGTTTAGTTGATGCGACAGCAGCTGCCATTCAGCATACGAAATGAACTTCCGTCCCTCAACAAAAGACCGATTTTTCAAGAGAACTGTTGAATTCTATGAACCAGGTAACGTTCAGTTGACAGCTAGCTATCATAGTCTGAGTGTGGTGCTTAACAAGTAGTACACTAATATTACTTTCATTAATATGGTATGCTTGTAAAACGATGACACTTTAGGGTTCTCTCAATTTTTGGAAATAGGAGAAAATAACACCGTGTCATGTCTGGCGTATATGGTGGCTGAGACATCGTTACAGTTTTGTTTTTTTGCCAATAATTCACGAATAAGCAAAGAAGTTTAACATACGAAGTTTGGGGATTAACTCATAAAAATAAAAAAAATTTGACAATTGCAAAATATTAAATTCCTGCTAATTTTTGAACACACCTAGTGCAATGACATAAAGAATAGAAATCATTAGTAATTCACAGATGTAAAATAGGAGCGATGAAATATCTCACGAGGCAATTAACATTCATAATGAGTGTAAGTATACCGTAAATACATATATACATATGTATGTTTGCAATATACATATGTTTAATTGTTTAATTAAAATTACAATGGGTTTAAGTTCTTCGGTTTATTGTTTTGTAAATCCTATAATCGCTTAAAGTGATTCCTACGCCAAATATATATATATATATATATCCCTAAGCAAACAAAACGGTTTTATTATCTAATGACGGATAATTGAAGTCAGCTCAGCATGTTCAGCAAGCAAATAAATAATACTACACTTTTATATATATGAATGAATTAAATAAATAAAATTAAGAAAAATTATGAAAGCATTTAATACATTTTGATTGCAGCTACTTAATCTAAAATCTAACATTTAATTGCATTTTTATGGGGTTGCCTGCGTTCGTAAGCAAAACTAAATATTATATATAGTCTGCGAAAATCCTGCGATAATTATCATTAGCAGCAATAAAAATAAAGCGAAGCGTGAATATATCAAACATATGTATGTAATGTATAAACATCGACTAAATGTATGTGTCTGCCACACAAACCCAGTAGGAAATCGCCGGCTTTATCACTAACTAAGCATACGTTCAATATTATTGCAACTATGCATTTCTCTTCGTAATTCTGACGTAAATAGTTTATGTGTTTTTTTGTTTTTGCAGTTAGTTGTTTCTTGTTTATAGATTTACAGTTACATTATTTCCAATTACCCAATTATTTGTGGTTTATGCAGTTAAAATATGATGCAATAATGCAATTGCATTGCATAATTATGTAGTAATTGATAAATAGCACGTGGAACGCATGACAGTGCGAGCGTATGTGTGCTCTTGTGCTTACAAAAAAAAATACATAGACTATACTAAATTAGATTAAAATTTACTGTAATTTTGTCTATATTTACAATTTCATTCGTGTTTTGGGTTAAAGTTCCTTCCTTACTCACTCTAACAAATTCGTAGTACAATCAATAATATAAACATTGTATTACATAATATTCCCAAAATGTACAACGAAAAGAAAATATGATGAAATTTAAAATGTTAAAATATTGTGTTTGGGAAGCATTTTCTTTATGTATCTACAACTTTGCTTCCGCCGTTTTCCAATAGAAGTCTCTAGGGTCAAGCACTGGTCGATTACATCGTTTTTTTTTATATCGATCTTGGACATTTGTGTCAACATTAACCCAACAAAATTTTGTAGAGATCTGTTTGCATCCTAAACTTATTCTCAACTGAAAATGTCACTTTTTAAGCCGAATTCTCGACATTTGCGGGAAATTTTGTTTTTCTTTTTTAATTCCAAGAAAAGTGCGGCTGAGGCTCATCGAATGCTTTCGGATACGTACGGTGAGGCTGTCCTATATGAAAAAAAGCCTTAAATTTTACAAAAAAACGGCTGAAGCAAAGTTGTAGACCAATATAATTTATGTTGATAATAGTTTACAGTTGAACATCACCAGTTTTATTGTTCTTGATGAAGTCTGCATAGCACTAAACTGGTGTTGAGGTTAGAATAATTTCGGAAATTGTCACTTATCGAGTTACAAAAATAAATTGCTAAAAGCAGTAAAAATTGCAGCCTCCCCTCTGGCCTCTGGGATGTACTAGTATTCTCCAAAAGTGATCGACTTACAACTCGAATAATATAAACAATTACAATAAAGACAGAATAAGTACGTATATCTCATATAAATATATATTCAACTAAATAATTAAAATTTTACAGCAAAAATGTCCTAAGAAGTGTAACAAGCATCAAATAAAATTGACGGTTTCTATATTGAATACATCTAAAAAATTGGGGGAGTGTTATTTAGAGATTTGATTTGAAGATTAGTTAGTAAGTTGTAAAATTGAATTTGTAAATTGAAAATTTCACGGGTTTGGAGAAACCAACTGTCAAATTTTTGCTCCTGAAGTACCATAGAATTGTCAGCTGTATTTATTTCTTACTTTGTTTGTAGCATGTAGACTATCGTTTGTTTAAAGCTCACACTTCCTTGCTTGTTAGTGAATTCTTTGCCAAAAACAATATGTAACGATTCCTCAGCCTCCTTATTCGTCAGACATGACTCCGTGTGACTTTTTCCTATTTCTAAAAACAAAGAGAACCTTAAAGGTCCGTCGTTTTACAAGCAAATGAGAAGTCGCTGAAAGAGCTAAAGGATATCAGAGGCTATCGAATTTGAGAAGTGTTTCAAGGATTGCAAAAGCACTGAAACACTAAGTGTATAATACTGATTGGAGCCTATTTTCAAGACTGCAATATTAATCTTCAGTAGATAAATGAGTAAATATATATAAAACAAGTAAGGAAAGGCTAAGTTCGGGTGCAACCAAGCATTTTATACTCTCGTAATTTATTGGAGAAATTTAACCAATACATATATGCGGAATAAAGCTCACCGTATTTTTGAAAAACCTATAATTAGGTATATGGAAATGTTGTGACCCGATTTTAATAATTTTTGGAACAGAGACACACTATTAGAAGAAAACAATTTCCTCTGAATTAAATTGAGATATCTGAGAGATTTACCCAAATTTTCGGTTAAAATTTACCCTTAGGCGCTGAGTTCAACATGTTCGATATCTGGGGCCTTGAAAAGTTATAATGCGTTTTCGACAATTTTTTCACAAGTGAAGCCAGAGATGATATGCACTAATTGTGTAAAGTTTTATTCCGTTATCTTCATTGGTTCCTTATGTTTGCATTATAAAGTGAAGGAATAAGATGGATTTCAAAATTGAGTTATAAGGAAAGTAGTAGTGGTTGTGAACCGATTTCGCCCATTTGTCCGTGTTATCAGGGTGTCATATTATATACCGAATTTCATTCGAATCGGTCGAGTAGTTCCTGAGATATGGTTTTTGACCCATAAGTGGGCGACGCCACGCCCATTTTCCATTTTGTTAAAAAATCTGAGTACAGCTCCCTTCTGCTATTTCTTCTGCAAAATTTAGTGTTTCTGACGTTTTTCGTTAGTTAGTTAACCCACTTTTAGTAATTTTCAACCAAACCTTTGTATGGGAGGTAGGCGTGGTTATTATCCGATTTCAACTATTTTCATGGTGTGTAGTGGGGTATGTAAGAGAACCGACTGCAGAAAATTTGGTTTATATAGCTTTATTAGTTTGCGAGTTAAATACAAATAACCGATTTGTGGGCGGGGCCACGCCCACTTCCCCAAAAAAATTACATCCAAATATGCGCCCTCCTAATGCGATCCTTTATTCCAAATTTTTTATATCTTCATTTATGGCTTAGTTATGACACTTTATGTGTTTTTGGTTTTCGCCATTTTGTGGGCGTGGCAATGGTCCGATTCTGCCCATCGAACTTGATATTCTTATGGTGCCAAGTTTCGTCAAGATATCTTAATTTTTACTCAAGTTACAGCTTGCACAGACGGACAGACGGACAGACGGACGGACGGACAGACATCCGGATTTCAAATCTACTCGTCACCCTGATCACTTTGGTATATATAACTCTATATCTAACTCATTTAGTTTTGGGTGTTACAAACAACCGTTATGTGAACAAAACTATAATACTCTCTTAGCAACTTTTGTTGCGAGAGTATAAAAACGAAAATTCCTGTTATTTTTTGAACACACCTCGTATTCATTCAAACCTTAATATATTTAATGACAGAAATATTCGAATAAATGGTGTAATAGTAATAGAAGAGCGTTGTTTTGTAACCCCCGACTTTGGGGAATTACTTTCCTGAAGAAGTAAATAACAATGGACCTTTCGATTTTGCAATTAGGGAATTAATATTATCTTGAATTGAGAATTGAAGTGTTATTGGTCCCATATACTTATCGAAAGCAGCAGCATGCCGACATCTTGACCTTATATTTAATACATATAGTTAACTGTATTGTTCAATATTATGTGTGCTGTTATGGAGGCAGGTATTTGATTTATTAAAGAATTTGTCGACCGTTGACATTTATTGTGTATCGACTTTATTAAATTTCAAAATATTGGTTGTAATGCATTGAAGATACTTAAGCGAAACTTTGAATAAACCATTGGCATAACTTGCTATTACGGAAGTAAAATAAACTCTTAAATGAAAATGAAACATACTTACATAGGTACATAGATACATATAAACAAGCCTAAAAATTTAATGAATTTGTAGTTATTTTTAGTACCAAATTGTCCAAGAGCCAAGGAATTTTAATGTAAATAAACTCTTCTGTGCTATTGGCTAAATAGTATTTCTGTGTGTATGTATGCGCATAAATATTGTTTCTCAAAATCCTGAAACATTAAAGTGCCTTTTAATAAACTGAAATACGTAACAGAACACAAATCTGCATACACACGCAAACAGGCGCATATTTCATTTATTAGTTTATTTATATTTAATGCTCTATAGATAGTGACATCTGCTTTTGACGTACTTACATGCAAATATATGTGTGTGTGTGTGTGTGCTTGTTTAAGTATAAGCTGAGCATGTGCGCTGAAGCAGGCAACGGCTCCTTATAATCATCATACGCACTGTAGCACCTCGATACTCAAGGGAAACGAACCTTTGCTAACATTTAATGAGAAAATATGTCGCACATTATGATGCACAACAAAATATTTAGTAAGCAACGAACATAAACAAATGTTTGTCAGCGCGCATGTGCGCTGAATGAATAAAGTCATATGTTTTTCGTCGTTTTTCAACATTTGTTATCCTACACACAAAATAGGAGACACGAACATGACCAGCAAGCTGGCAAGCGGCTCGGAATGTTTTTAAATAATACATGTTCATGCTATGCGCTGTGCGTGTGTATGAGTGTGTGTGTGTGTGGGTATATATATATATTTATATGTGACAATGTCAGTATGGTACTTCGGACAACACGTGCACAAAATAGTTTGGATAGCCGAGACTTTGAGTGGCAGACGCACTGTAGGCGCACACACACACTCACACACCCATACATGCACGCAGTATATTTGCTGGCCGCTAAGCAGATTGATAGCCGACCGTTACGAAGTAAGGCAAATATCAAATAGAAAGAAGTCAAATTGCTACGAAATTCCAATGCATGCGCACAAGGCGCACGCTGAATGTAACAAGGCCGACAGGCTGAGCTGCCGAAGCGCAAGCATAGCGCAGGTGAGCGCACACAAAAGGGACAACTTGCTGGCCACACGAGCGAAGCACGAATTCAGCTGAGCTGAGCGGTGGCGAGGCGAGAGCAGCTCGTTTTTCGTTTACTTGCCCAGGACCAAGTAAGCGACTGGCTGTGCAAGCTGCCAACGGTTAGTTCGAATAAGGACGTGAACGGCGATGTATAGCAACGGTGCCGCATAGCTGACGGTGGTGCTAAACGAGTCGCAGAGGGATACCAATAGGGATTTTGCTGAAACAAGTATCATGAATTGATTAAAGTGTGTGCTGGGGCATGAAGTGAAGCGAAAGGTGACAGAAAAGTGGCCAAGGTGTAGAAAAATATGAAATCAATGCGCTGCAGTTGGAGTGTTGTGAAAATGCATGTATAAATAGCAATAAATTGATGCATAAAGGGCATGAATAGTTTAGTAGGCGCTCAAGTGTGAAATAAATTATTATTATAAATGTATATGTAAACGTGCGGGTACATACACGTATATGGGTGCCTACACACACACGCACACACACCCAATACATACATGTCTATGTGTGTGTGTGTTGAAGATGTGCGTGTGGGTGTGAATGCGCAATCATTTCCATTACCATGCAAATCTTATGCAGTTCCCCTGCGTACATGTGTGTGTGTGTGTGTTTGTGCAAATAGTGTTAAATTTTGCCAATTAGTTTCAAATATGCGCGCAGACAACACATTTTCGCTGTGCCCCCATCCAATTTTCTTATGGCCACAAAATTTGAAACTTTCTACACCCAAAATGTAAATGATTTGCATCGATTGCGAAATAAATACGAATTCAAAGCAAGCAAGCAAAAAAGAAATAACAACAACAATGCGCATAATTCCTTCCAATTCTATTGGAATGGTGTTAGTGCAATTCTTTGATCATTTGCGTTGGCTGTTGGCTGTTGGCTGTGCGCCCCTCGAAATTGTCAGATTAAAAATTTATTCGCGAGCAGCACGGGGCCAAGAGTGGTTACACCCGCGTCACAACTACCAAACGACCTCACACTCATACAAACACACATATACACACACACCCACTCGGGCGCATACAACTTGGTCAGATGTGTGTGCTCGTTTTTTGTGGACGCATGGAATAAGGAAAAGTTGAGATCCGCAGCGCTCAACTGCTCTTTCCTGTGCACATTAACGAATTTGTGTTATGGTTCGTTAGATCCTGGCGAAAGAAGAACAAGAGCGAAATGCTAACAAAAAAAAAGTGAAACAAAAACAATAACAAAAACAAATATACGTAATACATATAAGCGTACGACATAAGAATTGAAAGTGTTTGTGGCAAAAATTGAAAGTGTTTTTTATTTTTTATTTTCATAATTTTAAGTTGTGATAAGTGATAAATGAAGTTTTATTAAGGGTTAAAGCAAAATTCAAAAAAAAATTAAATGTGTATATGAGTAAAATATATGAAATTAAATGAAATGTAAATATTTATTTATAATTAAAAACATACATACGTATTTATATATGTATATGCAAGTGAAAATATATATGTATTTATAGTTCTGCATTTCAAATCTTGGCCCATCGACACAGATTACGCCATTGCGCTGGCGTCATTAATTATTAGGCACCCACTTGCGCTAACTTACGATTTTCGAGTTGTTGTGCAAGCAAACGAGCGAGAGCGTTAAGGCAATGTAAAAACAGTGCAATTCTTACGTGCCATAAAAATAATGAAAAAGCAATAGAAAGTTGAAAATTTGTTAGATGAAAAAAATAAAAAAATATGCGCGCCACTAAAATATGCTCCAAAAATGCTAAATTACATATATAAATATTTATTATTTATTTTATAAATAATTATTTATAAATAATAAATATTTATATATGTAATTTATTTATATTTTTTTTGGTTTTAATAAATAAAACACTCAAATATTAGTTGCCAATAAATCTCCCTCTTTACAGTGCATTTAATACTAGAATAAAGTGTGCGTGTGTGTGTGCGCGCAGCAGCAGCAGCGCTTCGGTTCATATCAAATCTTTATGCCTTTATGTATGTATTACAAACATATGTGTGACTTCATAGATAAATTTTACAAACCGTTATTTGTATGTTGGCACTGCAAATGTACACTTGTCTTGAATGGCAAACAATGCAAAAGTAATAAGCCACAACAACAACAACAACAACAAAAGCAACAATCAACTATATTGGATACGCGTATTCGCGCCGCTTTAAAGCAGAGTAGGGAGCAAAGCCGCACGGTCATAATTGTGGCTGCGTCGAATCTTGAAGCTCAATTCTTGCACCCTCGTTGGACACATAAAGCACAAAGGTAAGTGCAAAGATACACTTGTATTCATGTATTCTGCAGCGCTGCATGCGTATGTAAATATATGTTTTTGTTTGTATGTAGGCATGAGTGTGTGCGATAATATAGGGACAACGAACTTTTACTTATGCACAAACATAGAAATGAGCAGGAGTGCGTATATATACACACACACATTTACAAATAAATATGTAGCATATATTCAAATGCATCTTATAGACCATGTAGTCATACGCACACACAAAAACATTCACTTCAGCCAGCACACCTACACAATCACCCCACACACACATATGCCATTACACACTTTATAGGCAACGAGGCAACGAATTCGTGCTAAAGTATAACTGGAAGGATTTTAAACACTTTGTCTCGCCCACATGTCAATACTCGCAATAATTCACCTAAGGCTGTGTGCTTTTGTGCACAACACTCGCCTTCGCAGTGCAAATGTGCACTCGTGTGTCGGCGCGGAGAGCACAGCAGCAAGCAAGCAGCAGCGAGCGGGTAAACTTATCAGTTGTACATTTGTAATTTGTTGTTGCTTTCTTTTTTTTTTTTTGTTTTTTGTTTCTTCATTTTATTTTATTTACTTTTATTTGTTTACTCAAGTACTTAGTTATGGTCGTTTATTTTCATAGAGAAATTTTTGAAATCTGTCGCTTGTACATCGAATTCGTGTACATCAAGCACGCACACCCACATGCATTTACTGGCATACATATGGCAAATGTAAGGTAACGTAGGACACACCTTGCTGTCTATGGATTTTTATTTAACACATCAGTAACTGTGATTCCGCATTCCTAGAATATTGTGAGTGCAAAGAAAGCGCTGCAATCCACGTTTTCATGTCTCGAATCAGCAATATATGAAACAATCTCAATCTTACAAGAACAAAAAGACTGGCTTCGAGCAACTTCTAAGATTTACTGTAGCAATTAAAAACTTTCAGTCCTCTGGACTCTCTCACGTTTTAGAGAATTAAATAGCGGTTATTACAAGTGCGAAATATTGCAGCTTATGTGTGTTTAATGATTATTTCAATAAGTTTTCATCATAAATAGAAGAAATATAAAACGGACCAAAATCCCCAGATCACGCATAAATGGATGATAGATGCTGTCTACATTAAAGTAGATGTATGATACGCTTCATCGCTAGACTTGTTCAAAGTAGAAACTTGTCTAGTAGAAAATCAAATATTTGGTCCAGGGAATGCACCATGAGTCTATTTGAATGTTGTTGGTATTTGTTTTCCCGAGGCCAAGAACAAGTAATGGAAATTAGAATTAATCAACGTTGTAATCTGAATTTCAAAGTACTTACTTTAAGGGGCACACCTAGTGTAATGGCATAAAAAAAGCTGATTTTTGGGAATTTTTATTAAAAAAAATACTTTATCAATTATTTCAAAATTTTAAGAATATTAAGAATTTATACATGTTTCAAGAATATAAAGTGAAATTTTTGAAGAAAAAAATTAAATATATTTTAAGTTATAGTCGACCTCCAACGGCGCGAAAAAAAGGTCCTTCACTGCTGCAATAATTCCGGCCTTCTCCGTGGATGAAATCTAAAAAAAAAAATTCGATTTTTTGATCAGATCAAAAATCGATAGGTCATTGTATGGAGAACTATATATAGAACATGTAAAAAAATTCTTTAAAAAATCTCTTGCTGCATGTCCAACTATCACTCCCATTACATTGAAGGTGTAATCTACCGAAATATGAAAAAAGAAAAAAAAATTGAAATTTCACGTGTGTGCCCTTTAAGGAAATTAATTTTACCAGGTGTGCCCTTTAAGATTATAAAAAGGTTTCTAAATCGTTTTTATAAAAATATATTTACTACTACTATATTACTACTATTAGTCTATATGACGCCGATTACACTATCGCGGAAGTTATTTGGATGCCTTATGCGATATTTTGTTTGAAAAAATAGTCTATTTCCGAGAATATATGTAGTTAAGAGAAACTAAAGAAATCTACAAACCTAATATCAAATATTGTAGAAATATCTCTCGGTCATGAATTCTTAAGAAACAGTAAAGACAAAGCTTCGAGGTGCGTCGACAGACAATCACTTAACCTAACCTAACCTAAAGGCAAAAATTTCATCAGCTATTCTGATGAACCTATAAGTTTAATATGAAACTTTTAAAATCCTAATGAAATGCGGACTACACGCGATGTGTTAAAAAAATAACGGGAATTTTGTTGATATACTTCATATATGCCCCTGAAGTGTGATAACACTTTCAGCTGTATTCATTGCTTGCATTGTCTGTAGCAGCCGCTAAGGCTATACGTATTAAAAGCTCACACAAATTTCTTGTTTTTGAATTTTTGACCAAAAACAATACTGTAACGTTCCCCAGCCTCCATATTCACCAGACGTAACTCCGTGTGACTTTTTCCTAATTTCAAAAATAATGGCACTCTAAAGGGTGATGTCGTTTTACAAAGGTATGGGAAATAACTGAAAGAGTCAAGTATCCCACAAAAGGGACTAACTAACAAAATTAATAAATATCTAAATATTAGGTCTACAACTTTGCTTTCGCCGTTCTCCAATAGACGTCTCTAGGGTCAAGCACTGGTCGATTTTTTTTATATCGATCTTGGACATTTGTGTCAACATTAACCCTACAAAATATTTGTAGAGATCTGTTTGCATCCCAAACTTATTCTCAACAGAAAATATCACTTTTTGAGCCGAATTCTCGACATTTGCGGGAAAATTTTGCTTTTCTTTTTTTAATTCCAAGAAAAGTGCGGGTGAGGCTCATCGATATTTGTAACATCGACGTTTTTATACAAAAAAAAAAACGGCGGAGGCAAAGTCAGAAATAATAAGCAAAAACCGTCAGAATTAATTAATTAACTTAATCTAAAAAATAACTACCACTACCAAATTCAGGTGCACTGAATTAATGTTATTGTAAATCGTCAGCTTGTCCAAAAAAAAAAACCTTTAATTCTCTAATTTTTGACTAGACTAAATTTTTTAATGAACTTCTAGAGTAAATATCACTAATTATTTCAAATAGTTATGATACAAGTACAATAGACTTCACCAATGTTTGTTTAAACAAGCCAAAATGACACAAAAACTTTTAGACAAAAACTTTCAGACAAGGGGTAACCCTTTTATTTTACCTCGTTTTATTAGCTGCATGGATCACAAACTTGTTACCACTTTGTTTTGGGTTGCGTGATGGTCATAGTAAATTGAGACATATTTTTTTTGTTAATCCATCTACCGGAAATTTGATACTTTAAATAAATCTTAATTAGGATTACACTTCTTTCAAAAGCCAAACACTAAACAAGCATACATACTTACTCCATTGTTTGATTGTTTGATTTATAAGAATGCTATGGTTATGTATAAAGGTTGGTTTTCATCTGTCTCAATTGTAATAAAATTTCACCAACTTATTGTTTTTATAGTATTTGGCACAGTGTTGTATTATTTCATTTAACTTTTGATTGTTTGATTTGTTTATTTTTTGGCTAAACTCTAAACTGTTACCTTAAGCTCAGGCTATTCGAATAAAATTGAATCAAATACGAGGGAGTTTTGTGAAGCGTTCATAGATGTAAGAAACCCTCTTTCACGAAAAACATAATCAAAGAAATATCACGGTATATAATGAATTTTTTTAGTCTGGTTGGACAGAAGCAACATATGTGCATTAAATATTCTTTATTGAACTGCAATAAAAAAATGTATATGTATAGCCTTATTTTTATACAAGAGATAATAAGTCAAGCTCAAAAAGCAGTTCTCCACAAATAAATACAATATCATTGAAAATTCACCGCATACCTCTAATATGGAGCATATTGTGCGAAACCCGAATTGTTAACCGCAATATTTTGAAGTGAGATTTAAAAAATCAATAGCTGTGTTTTTTAACGCAGAAAAACTTTTTTAAGTAAACTTCTGAAATTGTCCGCTTGTTGGGAATCAGAAGCCAAATTGCTTTTGCAATCGAATCACGTACGAGATACGCAGTAAACATCGCTATAGCTCCAAGGCGTGTCATCATCATCGTACAGCATTGCGCAACATTCCCATGGATTCCTGCTAAATTTAAAGGACAACCAGTCACACAGCCGCACACTCATATCCAGCCCGCAGCCTGTCCGACCACCTAGCCACAAGCCTATTCACCTAGAAGGCAACGGAAGAGCTAACCAAACCCCGAAACCAGTGCAGCATCAATCACCGCAAGGTGGTTACATTGCTGTAAGCCTCAACTCTTGAACAAACATAAGTACATAAGTACACATTCAATGGTTTCAATGCATATACTCGCACATAAATAAAAGTGCTTGTGTGTTTCAATAATGTATGCGTGTGTGTGTGTGTATGTATGAGTATTAAGTGAATACTTGCAAGCATAGAAATAATAAAAAGAGCAACAATACTCTACTCTGACACCAAGCAGAATACTTACACACTTATGTATGTGTTGACTTGCACAAGCATAAAGTGTACAACAGGAATGTGTGTTGCATATCGGTTAGTAATTCACGGTTTGTCATTAAAAAAAGTTATTTAGAAACAGTTGTAAAAAGTAAAAACGTTTTCTCTTGAAACTTAAAAGAGACTTCACTTATTTACAAAATATATTATATCAACTATATATGTTTATGGATTGTTATATATTAATATATTGCTTTAGATATAGTCTGTCAAGGATATTGGCTGGCTCAGGCTGGTATCGGTTTAAAGTATAAAGAAAATAGTCGAAGTTCTAGATTTTATATTAGCACTTGAGTTAGTTCTAGACTTAACTCGAGCCGATATTCAAATCGAAAATATCTCAGAAGAATATATAAATAGTGATGTTAATATAATTTAATAAACATAATTTAATAGTATACAAATACTTAGTGAACACAGAGTTAGGGGCCTGCTACACCTTCAATATTTATCGTGATATTTGGATCGCGATCTATATTGAATATTGATGGATTACGGGTGAATACTACGAGACTAGACATTCAATATATATTACGTCAATATTTATTTATACGATGCTAGTTGTGTTTTCACAAGAAAAAATATTTTAAAAATGTATATGTTTATTTTTTCGTACATTTTTTTTACAAAATGTCGGAAGAAAACCGAAGAAAATCATGTTTGGCTCTTGTGTTTGCTCTCACAGTCATTCATTATATGGATCCACTGTTTTAAAATTTTGGCACTATTGTCTTTCACCAATTCAGACTTGAAAATCACAAAATATGCTACACGTTAAATATTTATTGCACGATCCGCGATCCATTATCTGGATTTCGAAATATTTAAATATTTTGTGATATGGATCCATCAATTTTGCATGCTAAACGTTCAATAAATATTGCGATACATGAAATATCACGATAAATACTGAACGTGTAGCAGGCGCCTTGGAGATCTTTCCTTAGTTACTTATTTTTCTCATTTTGAGAAGGCAATGAATCATTTGCCATTAAACACGAAAATGGAGTGCGCCTAAAAGTAGACTTACTTAAACGAATCTGTCTTTGGTGAACGAACTTAAATTAATATATTTCAGTTTTTAATAAATAAATTCAGGATATTTCCACTTCAATGCAAGGAGTACATGTTACTTATACGCCCCATCTGATGTCACTATTTGCTTATATTACTTATACGCCCAGGGGCACCTTGCATTTTTATTTTCGCTGAAAGTTTAAGAATGTGCATCATTATTTTTGAAATCCAATCAATTCAAAATAAAAAAAAAAAACTTTTTTTTTAATATATCAACAAAAAATTTTTGTGTGAAAAATTATTTATTATAGGGAATATAAAATTTAATTTACGAATAAAATATTTGAATTTGAATTTTAACATTCTACAAACTGAATAATTATGATTATAGCATATGTAGTCTTTATTTCTTGATGTCTATTTTTTGATTTTTTAAAAGTGAGAACAACTATTTTTTGCCTCTTCAAGTGCAATTTCTTTCAGAAAACTGTACAAATGAAAAAAAAAAAATTTTGCATCATGCTTCATTATTTTTTAATAATACACTTAATTAAAATTTAATTAATTGAAAGATATAATTTTTGTTAGAGAAGCATTAATGAATTGAAATCGGAATTTCCTTTATCATAGTTTTGAACGCCTTAAGTGGTCACTTGGCACATTGTGACTTTCTTTCTCTAGTGTAATAAAACTTGTTATCATTTTCAAAGAATTCTATGACCTTTCAATATATTGGTCGTAAGAAATATAAAACTGGCTTTACGATCAAATAGAGTAAGATAAGATAGAACCAAAATCCTCTGATTCATCTATATATCTCATATAGGGATTTCCGGTGGACTTTGTCCCGCATATTTCGGTTAATAAGTGAGATGATATCTTAGCAAAATTTAGTATTCGTATAAACTGGATATACTGTAGGTTGGTGGTGTAAATGGGTGAAATCGGTTTAGAAATAACCCCAGCCCCCACATATGTATTATAACGATTTTCGCTATTCTAGTGGACTTTATGCCGAATATGTGGCACAAATTGTGTGTTATATTCATAGTAGGGCTCTTAAAATTATTCGATTAACCTGAAAACCGATTATTCGAATATCCGGTTTGTAACCGTTCGTACGAATATTAACCGGTTAGCACTTTTCGGTTAGTCGCAATGTTCCGACTATTCGAATAGTCGTTCTACTGCGGTTATTCGAATAGTTATATTGTCACTATTCGAATAAATGAAAAAAACAGCAAAACCAGATACATATATGTCCGTATTTTCCAGATATATACAATGTGCGGTATAAATCTGTTGAGAAGTGTTCGGGCAGAAGGGCACGAGCAAAACCGACCACTGACCGGCCCAAAAAAAACCGGTTCATCACAGAAAACCGACTACCCACTCGTCGAAGTTTTGCCCCAAAAAGCCCCATCCACCGACCGCCCACACTGCCACGAGTGAGTCCCAAAAAAACCGGTTCCAAAAAGTAACCGGTTACTGCAGTACTAGGCATATGCCGCAAAAAACCGCAAAAATTCGGCAGCAAGTGGGTAGGGGTATAAAATAGCGAACGCAAGAAACATACCACGCAGTGTTGTATCAGTCATATTTTAATTTTGCGTGTGAAACAACAACAGTGTTGGTATGAAGTCATAAAAAAATAGCGAGTTTTTTGTTAGTTTTAATGTTTCACTTTTTTCAATAAAAATAAAAAAATTAATGAACTTGCACTATTCGAATAGTCGACAACGAACGGTTAACCGAATAGTCGAAAATTAGCGGTTAATCGAATAGTCGATGACTAACGACTATCCGAATAGTGCAAACCGAATATTATTATTCGAATAATGCCCTATTCGGTTAGTCGATTAGTCGAATACCAAGAGCTCCAATTCATAGCATTAAATAATGATCATTAAAAAATCATTAAAATGTTTTGCAACCGTTACAAGCTCCATAAAAGATGACCTTTACATAATGATAATGCCGCCCAAATTACAGCCTAATTGAAAACTTGTATAATACGGCTACATACATACATATATTCTGAACAGTTATGCAACGAGGTAGTCACGAGTGTCGCGTTTAAGGGGAATTACAAAATTGCGCTTAGTTAGGCGCAATTAGTCTACTTTCAATTTTCTTTTGGCTACTTACTAAAATGTATGCTAATTCTTATACATTTTATGTACAATTTGGTATATAATCCTACTTCGTATATATCCATGTATGTGCCTGCTATAGCTGAGCTGGTGAATTTGAGTGAAGTGAAATTTCATTGGAAATTATCGATTCGAGGCAAACTAATTGTATTGTTAAATATTGAATGCCATCAATATGTATGTATGTATGTATGTATTGTGTAAGAGCATTATTTGTATGCGTAAGTTTGTGGTTTGTGTATGGTGTATTAGCTTTTGCTGAACAATTATTTCATAAGGATACTTAAAGTTTCACTGCCACTTTCAAAACAAACTTCTGTGCCACAGTATGCTGCAACATTTATAAGTACATACTTAGCAATCGCCAATGTTAACATCACGGGCTAAAGATTTCTATCGAATGGATATTTAAAGTGGGAAAAGCTTGAAAAGTAAATTGGTCGGTACTTGCCACAAGCACACACAAACAAACAAATAGGCTATACATATACGAATATGCAACAAAAGTGGGAAAAAAACGAATAAAGCAAGAAAGTTACAACAACAACAACAACAAGAAAACAACAAAAAAGCGCACAACATTTAAATAATCATTTTGCAACGATTTCTCGCCTTCCTTTAATACCTTTCGCTGTGGCCCCATTGTGAAGCGTTTGTGGGCGCTACTTTTATTGTTTGTTAGTTGAAAAGGCGGCGGTATTGTTGTTGCAAGGCAAATTGTGAATTTGATGGCATCATTTGTTGGCGAGTTCCTGTTAAGTTTAGTGCACTTAATACCCTCGCCTCGACCAAGGCACCGACACCGACACCGGCACTTGCCTGATGACGCTGGGTCTGTCTCTGACTCTGGCACCGGCACCGGCTCCAGGCTCCAGGCTCCGACTTCTACTTCGACTTCTGCAACATCAGCGGTAGTGCTGGGTGCTGGGGTTGCATGAAGTGTCTCTTCTCCCACCGTGGCGGTCACTCCGAACAGCTGCTGGCTGAATAAATGAAGCGTTTTGAAATAACAAACACAAAGAATACCGAGCAGTCAGCAGGATGTATAGAGTGCAGGATATTTAAGCAATTGAAAGCAGGCGCGCTCGATTCGCTCAACCACAATGGCAGACCAACACCAAATAGCCACCACAACACAAACACCGACATCGACAGTTGATCTCACCCCTATCTCTACCCACCGTAGCAGCAGCGTTTCCGGCTGTTTGACTAAATAACGGTATGGCGTAAGCTGAATAAAGTTTGTGAATGCGCGGTGACTGTAGCGAAATGCACTCCATTGTGAAGCAGCGAGCGACCGCAGGGAATTGCTGTCAATTATAAATGTGGGTGCCCACGTTTGGCATCTTAGCCAGCCGGCATTGGACGGCGTGAAAGTGGCAAACTTTTGATGATTTCAATTTAATGCAGAATATATTTGCTATTTGAACACTGAAAAAATAGCTGAAAGCGTTTACCTAAACTGAATTTAAACACGACAAACACTTATGGTTACATACATATAGGTATAAGTGTTGGCGTAATTACACACAGTCATTATAGATTTTAGGAAGGTTAATTATTTTGTTGCTTTTCTAAGCTAAAACTCATTATGGTAATTAATGTGTTTATGATTTCGTTTCGCAGATGTTTGGCTACACTGGCAAATGGGGTACTTGGTTCACACTGGTGCTGGTACAGTTGGCGATTATGCTCGGATTTGCCTGCCGCGTTTCAGAGTTTCCTTGCAAAGGCAACAACAACATTTGCATACCGCTCGACAAATATTGCGACGGACGAGCGGATTGTGAAGATAACAGTGATGAGCCGAAGCATTGTTCGGGTGAGTAATAAATAAAAAAAAAAGACAATTGAAATAAAATTTAAAAAAATAGAAGAACCATAAAGAACACTTGTGCATGTATAAAACAAAGAATAGAGTTTATTGCTGACAAATATTAATAAAATTCGCTCTATACACAGAGTTCCAGAAAATAATTATTTTGGTTTCTCACGAAAGTTTGCCATTCGCTCGGTTTTGGCTTATTGAGATAATTTATTTATGTGAGATATTATTTCGTTCACATTAAAACTTCTGTGGATGATCTATACGATTTCCCCATATGCTTGTTACCATTAATGATTAGAACTCATAGGGAATCTGGCTTAATTCTGTAATTATAAAAATTTATATTTTAAGAAAACATCAGTCAAATTATTGGCTGATGGATCAACTCGAACTCAATGGTTGTAGACGAAAATGATAATTATATAGCAGTTCTTCGGTTTGTAGAAATCTCAATTCACTGGTACTACAATGTACGCCCTCGTGATGAAAAGGAAACTATATCTGCAGGTGGAGTTGTTTTGAATTCATTTAATGAGCTCTACACAAGTTTTCTTCCCGTATTCGAGCATGTGTGTTCCAGCCCGAACATTTCTGTACATCAATGTCGGAATCGCATGAGGTGGGTTTTAATGGAAGATTTAATTTCAAAAGATTTCCCTCGACAACACACATATATTAGATTTATAACTCTACCCATTGCTAAAGAGGTTTTGCTCTTAATTTCTGTTTTCGTAACGTACTAGTGAAACTATTCTCAGAAATAAAAATGTTTATTAAAAGCACAAGCTCTTTTAAGAAAGCGGATAAAATGGCAAAAGTAAATACCTTTCTGAATTTCGAAGTAAAAAAATAGCTGAAACCTCGCCAGTTGCTTCGGGCCTGTGTTACATGGATCAAAGTATGAGCATCTCTCCGTGGCTTTAAATGACGTTAATGATATCCTAATTCACAATAGAATAATTTATGAATATATGTAAATCTCAATAGATATTTGAATGAGGTCGAAAGGAAGCCAATAAACCAAAAGCAAATTCGTAATAATTAATTTTATCAGCAAGGAGTGGATTAGTGATTCATACTTTTCTAAAATTTTTTCCTTTCAGTAAAAAAATAAACATAAATAATTTTATGTACAAATCCACCTCTCTTGCAGCTATGTCGTGAAACTAACTCCTTATCGTCTTTGCCAACCTATACTACTATTATAATGAGGAAAGATTTGTATGTATGTTTGTAATGAATAAACTCAAAAACTACTGTGCCTTTCTTTCACCATTGGAAAGCTATATTCACCCTGAGTAACATAGGCTATATTTATTGCTAGAAAATATTAGGGATTTTTATTAAAACTTAACCAACATAATCCAAGGTGTAAAAAAGTGCCCTAAAACGCCTTTCGTTGCATGCGCTGCGAAAAAAATAATGTTCTACAATATTAAATAACATATCAATATCTACAAAAAATATCGCGACAGCATATGTCTAACTATTATAGACCGCTCACATACACACCGCTCAATTAGACAGCACCTTAACGGACACTCACATACATATGTATGTGTGTAAAAAATTACAACTTTTGAAATGTTTGTTTATAACTCGTGCGAAGCCGGGGCGGGCTGCTAGTTTTAATATAAAACAAGAAAAAAACGTTAACTTCGGCTGTACCGAAGCTAATATACCCTTCACAGGTGCATTTCTTTAATAACATATAGTTAACCGATCTGAACAATTTCTTCGGAGATTATATTATTACCTTAAGCAGTAATCCATGTCAAATTTCGTGAAGATACCAAGACAAATGCTAAAATTTTCCATACAAGCCATTGATTCCGATCGTTCGGTTTGTATGGCAGCTATATGCTATAGTGACCGATCTGAAAAATTTTTTCGGAGATTAAATTATTTCTATGAACAATAACTCACACCAAATTTCGTGAAGATATGTAGTAAAATGCGGAAGTTTTCCATATAAGCCCTTGATTCCGATCGTTCAGTTTGTATGGAAGCTATATGATATAGTGGTCCGATATCGGCAGTTTCGTCAAATGAGCAGCTTCTTGAAGAGAAAATAACTTCTGCAAAATTTCAAAACGATATCTTAAAAACTGAAGGACTACTTCGTATAGACAGACGGACGGACAGACAGACAGACGGACATGGCTAAATCGACTCAGTTCAACATACTGATCATTTATATATACTTTATAGGGCCTCCGACGCTTTCTTCTGGGTGTTACAAACTTCGTGACAAACTTAATATACCCTGGTCATGGTATAATTACACCTTTTGTTTGTTTAAACTCGTGCGAAGCCGGAGCGGCCTGCTAGTTTTAATATAAAATAACAAAGGGGGCTGTCCCAAATTTTTGGCAGTGCATTAATTTTACGATGCATCTCGATAATAAAATAAAAACCTAAACTTTATATTGCGATTTTATTGAAAAATCAATGTAAGACACTTGTTTTATAAATATATGTAGATATTTACGGTCGCATTGCCATACAGAGAGTGTTTTAATGCATAAATAATTCATTTTCAATTTGCAGTTTGCAACCGAACTTATTACGGCGACGTTGGCCGCACCTATACATTAAAGGTGCCAACACCACAATGGAACCGACTGCCTTTTTTATGTCACTTAACATTCACAGCTTCTGGGCGTGAACAAGGCGATATTGTGCAAGTAAGTATACTATTGAGTATCGCTTTCAAATTTACGGACTATTTATAAACTCCATACAAACCGGTGTGAGCTCACACAAATACTCATGCATACACGTACACATACATGCCCCATTTAGCCTGAATATTCTAAAGAGTCAGAAGAATAAAATTTTAAACTACACCTTTACCAACACCTGTGTGCACACAATTACGACTTACAACCATGTATTCAATTTAAACATATCCATACATACTTACTTACTTACATATGTGACTGAAATGCATACAAAATATTTATTCTCATAGAGAGGTGTGAGTGTGTGCATACGTTATTGTGCATTACTAATGTCCTTTGCTTTGCTATCAGTTGAAATAAACCCAGATTGTATAGGCGCTTAGCCAAAGTAGTGTCTTTTTGTCATAATATTCAAACAGAAGCAGAAATAAATGCAATTTTTCCATTTCCATTTCTACAGATTATTTTCGATAGTTTCACAGTGGGCCGTTTCGATGAGGGCATGGTCGACTCAGATATTGAAGGTTACGAGAGTAATGTTAACCCTGTGGGCGAGTTGCCGGGTTGCCCGGAGGGTTTCATGCAGGCAAGTAGCGAGTGATTTGAATTTTGGAAAATATTTTGAATTTGACTTTATGTTCTAAATTGTAGTTAAGTGAGCTGGGGCGTCCATTCACCGGCGGCTCTTGGTGTGGGAAAGCGACAGGCCCACAATTGTATTTCAGCGAGACAACAACAGTAACAGCGTCTGTAAAAGTAAGTCAAATGATTTACGTTTGTTTGAAATAGTGATTTAAAGCTATTATATACAAAACAATAATTGCATTTAAGATAATTGAAAATTATTTATAACTGTAAACATAATATTTTTCGACTGCCTTTGCAGGTATTTCATCCGCCGAAGAATATACACGATGAAAAGCCATTTGAATTCAAAATACGTTACAAATTTATCAGTCAAACCGATGCTGTAGTTAGGTACGTATGCGCATACGTTTGGCTATCTTTTAAATAAGAGTTTATTTTACGATATTTATGTCATATTATGTCTACTACAAAATCCCTTAAAATGCGTTTGCTCAACAGATATGGTTTGCCTGATAAGCCTTTGGAATTGGGTCGCGTCACGCCGGGCACTTATTGTACACGCCAGTTCGATGAGTGTTACCGCAATAAATGCCATTTGCAGAGTCCAAATTATCCGGGAATGTATCCGAGAAATGTAACCTGCTATTGGACCATAAGGCAAAAGGAGGTGCCGACCAGTAAACATGCCATGATTGCTGTTAGTCAAGAGAATCAACATAAAGCGCTCGTCAAAAGGTAATTACATTTTACATAATCAACTTGTAAACGCTATCAGTTGAATATAAGTTTTATTATTATATCTCTAATATTTATACTTATTTTAATCTGTTTACCATTTATTTAAATTTTATTTTACTTACTTAACTAGATCTATTGCGAGCTTTAACAAAACTTCACGTTCCATTCGGGCGTGGTCGGACTGTACGGGGGAACGTGATCATTTAATTTTCTATGACGGCAGTTCAACGAATGATCCGGTTTTGGCCAAATACTGTGGTGGCGATTGGTTGCCACGTGTGGTATCGCGGTAAGTAAAGGAAATACAAGTTGTTTTAAATCAAATCGATGAAGCCTTTTGGTGATATTTGTGGTAAATTTAGCTGTTAATTTTTGCTAGAGCCACATAAAACGTTTCCTAAATACTTTTGTGGAATTAAGTGAAGCTGATGAAGATACAGTCTATAATCGCATATAATTCCACAACTGTTCTCTTTACTTAGACCCGACTACATTAGGATTGCGAAATAGATAATGAAGTTCTATTATTCGTAACTAGTTCACGTAAGATCTTAGGTTCCACGATGTTACTTCTGCTGTTTGTGAGTTCCTTAGTCAATATTAGTCTGGAAATCTCTTATCAAAATATATGTATACTAACCGTTCATATTACAGATAAATAGAAAATAAAATGGAATTAAATTTATTTATATTTCCAGTGGTCCAGAAATGTTGGTAGCATTCCATTCCAGCCCATTTTCAGCGCCACTGCAACAAGGTGTGCCAAACCGTGGTTTTGAGCTCGATGTCGATATCATTTTCACTGATTCAGACTCCTACGATTTCGCACAAGGCACAAAGAATACATGCGAGTTCCACATAAATGCCACAAATCCAGGTAATTAACGTCAATAGCAATAATAAAGCATACATCGATACAATAGCCGCGAAACTTCTTTACTAAAATTAGTTTACCACAACCAATACCATACTGCCATATTTTTATACTCTCGCAACAAATGTTGCTAAAGAGAGTATTATAGTTTTGTTCACATAACGGTTGTTTGTAACACCCAAAACTAAACGAGTTAGATATAGGGTTATATATACCAAAGTGATCAGGGTGAAGAGTGGAGTTCAAATCCGAATGTCTGTCTGTCCGTCCGTCCGTCTGTGCAAGCTGTAACTTGAGGAAAAATTAAGATATCTTGATGAAACTGCACACTTATTTCTTGGCACCATAGGAAGGTTGCTTTCGAAAATGAGCAAAATCGGACCACTGCCACGCCCACAAAATGGCGAAAACCGAAAACACATAAAGTGCCATAACTAAGCCATAAATAAAGCTATGGAAATAAAATTTGGTATGAAGGATCGTACTATTAAGGGGCATATTTGGATGTAATTTTTTTGGGGAAGTGGGCGTGGCCCCGCCCCCTACTAAGTTTTTTGTGCTCTATTTTCGCAAACCAATAGAGCTATATAAACCAAACTTTCTGCAGTCGTTTTTTTTAGCCACTTCCTAATACAGTCCAAAAATGAAAGAAATCGGATCATAACCACGCCCACCTCCCATACAAAAGTTAGGTTGAAAATTACTAAAAGTGGGTTAACTCACTAACGAAAAACGTCAGAAACACTAAATTTCACATAAGGAATGGCAGATGGAAGCTGCCCTCAGATTTTTTTACAAAATGGAAAATGGGCGTGGCGTCGCCCACTTATGGGTCAAAAACCATATCTCAGGAACTACTCGACCGATTTTAATGAAACTTGGTTTGTAATAGTTTCTTTACATCCTAATGATATGTTGTGAAAATAAGTCAAATCGCTTCACAACCACGCCTACTTCCTATATACCAGAACTTTGAAGACGATCTGAATCGTTTACTTTACAATATATAAAGTAAGTACAAGTGAAGATATCGGTGCAGAACTTTGCACAAATACTATGTTAATAGTGTGGCAGCCCCATTCTAAAAATCGCCGAAATCGGACCATAGGTTTTTAGGCCCCATATATCGAACACGAGGACCTCGGTGCTTCTAACCTAACATTATGGTTTCCAACTTTCAATAGGCTTTATACAATATATATGACGAATATGTGGGTCAAATTGTGTATTACATAATATAAATAAAGTTAAATAAATAAATTGCGAGAGTATAAAATGTTCGGTTACACCCGAACTTAGCCCTTCCTTACTTGTTTTTTTTACTTTTTATAACTATATCTTGTTAACTCTCCTTTCTGTTTGTAAATTATTGGCAATCTTCGGCTTCAAAAAATAAATATTTCTTTGTTATAGACGATGTGCTGTTTTCTCGGAGAGGACGTATGGGTCGCATCGTAAGTCCACGACATACTCTACCACCGAACACAACATGCACATACCACTTTCACGGCTATCCAGGTGATCTTATTTGGCTGTCGTTCACAAGTTACAATCTCCAGATATTGCAACAAACTATTCATGATAACAATACCCTTGGCAGAGTACGTATTTGCGCAATTCTTAATTCCTTTATTTTTCCATAACTTCGTTACTATTTTAGGCTGATCTGCCACCTTGGATAACACGGCTGAGAATGTGGGACAGTTATGGAACATATGTTTCTTCGAAAATTACAACAACAACAGGACTGCCACCATCACCACCACCAGTTGTATCGTCTGCCGCCGGTGGCAAACCGACAACGCTGAATCAAAGCTCTTATGGCAACTACTATTATAGCGCTCAAAATCCCAAGTTGGGTAAAAATATACGCGTAAATATAGACAATGCGTGGAATCCCGTAGACACATACATTTATGGTCCAACACAATCGAGTATATTTAATAACGAGAATAAGTACAGCGGTTATCAACAAGCTGGAGCGGGGGCTGGTGGAAAGCAAAGTGGCGGTGTCGTAAATGGTGGTATAAGTGGCATTAAGGAGAGTCTGAATTATATATCCGGCAGTAGTAGTGGCAAAGGTAGCAAAGAGGCGACGTCAGCCGAAAAAACTTCGGTCTCGTTGATGAGTTCGAAAGGAAAGCGACGTTTAATGTTGGAAATATATGATTATGAGACACCCAAGCTGTGTGATCATACTGCCATCAGCAATAATGCATTGGGTTTCAATAAGTTGAGACCTTGCAGTCCCTTGGAGAGCTATGTCAGCTCTGGTCGAGACTTGGTAAGAAAAATAGGTAATAGTTCATAAGAAATCTTAAGAATTAAAATAGTGGACAAATTTATTATTTACGAATGTCTCTACATAAATATATACATATGTTTTCCATGTTTGCAGAAATTGGAATTCCACACTCATACCGGCACTGCACTCTTCCCTGCTCAGTTTTCGTTAAATTATGAATTCGTCGACACCGAGCAGGGTGGTGAACCGTGGCCGGGTCGTCGTGGTGAAGACCCGGTACCGCCACTTTGTTCACGTGTATTCCGGAAGCGTAAAGGCAATATACAGGTGCCACGAAACGTGTTTCTCTATGGACGAGGTGGCGCCAAAAATCTGACTTGTCTATATCGCTTTGAGGCTGGTTCATCGGAACGAGTACGCTTAGTTTTGCATAATGTTACATTTGGCGATGGCACAACATGCACAACAGACTCCGATCTACATACTGGACGGCCGCGTTGCAACCAATTGGACCCGGAGGGTCGTATTACCGAATTACGTCTCTTCGATGTGCCATTTCGTGATGTGAAAATACAGTTAGGTTGTTTCTGTGACAATTCCAGTACACTTTACAGCAATGCACCGTTAACATTTATATCCAATTCACGTGTTATGGAACTAACATTTACCGTTAATCGTTTAAATATATCGGAAGATTTTGCAGATGTGTTCTTTTTCGCCTCATATGAGTTCAAACGGGTTAGTGAGTGTCGCAAACGTCTAAAACTGAAAGGTTCCGGAGGTGAAGATGAAATTAAGTACCCAATGAAATCACAAGATTCTAGTTGCGAGGGTCTCTCTTGGTGTATAGAAGCACAAACATTGGAGCATTCACTCTTCGTTCAGACATGGGGCTCTTATCTACCCATTGATCCCACATCAGAAGATGCGATGCGTTGTCACACGAAAAATCGTCTAATCATTTATGCAGGACGACCGTTAAAGCCAATGCGTGTCGTTTGTCCAGCACAGAGTGGACCAAGACCAACTTCGCTGCATATATTCTCAGAGGATTGGACAAATGGTCAACCCTTGTTCACCAATAAGTAATTGTCTTAAAAGTATATATTAATACACAGATTTAATTTTATTCTTCGACATTACAGACCTGTTAGCTTGGTGCTGGAGCCCATACTAAAAGAACCCGGTGACATAGCTTTCACATGGTTGGAAATATATCGCACTCGAAATTCCTTAATTCAACAATTGGACTTGCAAAGTAACGCCACCGTTATGACTGGTGGTACCACCGGTGGCAATGATACGCTCACCGATATCGGCTTTTATCCAAAAGAATCCGATTGTGAATACAAATGCCCCGAATTGGATGCGTGTATTGCGGGGAATCTGTGGTGTGACGGTAGGTTTTTATATTTGTAGACAATGGTAAAGTGCAATAACCTTAAATACATACATTAATGCTTGAAAACGGATCGATGAAATGGAAAGCGGCCAATGTTATTTTTATTTTATTTTATTTCGTGATTAAAATCAATTTTTTCCATTATAGGCCACAATAACTGCCCATCTGGATTTGATGAATCGGAACAGGAGTGCGGCTCGGCGCGTAAACTGCTCGAACTGCCTGGTGGTGTATTTGCGGCGCTTGGTTGCATAGCAGCGGCCATTACAGCCTGCCTCATATTCTGTATATTCGGTTTATTGAGAAAACGTAAAAAAACTGTGGGACAAAAGCTCACCATAAATGGTACACTCAAAAAGGACTTCAACAAGGAGTCGCTATTTATTGATCCCGCCTCTTGACACGGGCTACAACCGGTCGAATATATACATGTCGATCGGGAAACGACTGTGTGATATGTTGCCGATGAATTTTAGTGCTGCTATTGCTGTCGCTTTAACATTACTCCGACGAGTACGAGAGGAGGCGGGGGGGCATACGAAGGGGATGATATATCGATCCAGCATGCATGACCCAGTGTATTGTATACGGTGTGCCCTAATTAAATGATATATACTTACATACATACACATATAGTATATATAAGGAATTTTTCTAAGCGCTTGTTTTCAAAATACAACAATTACATACAACAACAACCAGAAGAAAAATTAAAAAATACGAAACAAAAAAAATACAGTTAGAATTGAGCAAACGCAGCTAAGCAAATTTATGATAAGAAAACGATACAATCACTGCCTTTTGATCATACTTAACTAATCGTTTCTGTAATTAACTTTGACGTTTTCAAACAGTATTACTAATCAATTACACGAAGTGACAATGCATTTTCTGTGAGATAAGCAGCCCTTTAAAAGATTACCGAGGTTATGGCACAAACTTCATTATATAAATTCAATCAGGTTTTCACTTATAGTGACCGCTCTTTGACAAGCAATGTAATTTCGAGGTGTGGTCGAGTTATAAGATTAAAATGATAAAGCAACAGATCAGAATACTCAGAATTTTAGTTGTGAATTTTACAGTCTTACTGTTAATCCTGTTTTCATAAAATTAAAAACACTGAATTTATATTACTAACACTGCCACAATTTCAAAGCTACCACAGATGATATTCTGCCAGTGATGTCTTAACTCAACCTCTGCCATATGCGTCCTATTCAATGTGTTGATAAAATACATTTTTACTCTGTAACTTTCGGTCACAATGTGTAATTGGTAAAATATTTATTTTTCACACTATCTTAAAGGTATTCAACTTTCATTACAACAAATTTGATTTAATCGTCTACATAACTATGATTATGAGTCTATTTTTTATAATAAGAAAACAGTGAGAAAAACGCACTATAGACATGTAGCAATAGTGGTGCCAAAATCAAAATGCCCAAAAAAACACATATTAATTTTTTTTATAAAAAAAAAAATTAAGAATTTTAAAAATATTTTTCGAGTGATCGAAAATATTGACAAGGTTCCGCATAAAATGTAACAAAAAATACGAGCAAAAATTAATAATTTCTTGATGAAAAATTCATAATCACCACCAAAAAGCAATATTCAGATGTTTCATATATTTGTAAAACACTTACCAAAAATTCTCAACGAGTTCATTAAAAACTAATTGCCATTATTTTGAGATTACTCTAAACATATTCACAATACTGCGTTTTTTTATGAATTTCACACAAAGAAGTAATTGCTTTTGAAATTGAAATGTATTTTTTCATATTTTTATGTTGATTGGGTATTTTGGAAAATATTGAATATTTGTAATGCAAAATTTACGTTTAAGCTATATACTTAAGTATCGATAATGTTGTACGAGTATGTCCGATTGTAGCGAAAAGGTTGAAAATATGAAAAAAAAAACAAAACAAAAACAAAATGGAAACTATTGTAAATTAGGTACCTTTTAATTAATGGCATGAAAAATAGGTAATTATAGAAAGAATGACAAACAAAAAGAAAATCGCAATTCTAGAGATACATTGAACAAACTAAATTAAAGTAATTTTATTATTATACAGCCATATTTTCAATCAAACACATTTGAAAACGAAACCAAAACACAATTAAATCTCGAAAAAGTCGTTGAAAAAAATACAAAAACTTAGCGGAGTAATAAATATGTGCTCACTTACCTAATTGAAGTATTGTAGTTTAAGGTAGCTACACCAAAGGGTGTAACCCGCGAGACGGCGAGTCATGCAATGTATTGCCAATTGTCGGGAATAAGTCGAAATGTTGGAGTAAAAAATGAATTTAAAATTACATTATGATTTAATACTATAACTCATTTCTATTATTTTATTTTATTATTTTCATAACAACATAACAAAATTTCAATTATAACAATTTCTCATCAGTTATTACATAAACACTATACAAAAAATCGACTTTTTTCAGGGTATTGTAACAAACTATTTTTTTCGGGAAATTGAGACATAACTAAAAAGTGCTTTCTCCGATTTTCGAAGTTAGCTTTCAAAATTGAAATATTTGGTTTCGAATTTCGAAGAAATGCTTTTTTAAAATATATAATATTAATTACAGAATAGAATTACTACACATCAGAAATAAAAAACAAAAATCTACATTTTCTTCATAATTCGAAAAATTTTTCCGCCAAGCTTATATGACAGATGCCATAAGGTCTGCTTTATTTTTCGATATAAAAAAAAATATTTTTTCGAAGATCTAACTTTGATCCTTCATATCATCGTTATATACACTTGAGTGCACAATTTATACACCAATAAATTAAGAGGAAATGCAGATTTTGGATTTTTTACTAACTATATCCTGTAATTTATTATTATTATTTTAAAAAGTCTCTTTTCAAACAAAATATTTCAATGTTGGAGGCTAACTTCGAAAATCCTAGAATGTACTTTTCTTACTTATATCTCAATCTCCCGTAAAAAATTGGTTTGGTCCAATACCCAGCCGAGTGTTGTACAGTGTAATTATTTAGTACTTACGTGGCGTATGAGTAACTTCATTTAAATTTCTTTGTAAATACAAAATAACAGATGGATATTATGGGAGTAATGCTTGCATTTATGTATACTACAATAATTGTACTTAGTTAATTATCGTCTAATTATAAGTAATTATAGGTTTTTTCTATTATACATATGCAATATGAGGTAATCATGTTCATCTCTCAAAAATTTTGATTATCAACATGTATACTGTTTATAATTAGTTACAAATTTCGCCAACACATATACAATTACGTTATTTTCAAATATTCTATGGATTAAACTGTATTTCTTTATTTAAACAAGCTGTCGAAATGACAGTCTTCTATTTATAACTATTTATTATATATAATGGTGAGATACAGGCCCTTATTGTGCCATGGAAAGGCCAAAAAGCAAATGAAACTTTAATTAAGAACTAGCTATAATTAAGAGTAGTAGAATATATATTCTTTAGGGCACATATATAATTAAATGAAAACACGCGATTCAATGTGAAAGCGTGGCGAAGGCAAAGTGTTGAAATATGTTGAGTATTTTTTTTATAAAAACCATGTAAACTATTAAACTTTTTAAATTTGAATATTCTTACATTTTGTCTTAATTTATTAATACAGTTTGAATTTCCTCACCATTCTTGAATTTCAGAATTTAAAAATTATTTACATTTAAGCTTATGAAATTCTCAAAATATTTATATTATATTTAGGTATTGATAATTCATTAATCTGGCAACGCTTCATAAACAAGTTATATATTTCCGTAAAGTACATATGTACATATATACTCGTATATGTATGCCACATTTCTCCACATCTTCCAACACTTTGCCCCCGACACCCTTTAAACATAAGAGAAAATATTCGTATTTGAATAAGAATATTAAAAAAAGAAAATCTCGAAAGTGTTGTGACGATGAAGCACGTATTGTAAATCTTATGTTATACGTAAATAATAAAAAAAGACAGTTTATATAATAAGACTTACATTAACATACTACATAAATAAATGCATACATACTTACAGACTAGTACATATATTGAAAAAAAAAAAACAAAGACACATTGCACTCAAGTACGTATGTACATTAGTATGTAATAAGTTATTGAAAGTATAGCCAAATAAGTATACATTTGCCAAGGCAAGGCAAATGAGAGCAATTACTATATACATACATATACATATAAATACACTTAAACATATGTATAGTTATATACATATATACATACATACATACGTACGTACGATTATAATGTAAATCCCTGCACATGTGACAGGTAACGACAACTTTGGTCTGTTATATTAAATAAAATAGATCATTATTTATAAAAATGCACCACACCTACGAGTAGATAACCAAAACTTAGAGAATATGAAAACAAAAACGATGTTTCCAGCATAAATGTTTTAAAAACATATAATAAATAGTTCATATATATATAAAAAAGAAAGACAAACATCACAAAAAATAGGCAAATAAAAACACACGAAAAATATAAAATTGCATTTGTTTCTCTTTGTTGTTGGCGGGAACTCTAACTTATTTTGTGGTGGATAATAAAAATTGGGTAAAATGGCAATATTATTATACGTGAGCTTACACAAAGTGTATTCAACAAAGTGAACCAGGTATATGACATATTACAATTTTTGACCCGAATGTGACATGTTTGTTGCCATTGATTTAACCCTTACATTTATTCAAAAATTCAAATTTTGAAATTCAAAAGTAAACAAATTTCAAACCAAAAAAAAATATTTTTTAAATGAATTAAAGAAAATGCCGAATACTTTCTGCTTAGGCAAAACAACTCATGGAAGCAATTTACTAAGGTTTTGTGCTCCAACTGACAAATTGCAAACAATTTTATCAATATATATTATATTGTTAAAGTTAAAAAAGACGGGTTAATGTAAACAAATACATGTATTGTTTACTATTTTATTGTCAAAAGCGGGTATGTCAAATACTTAGTTCACTTTGTTGAATACACTTTGAGCTTACCAATCATGATTCAATTATAAAAGGTTTGTTAAGTAGTGACAGCAAAGTTTTGACACTGCGTTACAAAATGTTGTATTTGCGAAGGATAGAAAAAAGGGAAAAATTTATTCGCTTTTCTTGTGAACGTAGTTAAAGTATATTCTAAATATCTGGCAACACTCGTTTGCGGATTGCGCCCCACGCGTCGGTTGGGCGGGAGGTGGGTAATCGTTTGGGTTTATTATAGTATAAAATATACTACTATTCTCGAACCAAAATTAATAATTAGCATAAATAGATGTCCGGTTTTCTTCTAATAATGGTTTGAATTTTTTTCCATTTAATATTAATAGTCATATTTAAAATTTTTCTCCATGAAACAAAAATTTTATTTCATTTGCGGAAATCAGTATTAATATTATAAAATAAATCATCAGACACACACTAACAGATTAGTCTGGTAGAATTTGAGAGTGTTACAAAAAGATCCGGAGTTGACGATATAGTCACAATTTCATTCATTGTGCGACTGCTCTGAAGAATTCTCAGAAAAATTTCAAAATGTATTATTCAGCTGTTATATCTATTAATAAATCTTCAGACATCTGAAAATCGCTTGGTTCTCCCAGACATACATGTAGTACATATGTCTAAATATTACGGTTCCGTTAGAGTTCGAAATATATTCCTAATTTCCTTATGCGATAAACAAGTAAAACAGAAAAAATAGCGAAGTACAGTGAACACTTTTTATTTAAAATTAGGTTTAAACAGTAATTACGTAACAAAAATTGAAGATAACTGGACTTCATTTAACTCATTTGTTCTTCCAACCATGGCAGTCAAATTAATCTTCTTATAACTTCATATCTCTTCTTGTTATTTTCTGTCTTAAACTATCTTTTGATACGAAATCTGGGTCTCCAATCCCGAAACCAATCTGCAATTCTTGTAACTGCGCATTTTTGGCAATCGACTGTTTTGGTTTTTCTTCAATCGCACAATTCCCAGATTCAATAAAAAACGCGAATAAATTTATACTCTCGATATACATAACCGTATATGTATATAAACGAAACAATTATGTTGGTTTTAATATTAAAAATATAATTGAATCGAACAATTTATTTGAATTTCTGTAAAATTCATTTGTCAATAAAAAAATTAAAAAAACATATAAAAATTAAACAATATGTCTACCCCTTGCGTTGGTAAAAATCTGCTACTATTTATAACTTTTTGAACAATTTTCTGGATCAATTTCGAAAAAAACATTATTGTTTTGCTAACGCAGAAGGGTTGTCAAAAAAGAGTGAGAAAGCTGTTTATTTACCTTTTATAATTGAATCATGCTTACCAATATTGTCCATTAAATTACACCAGAGTGTAGCCAATAATCTTCATACTATCTATGTATTCTCAGTAATCTTTCTGAAAAAAAAATAGTCGAAATAATGCAACCTTATTTTCAATTGCTTTCCAAAAATAAATGTCTGGAAAGAAAAGTCAAATCAGTTCATTTTCGAATTATAAAATTTAATAATTTTGCTGCAGCAACAACACCAATTCAAGCAAGCTTTAGTACTGAAAGTTCAAAATGGATCTTCTGATTGCGTATCGTTTTACTGTTATTACATTAATGATAAGTTTAACGCTTATAGTTCTTATGCTCCGTATGACACTTAATGTTAAGGAAAAGAAATAATTTGCAAAACGTCGTTAAGTAAATATTGAAAATCTACATTTGTGTAAATGTTGTGTGCATAATAAATTTTTAATAAACATTTATTTTCAGAGCTACGAATTTGAAGTGCCAGAGGGCGTTAGAACAGTTAAAATGAGAGCAAATGCCTTTGTATGGACACCTATAAATACCAAGCAAGTTCATACGGCCCGTCATCAAATTTGAAAAACTTGAAAATACATCGAATGAACTAAATCGGACCATCATTATAGTGATACTTTCTTAATATACTGAGAGATCATAATATTTGAAACAAAGGCCTGTTTTGTACTAAATGGATGAGTCCAGTTATTTGCCGGTTGTGTTATGTTTTTTGCGAAACTGCAACCAGTTTCTATGGTTATTATACATCTTTGGACTGACACATTAAACAAAAGTTTTATGATTAATTGATAATACATTTGTTGTTAATTTTATATTTCTTGAAATGTTTTTTGTAGAAAGGTGATTATATAGGATCTAAGTCGGAAGTCCAATTACTGCAATAGGGCAGATCTCAATAAATTTGAACTTCCGCGATTAATGTAAGAACAGCGTATACTCAAGGAAATATTCAGGGGTATTGTGGAATCCAAGACAGATTTGCTGAATGTCAGAATGGCAAACCAATTCTGATTTTCATTGGTGTCACAGAATCTGAATGGATTTTCGTCTTTTCGAATATAAGCAAACCAATATTCGAACCAGCTGTTCTGCTATTTATTCATGAGGAAAAATTAGCAAGACATATTTTTGGAATTGTAATCATATAATTAGTTCAAAATATTCATTAAACCCAAAAAATATAATCAAAATGAGAAATTATTTCAGCTTTTATTTTATTTGGCAATGAAAGTAGCGCGAAAAAATGAAAGTTTTAAGGAATCACAGTAATTTGCTTTATGCTCAAAGGAAATCAAAAATAGTAATTATTTTTATGTAAAAATGTACATATTTAAGTGTATATATACAGTGGAATTTTTCCAACTCGAATCACCATAATCCACAAAAAAACTTCGAGGAAATTTGTATGGAATTGCCTTTCAATGCCACTTCAAGAGTTCGAGTTATGGAGAACTTCGAGTTATAGAAATTCGAGTTATGGAAGGAAATTTATATGAAATTTGATTTTTAAACGCTATTGCCAATTTAAAAGTTCAAGTAATGGAGATCTTCGAGTTATGGAAGTTTCACTGTATATTGTTTAACTTTTATATTAAAAGTTAGATATTTCCATTATCTAATCTGAATTACTTATTTTGTAAAATTCTAAGAATATTTTATTTTTTAATAATAATTATATTTTTTCCAAAGCGTTTTAATGGCAAATTGAAATAAATTTGAACAAAATGTCTCAAATCTGTCAGCCCTGAAGCTCTTGGTTTGTTTCTGATAGTTAAACCGATAAAATTGGTTTCCATGACACCTAAAACCAATAGAATTTCTGATTCGAACATCAAACCAATAATATCAGAATTCATGACACGAACCAGAATTTTTTGTCGATTTGAATTCTGATTCCGACAACTGTCAGATTCCACAACAACCCTGATTAGCAACAATATAGAGAACAATAAAAATATTTTCAGAACAGATGCCTATTTCATGAGATATCTGTATGCAACAGTCCCCATAAAGAATTGCCAAAGTAATTTCTGGTATATCTACATACATACATGTCTTACACTAGCGATGAAATATTAAGCCGTTTTAATACCTTTATGCAAAAAATGTTTTCGTATATAAATTAGATTTTCTCCGTGAAATAGAATTAAGAAAACTAAATACTAAGGACCCACCCATATTTTGTTTTGAATTGAATTCGAATTATTTCCTTTCCTATTTATATTCAATATTCATATTGTCCCGTGCAATTCTTGTTACAGTTTCGCATAATACTTACTTTTGCAATCTACATATGTATGTATGTTGAAATTTCTAATTTTGTGCACTTTCAAAAATAAATGCCAGGAAAGAAAAGTCACAACAATTTATTTTTGAATTATGTCATATATGTACATATATTATTAAAGAATAGTTTTCAGCTCAGCAACAACATCAACTCAAGCACAACAGCTTTAATATTGCGAATTCGGAATGGATCTTCTGATTGCTTATCGTTTTACTGTTATAACATTAATGCTAAGTTTAACACTGATCGTGCTTATGCTTCGTTTGACAATTGACGTTAATGAAAAGAAATAATTTGCAAAATGGCGTTAAGTAAATATTGAAAATTTACATTCCAAAATACATACGAAATTGTAGTACCAGTTGGCGTTGGAACAGATGAAATAAGCGCAGTTGCCAGCTTAAAACACCAATCAAGTTCTTTCATGCAGACAAAAAAATTTATTGGAAACCTGGCGTTTAACTCAATAACTGCCGAAAATGCAGAGCGAGCACGTTGTATGCGTATATAGGAAAAATAATAGAGGCCCCCAAGAATAAAAAGTTTTTATATATTAACGAAAAAACAAATGCAGCAACCAACAAAATTATGACACCTCAACTCAAACTATCAACATAGAGTCGGCTGGACGGTTATCCATAAGTGAACACGAAAGGACTTAGCTAACAAAGTTTTGCCAAATGGTTTTTAGTATATGTACTCGTATATGTTTACCCATCTTTAGTTTTATATACTTGATAAGTTTTATTTTATATCTTTCTTATTTATATTTAATATTCGTATTGCCTGAGGACTGAACTCGTTGGCAGACTTGGATAGTACTTACCTTCTGTAATCATCTTCGGGCGAGCCAATGATTAAATTCTTAATTTTTGGGTAGTACCAAACCTTTTAGACAAATCTGCATTTGAGGACTCTAACAATCAATTCAACAAGTACAATATATATATTTAGCAGCCACTTGATCTAATCAATATGTAAATGACATGCATCCATATCGGTATTATATATAATATATAAAGATACAAAAAACTTGGCTTTTATTTGCGTTATGCTACTAAAGCGAACTAATGCGAGCAATTTCTAAAACGATTATACGCGATAAGAACAATCACGTATGCCAATAACATGGTTAAAGATAAAGTGCCAATCAGAATGGCATATAATTGTCGTAAAAACAACGAATTAGACGCACAAACAAATAGAAGTACATATTTACCTACAAACCGAGATATGATGATTCATAAAGACCAACAGATAACGTTCGCCATATGGAGGAAAAACGAAAATAGGCATTAAATTGGTTTGTTGAAGATAAACATACGTTGCTTAGAAAAAATATATAACTTAGCATAAGCTATGAATTAACAATATTGACGCTTATCAAATTAGTGCGGCAAAATGTTAGATGAAAACTGTATTTTTATACTCTCGCAACAAAGTTGCTACGAGAGTATTATAGTTTTGTCCACATAACGGTTGGTTGTAAGTCCTAAAACTAAACGAGTTAGATATAGGGTTATATACATATATCAAAATGATCAGGGTGACGAGAAAAGTTCAAATCCGGATGTCTGTCTGTCCGTCCGTCTGTCCGTCCGTCCGTGCAAGCTGTAACTTGAGTAAAAATTGAGATATCTTAATGAAACTTGGAACACGTGTTCCTTGGCACCATAAGAGGGTTAAGTTCGAAATCGGACTACTGCCACGCCCACAAAATGGCGAAAACCGAAAACACTTAAAGTGCCATAACTAAGCTATAAATAAAGCTATGGAAGTAAAGTTTGGTATGAAGGATCACACTAGGAAGGGGCATATGTGGATGTAATTTTTTTGGGGAAGTGGGCGTGGCCCCTCCCCCTACTAAGCTTTCTGTACATATCTCGCAAACTACTAAAGGTATATCAAGGAAACTTTCTAGAGTCGTTTCTTTTAGGTACTACATTATGCAGTCCAAAAATGGAGGAAATCGGATTGTAACTACGCCCACCTCCCATCCAAAGGTTATGTTGAAAACTACTAAAAGTGGGTTAAGTCAATAACGAAAAACGTCAGAAACACTAAATTTCACATAAGAAATTGCAAATGGAAACTGCACTCAGATTTTTTTACAAAATGGAAAATGGGCGTGGCATCGCTCACTTATGGGTCAAAAACCATATCTCAGGAACTACTCGACCGATTTCAATGAAACTTGGTTTGTAACAGTTTCTTTACATCCCAATGATATGTTGTAAAAATAGGCCAAATCGCTTCACAACCCCGCCTACTTCCTATATACCAGAAATTTAAGACGATCTGAATCGTTTACTTTACAATATATAATGTAAGCACTAGTGAAAATATCGGTGCAGAACTTTGCACAAATACTATGTTTATAGTGTGGCAGCCCCATTCTAAAAATCGCCGAAATCGGACCATAGGTTTTGAAGGTCCCATATATCGAACACGAGGATCTCGGTGCTTCTAACCTAATATTATGGTTTCCAACTTTCAATGGACTTTATACAATATATATGACGAATATGTGGGTCAAATTGTGTATTATATAATATAAATAAAGTTAAATAAATAAATTGCGAGAGTATAAAATGTTCGGTTACAACCGAACTTAGCCCTTCTTTACTTGTTTGATTATCGAATTATTATATTTAGTAAACTGTCTTTCCTTTAGAATATGGACTAAGGAATGTATAGAGTTATAAGTGGTGTATTTATAAAATAACGGATATTTAAAACCCATACTTATGAAGAGCACCTTAATGTGCCGTCATTTTACAAGCACAAGAGAAGTTAATGATAGAGTCAAAGGCTATGCCAAAAATCGAGTTTCAGAAGTGCTTCGACGATTGAAAGACGCGCTGGCATAAGTGCATAATATCGGATGGGGGGACAACAATAATGCAGACGAATGAATAAATATTTTTTTTTTTTCAAAAAACGAAAATTAATCAAAGCCAATCATTCAGATTTATGAGTGTGTATATTTAATTATACAATAAAAATAAAATAAAAAAATTGCGTCAATTTAAAATAAAATTATAAAACTACTACAAAACAGAAATTATTTTAAATTAAAAATAAATAAATATGTATGTATAGTATTATTGCATTCGATACGTAATTTACACAATTTTTTTTTTTCTTCATAATTCGCATTCTCATTTTGTTCTGAATTTTGTAACCATAATTGTTGTTTGTTCTATTTTATTTTAGTTTTAATTTTATTGATCACTTCTTTGTTATACAAAACGGCAACAGTTTTAGGGAGATTTTTCTAACAGCTCCACGTTTCACTATGTATGTATATAGGTGTAGTTTTTAACTTTTTCTTTCAAAAATATTTTGTTTCATATATTTGATTCGCTTCATATATGTACGTATATATATGCACACATACAATCATACACATATAGGAATATGTCTGTATAAATAGGAAAATACATATATTTATTAGCTAATAACTCATAAGCACACGCGTACAAGTGTGTTTGAGTATATTATAGGCTGCTGACCCGCTATTTTATTGTTTGTATGTGTGTATGTGTGCGTGACTAAATTGTTGTTAAAATAATTTAGTTTTTAGGCATCTGTTCACAAATATAGTATAATATACTATAAGTAAATTATTCTTATTTTGTCTGTATGTATGTATGGATGTGTGCATATACGTATGTACATACATGTCTGTAGATTTATAGTGTGTTAATATTTACAAAAAATATACATAATTCCATACATATAATAAGTATATATGAATGTAACGTTCGTGATTTTGCTTGTTCTTTGGCTTTGGAAGGGTGGGTTCACTTGTTATATGTATGCATGTATGTATGTCTGTATGTATGTAGGTGGATAGTTAGTAGGAGTCTTGAGAGTATTTTCCCTGAATTCTTTTGCTAAATGTCTATATCTATGTGGTGTATATTCGTGTATATATATATATGTGTGTGTGTGTGTTTATGTGTGTTCGTATGCAACTGTATTAATAACATTGTAATATATATATATATATTTATTTGGTTTCTTTAACATTTCATCGCTCAACATGTCTCCAATAGGCTAGTAGAAGGAGCTGCACCATGCATCACCGACGGTCGGACTAAACAAGCCAGCCGTGTGACTTGTGGTCGTCTGCACGTGTATTGGCTGCGTGGTTGCACTAGCGGGCGTTGAAGCTGGCAAGCATTGGAAGCAGTAATTAGTTCCATAATTGTTATCCCAAAACTGTTGGCCTTTACATTGGAAACGTACAGCAAACTCAATGCGCTGACCAATTTGCAAGGAATTACCGAACAGAAAGAAGGTAAACTTATCAGAAAAGCCATCGCAAGAGTTTTCGGCATAGTTCGCCTGCAAATCGGCATAGCTACGCCAATTATCCAGTGAGTAACGTATGTGCACTGACTTGTTGAAATCCAAATTACGTACGCGCACCGTGCCGGTAATCGTCTGATTGATGTGATCCGTCACCGCTGCGTTCTCCAGTGAAACTTGCTTCTCGCGCACAAGATCCAAAAAGTTCGGCAGTCCACCGGGCTGCTGAAATAGCGGCATGAGCAGCTTGTCAGATTTTGGTCCAAGCTGTATGGGTGGTTCCGATTCCAATACTTCCAAATCTTCAAATGCAGATTTCGGTATTGTTGGTATTTCGTCGAGAAACGTTTTGATATCGGCCAAATCGAGTCCCAACACATCCGCAAAACGCACTATTTTCTTGCGACCTGGTGTACCCGGTGGTGTTTTACCGGTTTTCAAGGACGAGCAGCGCCGTACACGTTGCGGCCGACAATCGTCTTCGTCCTCTTCGTGTCCATCGAATGTGGACTTTTCTTCTTTGGTTTTGTTTGGTTTATGATTAGTTTCAGTGGTTTCCTGAGTGCTTGTACGGGTCGTCGACTCGTCTGTTTCTAACGAGTCTAACCCTATTTGTACTTCATTTTGGGCGGTATTTTCCGTATTGCTGGTTTCAGTCGTCTCAGTGTGCAATTGCTCGATATTGTCAAGATTTATATGTGCATCAGTTTCAGTGTTGCCATTGGAGAGATTAGTGTGCAATGTTTCGTAAGCATTATTGTTTTCGTTATTTGCTTGTATTTGCATGGTCTCAATAATATTACCAATGCGTGCGCTATGTTCTTGCAGTTCGTTGATAATCTCATCTTGTATGGTTGCCAAATCCACAGTTGTTAAAGTTTCGTCATTTTTCTGTAGCTCCACCAAAGGCTCGTCTTGTAGTTCCTTCTTGGCAGCCGCTGTATTATCAACTTCGTCCTGATTTTTGCAATTCTCTGCAGACACATCATCATCATGTGTGTCATGCGCATGCTCATTCGTGTCATAGCCATTGTGTAGTGTAGGCACAAAATCAGCTGCGACACTTGTAGCTTCCTCATTATGAATGTGGTCAAAGTACGGCACATCTGTGGAACCGCGACTACTTGAGGTCGACGCACAAATACAACCGGATTCGGCCGCCGAATTGTGTGGTGTATTCGATGCTGTCTCGATAAGTCGCAAATACTCACACTCATCAACTGGACTGCCTGGACTTTCTAGTTCACAGTCAAAATCGAAGAACGAATCGGACTCATGACGTAGCGGTTGCAAGTCGGTGACCGCTTGCTCAGAGTCATTTGTGGTTTTCCATGTGTTGGTTGTGTTGTTTTCATTGATTATAGACACCTCCTCGGGCGATAGTCCGCCATCGTCATTCTGCAAAAATATATTCAAATAAAATGTACTTTAATTATTTACGTATGCAAATTAATTAATTACGAACGTACCTGTGTGCCCAATGTGCGTAACTTGGAGGATAAACTACGCGCGAAAGCCTCGGCTCTACCACGACATGATGACATGCCTAGTGTGGGAATTACAGATATTATACTGCAGGATTTTGTGTCGGGGGTGCTACTGTTCTCATTCAAAGGAATATCGCCGGGACCGTTCATTGGCCTTAACCAGAGACTCGATCTGGAAGTAAAGAAGTAAATGTTTAGAAAATATTCGTGCATTTTAATAATCGTTAACACGTTCTTCAAGTACTCTGTTAAACGCAATACCAATTTGAAACGTGAACTGCTAAAAATTACTAAGTTTTATAAATCGTAATCATTTGAAGGCAGTGTACCTAATATAACTATAAGAATCTAGGAAAGTAGTAAAATATTTATAATGTGAATAGAACTTAGTGGTATATAAAAACTATCGAGAGAATCTTTGTTTTCTTGTTGTTTTGAACAGTTAAGTTATTTACAATTAGTTTAATGTACTAGAGAAAGTCTTATGAGCTCCTTTAAATGAACTACCTTCACTCTACTTCTAATTACAGTTATATAGTCTTCAAATTTAGAAAACAATGAAATTGAAGGCATATTTAAAAATTAAAACGTTTATAACCTAAAACTGAGCTTGTTTTCAGAAATCACTCCTCAATTAGTATACATGTTTATATAAACTGGAAATAATATAATCGAATTATGAGCAAGTTAATGCTTATTGCATTCGCTAATGATAACAGCTTGTAATCTAATTGACTTATGAATTATACAACGAGGCATTAAATAATGCAAAAATCAATAAAAACAAATGAAAATCGAAGGAAATTCAACAACGAATTTTGCTTGTTTGTTTTTTGTTATTGTTTTTGGCTTTTTCGATCACACTCTGCTTTTCACAGCTAAAAATATTTCACTCTCTAACTTAGTGGCTTGGCTCGTGTTAAAAAAAAAACGAAAATTAAAGCAAATTAATTTAGATTACTTTTTAGTAGGTATTTATGTATATACAATACAATACAAAATACAATGTACGTTTGTACATACATACATATGTATATGTATACACATCATATACTTATTTGTAAATAATGGCGAAGCGCAATTGTTTATGTACAGCCAAATAGCAATTAAGTGGCACATAAATAATTTTCATTTCGCTTTTTAGTTATCTCAATATGAAAATCGCTGCAATCGAATTTGCACGTATATACTCTGTATGTGCATATGTGTGTAGATACTTAATACAATTCTGTTATTTATTTGGCGAAATAATCTCTTAATTTTAAAAACCGCATGGAAAAAGAACTTTTAGCAACTTGCATACATACTAGCCATATATTATATGTACGTATGTATGTATTTATTTACTTGTTATACCATATAAATGCGATGCCCAGCAAGTTGCTCGAACAAAATGTGCATATAAGCCTTAAGCATACATATCTGTATCTATTTTGTATGTAGGCATTTATCGTGAAGACAAGTTTTTCGGCTAGAATTATCCTAGCGAATGAAATTAAGTCAATTTATATATAAGCACTCAGCACAGAAAGGAAATATTTAATAAATTTGTGTGCGTGTTTATAATAAAAATAATAAAAAGCGAAGCCTTATTAACGTATGCAAATTCATATGCTGTAATTGAAAGGGGCCAAACCGACATGACTCAATAGAACAAATAGTCAATAAAAATGCTTTCAAACTTTCTTCGCTACACACACTTCTTAAAGAACTCTTCATAAAGAACAATCAAAATGCTAATATAGTCAAAAAAGTTTATGAAAAGTGCGCATATAAAAAAAACAAGTAAGGAAGGGCTAAGTTCGGGTGTAACCGAACATTTTATACTCTCGCAATTTATTTATTTAACTTTATTTATATTATATAATACGCAATTTGACCCACATATTCGTTATATATATTGTATAAAGTCCATTGAAAGTTGGAAACCCTAATATTAGGTTAGAAGAACCGAGATCCTCATGTTCGATATATGGGGCCTTGACAACCTATGGTCCGATTTCGGTGATTTTTAGAATGGAACTGCCACACTATAAACATAGTATTTGTGCAAAGTTCTGCACCGATATCTTCACTAGTGCTTACTTTATATATTGTAAAGTAAACGATTCAGATCGTCTTCAAAGTCTGGTATATAGGAAGTAGGTGTGGTTGTGAAGCGATTTGGCCTATTTTCACAACATATCATTGGGATGTAAGGAAACTATTATAAACCAAGTTTCATTGAAATCGGTCGAGTAGTTCCTGAGATATGGTTTTTGACCCATAAGTAGGCGACGCCACGCCCATTTTCCATTTTGTAAAAAAATCTGAGTGCAGCTTCCATCTGCCATTTCTTATGTGAAATTTAGTGTTTCTGACGTTTTTCGTTAGTGAGTTAACCCACTTTTAGTAATTTTCAACCTAACTTTTGTATGGGAGGTGGGCGTGGTTATGATCCGATTTCTTTCATTTTTGGACTGTATTAGGAAGTGGCTAAAAAAAACGACTGCAGAAAGTTTGGTTTATATAGCTCTATTGGTTTGTGAGATATGTACAAAAAACTTAGTAGGGGGCGGGGCCACGCCCACTTCCCCAAAAAAATTACATCCAAATATGCCCCTTCATAGTGCGATCCTTCATACCAAATTTTATTTCCATAGCTTTATTTATGGCTTAGTTATGGCACTTTATGTGTTTTCGGTTTTCGCCATTTTGTGGGCGTGGCAGTGGTCCGATTTTGCTCATTTTCGAAAGCAACCTTCCTATGGTGCCAAGGAATATTTGTGCCAAGTTTCGTCAAGATATCTTAATTTTTACTCAAGTTACAGCTTGCACAGACGGACAGACGGACAGACGGACGGACGGACAGACATCCGGATTTCAAATCTACTCGTCACCCTGATCACTTTGGTATATATGACTCTATATCTAACTCGTTTAGTTTTGGGTGTTACAAACAACCGTTAGGTGAACAAAACTATAATACTCTCTAGCAACTTTGTTGTTGCGAGAGTATAAAAATAAAATAAAGAAACAACCTAAATGGAGATATACTAGAGGCATATTTAGCAATAAATTAAAAATAATTCACTGTCAACTGGCAAATAACATTTTCTATTGCACAATAACATTTCAAATAAGGCAATATTTTAAGAAAAAAAAACCAAATATTTTAGATCATTTAGCACTTGCTCTCGAGTAAGTGTATGTTTTGATGTAGTGAACCCCTGACTATGAGAATAGCAACAGCTTGCTTTTGGTAATTGTTAGAAACTAAAAAATTTAATATTTACTGGTTATTTAAACTTTCCAGAAACCAAAAAAAAGAAGATTTTTTAAGTATTTCACAACAATAACGAAAGTATATTCTTCTGTCTATGAATAAATAACATTTTCGTTTATTTCTATATAATTGGTAGTATTATTACTTGTACTAAATAGTTAGTTTAATCCAGTGTGTACTGTACACGAAAATATAACATAAAATGTATACACTTTGCAACTATCTTCCATCTAGTTACTTTGTAATTCACCAAAATACCCAACACGAAATAATTTCAATTAATACTCGACTATGATGTCATACTATAAGTATATCTTTATAGTACAGACGCTAACGAGCCCCTATTACAGAGTGCCAATAATTGAATAATTTTCCGCCATACAATACATAACTAAATATGAAAAGAGCAGCGCTAATCAAATAACAATAGGCAATATTTTGACATGTCACACGGCAGCTGGCAGCCGCATTCGCTACTGCGTGGCATATCAGCTGACAAGCCGAAGAGAAACCCTGTATTCGAGCCTATTAATTATTTCGACAAAACATTTGATTACTATGCGCTGTAACTAATATGGAAATCAGGCTGATGATAGTATGTTTACAGTTTGCGAGATTATTAAGGTGCATATATTCTGAAATTGTTATTATTATTTAAATTATTAAGGCGACATTTCATCACTGCAATAGACAGTAGTTTGTAGACAGTTATATAATATAAGAATGCCTGTTACACATTTATTAGACTAATACTTTCTTAGATATGTATGTAACAGAATTCCGCTTCAGAATTGCCTCACAACCTTATGTAAGTCTGTTATTTTTACTACAATACTATCGCTTCGAGTATGCGGTCAGCTTAAACGTCACCCATCACGTGAATTGGAATTTGTCATACTTCATGAAAGCGAAAATATCTAACAAGCCACGCTTTATTGGCTTGTTGACTTTGAGCAAATTAAATCATAAACAAATTACTTCTAATTGCAAAAAGCAAAAAGTTGAACATGTGAGTGAGGCAAATTTAGAATAACAACAATGTTCATATATGTGCCAATTAAAAATAAAATAACTGTTTTGTTTTCAATATATTTCGTATTGAGTATTTACAAATTCGTGGCATTTACAAGGTCACTGGAAAGTGGTTTATAAAAAGACGATTGAAATTTTTGGTAAAAAATCAAGGTTTTTGTCAGTAGTCAAACTTAAATTGCTTTAAATATGAAATATTTTGAAGCTTCGCTTGTACCAAAATTTAACTGGTCTAAATAATTAAATAAATAAAAATATATATTGTTATAATAAGTAATTAAATTTTCTTGTTTGCTTTAGTTGAGTACAACAATTAGTTTTTATTTTGCTTATTTTAAATTGGCAGTATTTTAATATTTAAAATTATTCCTAGTTTTAAGTTAAACTATTTCGAAACTTTAAAGCGATTTCTGAAAAGTTTGTTTTGGAAAACAAAAACATTTTCTTTTACTTATTTATTTATTTTTTTAACATAAAACCGCAAACCCAGCAAGTTGGACCCGGTTAAAAATTCATTTTTGTCATGTAAAGTAACTGTTGTCAACGTTTAAAAATGTAAACAAAATAATGTACATATATACTGAAAAGTTGCTGATATGTGCCTGCATTTGCATGTATGCAGGGTATATAGCACAAATATATATTATCTCCCTCGTATATACGTATGTGTGTATGTGGCTATATGCGCATATGTGCATATAAAACTTTGGCAGCGCAGATTCCGGTTCAATATGAAATCAGCTGTCACGACTGCACCCGCCACCTTGCTTGTTCTTACCATTAAAAGCGATTAATTAATTTCACTGCGCAGAAATAATTTTTCAGATTCAGATTTTCCACTTGATAAAAAATGCAAAAGTAACTAATTTTTGGCAAGAGTTTTCATAGTCACCAAGTTGAAAAATAAATAAATTTATTAATTCAATTATTTCAATGTTAAATTTGTTTATTTATATTTTGAGATTATTTTTGTATTTTTTTCTTTTGTTTTTTTTTTGTAAAAGTCACTTGAGAACCGCGTGATATTATTAAATTTTCACAGCTGCTTTCATGCCAAAGCTAATATTTTACTATTTCTTTAAAATAACTTTCCATTAGTGGAACTTGCGGTCACACATGGCGGTTAATAACCAAAACAAAATTGAAAACACACATACATACACACACACACACCGAAATAAGTAAATAAGAAAATGACACTTGCGTATATGGACTAAGTGTGTATATAAGTGTATATATATACATATATTTATATACGAGATTCAGATGTACACACAGCGCATGCTATATATCCAAACATACAAAATAAAACAAACTAAAATAAAATTTCGGCATTTAAAAATAGCATTAAGAAGTGCAAAAAAAAATCTCAAATTGATAGCGAATTAGTATTAATTGAAGTGATGACCCTTTGCCCTGCATACATTCTTTTACACACATACACTGACATACATACATATGTACATATGCACAGTTAGTTGTATGTGACGTGAAGCAAAAGACATAACAGTGCGCAGAAATTTAAATTTGAAGTTAATATTTTCTTATTTTAAGTAAATATGTATGTATGTAGCTGTCAGCACACAATCTCTGGCGACGCGTCGCCTGCACCCGGTTAAGGGTATTAAAAATACCTGTCACACTTGATTAGCTTTCTTTGTTTATAAAAAAATGATGACTTTAAATAGTTTTCGTGCGCGCTTATCAAAACAAAAGACAATTAATTTGTTTAATAACACTTGCTCACTTTCGAGAAAAAAAATGTATTGCTATTTGAACAGAGGCACTGCTGCTGCACTTGAACGAGTTAACGACTTGTGCTTTTGGTGTTATTATTTATTATTTGCATTTTGTATTTTGTATTATTTTTATCAACTATGCGTATACATATGTACATAGCATTTGGAGTTGTGTGTCCACCTTACAATTTTTGCTTTGACCTTGCGTAAAAATTTCTCTAGTGAATTGTCACGGATTTAAAGCAGCCAGTTGCGAACGTTTATGTTTAATTTGTAGAACATTTTATTTGAAACAATTTTAATTGTTATTTATTTTTATTCGTTAACACATTTATCAATATTTTCTTATGTTTTTATTTTTATTTTTATTTATTTTGATTATTATTTATTATTATTAGTTTTTGTAATAAGCGAACGCATGAACTACACGAAAAGACGAAAACACACAGAAAGTTCACTTTTAATATTTGACTTCTACCGTTGCGTCGCTTGTGTGCTCGTCTTCATCTTGGACACGGTGCGCACAATAAGAGTGTCATTCAAGGGTATTGCAAGGTCGTAGCGCGCAACTTGACGGGTGTATGGCTCGTTGGTATACGAATCCACGGCGCTTGCTTTAGCCTCATCTGTAGTCCTCCGCTCTCCGTTTCATTATTTGTATCTCATTTTGTTTGCTAATATTACCCTGCTCGCTGAATTTTCGGTAGATAGGTAGGTAGGTATATAACTTTTTTGTTTTGATTTTTTTTTCGTGAATTTTCTCTTCTGACATTCGGCACGAGCACCGACTTTAGATACTCCCAATTAGATTTGTTCAGATACAAAATAACACAACAGCTGCTATACTTAAAATATATATGCATGTACATATGTGCATATGTATGTATGTATACACTTATGTATTTAGAATAACAACACAACAACACAACACAAAATTGACTTGTTCGTATGTTGGCAGCATACAGTAACAACTGGTACAATTATTCACGTGCGGCTTTTATGTATATAGTTAGACATGTGTAGTACGTGCCACAAGTACTATTCTAAGTAGTACGAGTATAAGCGATAAACTTTCTCAGCCGAAATTTGGCATTTGAGTGGGCGCTAAATCGCCACTGTGTATATATGTTTATAAGAAATGCACACAAGACTGCTCACCAGAAAGGCCCTATAGTACAACATGCATATGCACATACAAACAAACTCAGATTGTGTACATATTTGTTGTAATCATTTATGTTTGAGTTAACTTGTGTGCGCTCTTATCTCTCCGGTGCGGTCCGGTCTGCTAGGTCGGGCGGTCGATCTCACTCTCATGTGCACCGAACGTGTATCGTGTGTACAATCGTATATACGCATGTTTATTTCGCGGTGGCCACTGCACTCCTGACTTTCGCTTTCAGTTTTTGCATTTCGATAATAATTTTTGTGTCTCGCTGCTCACTCGATTGGCAATACGCTGCAATTAATTAGAGTTTCATATACGAAGTACTCGTACTCGTACCACTCGTGATATGACTATCAAGTTGATTTGTTTATGCGCTCTTATCACGCTGATTATCAACAATTGTTCCAATGTTTGCAAAAACCTTTGCACTTGCACTGTAGTTACGAGTATTTCGAATGTGCTCCGCAGCCGTATCTCTCAGTTGCTCACCTATAAATACGAGTGTAAATTAAAGGTATTTAGCAGCGGTCGAGCAAAACAAGGGTGGTGTAAGAGATTCAGAGAGAGAACCAGATACAAGTGACTTTTATGTTCAAAACAACAAATGAGAGTGAAAATTGGCAGTGTTGCCACTAAAATGAAAATATTTTCACAGCAGTATAGCAAAAATTATTAATATTTGTTTATATTTTTTCAATATTTTCAAATTTACAGCATTTCATGTTGGACACTATTTATATATGGTCCGTAGGTGCTATATGTAAGAAGAATAAGTGAAAGCATTTCAAATATTTGTGCAGCATATCGAATGAAACCACAATAGAAACTGTTTGCATGTTTGCTTTGGCAAACATTTGCTATCGATAAATAGCTCAATGAGAACTTTGAGCTTTATTCAAGCATTCACATACCAGTTATCGACATGAATTCATTATCTCTCGATTTTGTATGTATGAGAGGCGAATTATTTATGTAACTCAGTTTATTAATAACGGATGTAGAAATATAAATAATTAACACAACTAGTGTCTTAAATTTATCAAAAATATTAATATTAATTGCTAGTTTTTCAGATTTTTTAGTAGCAGTTTACGATTGAATATAAATTATCAACAAAAAATATAACTTCAGGAATACTTCGCATTCCTGTGATAAAATAAATAAAAAATGTATGGTTTACTTTTATAAAATACTAGCAGAACGATCCGGCTTCGTACGTTACACATTTATAAAAACTCTGTGTGGGTTCATTTAAAAAAAGTAAAATGAGGAAAATTCAAACATGAAATTATATTTTGTTTGCAATGAGCTAAAACTTGGTTACGACCTCTAGTCTTTGGTATCCGTTGTCTTTCTCTCTGATTATGAAGGCGTTGGGAACGCTCAGAGTTCGACGCCCTAGTGCGAGCTTGTATTTTTCTAATATTTTGTTCTTCAAGTACTCGACTCTCAAGCGCGTACTTGGGAGTTTTGCGATACGAAAGAGAATGACTAGCAAGACGATTTTCAGTTTCAGATTAAGATTCTCCATCACGGTGTCTTTTTGATATCCTCAACTGGGAACTATTTCCAGAAAGTTGAGATTCTAGAAATAAATATAGCCTATGTTACTCGGGGTGAATGTACTTAAGGGATTCGTGACCTTAATTTTTTTAATTATACTATCTAATGGTTTTAAAACAACCAAAACAGAACCAGTTCAGCACCCATTCATTTCACTATAGGGTTTATTTATAAATGTTTTTATAGATTTATTGTTGGATTTCAGAGTCATTAAAGCTAATATGCAATGTAACAAAAAAATATTTCTTATACAAATACCATATACAAATACCATAATCAACAAATAGAGCAATGAGTCAAAACAGAACATAAATTATAAATTTACTAATAAAAGGTGCATATTTTAGTGCGATAAGATTTTCATTTCGAAAGCATTTTTGATAAGACGCTTTTTTGGTGAATTACTTATTAATAAATAATCAGTATAATTATTAATTATAAGCGAAAGCGAGCTGTTGTTATGCTCACACTATGAGACAGAAATTTTCGAAAATACAATAAAAAGAAGTAAGGAAAGGCTAGGTTCGGGTGCAACCGAACATTTTATACTCTCACAGTTTATTGATATATTTTTATCAAGATAACACACAAATTGACCCAGTTTGAAAATCCTATAACCATTTCTGGTACAGAGACACACTATTAGTAAAAAAATATTTCTTCTGAATTAAATTAAAACATCTGAGAGATTTACCGAAATTTTCGGTGAAAAATAATCATTGGGCACTGAATTATTCATATTCGACATTCGAGGCCTTCAAAAGTTATAGTCCGATTTCGTCAAATTCCGATTTTCACAAGTGACGCCAGAAATCATATACAGTATTTCTGTAGAGTTTTATTTCGCTATCTTCATTGGTTCCTTATGTATATATTATAAAGTAAAGGAAGAAGATGGAGTTCAAAGTTGAGTTACATGGGAAGTTGTCGTGGTTGTGAACCGATTTTATCCATTTTGCACACATGTCATCAGGGTGTCAAGAAAATATCCTGAGATATAGTTTTTGACTCATAAGTGGGCGATGCCACGCCCATTTTCAATTTTGTAAAAAAATCTGAGCGAAGTATCCTTCTGCTGCATTTTAGTGTTTTTGACGTTTTTCCTTAGTGAGATAATCCACTTTTAGTAATTTTCAACCTAACCTTTGTATGGGAAGTGGGCGTGGTTATTATCCGATTTCAACTATTTTCATGGTGTGTGATGGGGTACGTAAGAGAACCGACTGCAGAAAGTTTGATTTATATAGCTTCATTGATTTGCGAGATATATGCAAATAACCGATTCGGAAACGGGGCCACGCCCACTTCCCAAAAAAAAATAATCCAAATATGCCCCTTCCTAGTGCGATCCTTTGTTCCAAATTTTACTTCATTTATGGCTTAGTTATGACACTTTATTTGTTTTCGGTTTTCGCCATTTTGTGGGCGTGGAAATGGTCCGATTTTTGCAACACTCTCACGGTCCCAAGGAACATGTGTTCCAAGTTTCATTAAGATATCTCAATTTTTACTCAAGTTATCCGTTGCACGGACGGACGGACGGACAGACAGACATTCGGATTTTGACTCGTCTCGTCACCATGTTCATTTTGATATATATAACCCTATATCTAACCCGTTTAGTTTTATGACTTACAAACAACCGTTATGTGAACAAAACTATAATACTCTCTTAGCAACTTGTGTTGCGAGATTATAAATATTTACCAAATATGGTGCGAAAATTACAAACTTATTATGATGGACGATAATCAAATAAACCATATTTATATCTGATATCATTGTTGGGAACAATTATAAATCTAGCCTACTTACGGAAATGACCGTCGACCTCATTTATTAAACTAAACTTATTTCGACATTTTGTACCGTTTAAACTTTTAATTGAATATTGTAGATAATGAGTGCAAAAATCCGATTATACTACTTGCACATTGCTCGCCGCATATGGTTAATCGCCAAATAACGAATGAATGCTGTTGATAAAGCTGATAATAAAAAAACACTCACCTCACTAGTCATTCAATGAAAGTCCATTGATTTAAAATACAATAATATAACAGCATTTAATTAATTTGATTATTAAGTAACATAAAGAAGCAGGAATTACAATACAAAATTTACAAATGTGCCATGTCAGCCGATAGCGCTCAACAAATTAAAGAATACGTGTATTGATCGTTATTTTAGCTGGAAATAATTACATAAATAATAGTAAAAAATAATATAAATTAATGTAACACACACACACTACGTGTTGCAAGACTAAGTCTTGTTGAGTATATAAGTGGCTTTTAATGATTTTTCGTAATTTTATGATATATGTATACTTGTAGTAATAATTTAAAATATTTTGTGCGTACTCACATTAAAACAATTTTTATTTGCGTAAAGGAAAATACAATATTTGCTTTCGAAATATATTCTGAATGCACTTTTCGGCATAATTTTCATTTTATGATTTTTTTTTAATAATTGAAGTTATTGTTCAGCTAACTTTATCTTAATTGAACTTTACACTCACACACACATACATATATAGATAAACATGCATATGTATTAGCCTCAATCTAAATAATATAATCTGTATGTGTTTATTCTTCTTGCTTTTACAGAGATAAGTTTCATACACACACACACACATGAACATATGTACATATTGACTTTTGAATTCGCACAAATCTAGATATGCATGTAATTTGTGTTTAACCACAACAGTAATGAAAGCTGTGCACTTTTCATGAGTTAAGCTATCGAGTAAAATCTCTCATATAAATATATATGTTTCAAATGGTCAACTAATCCATTTACGAGTATTTTCAATGGGTACCAATAAATGTATATGCACTTGTACATGCACACATTCATCAGTTATTGACTAGAAATTTCGCATCAATTTTGTTTGTATTTTTTTTTTGGATTTTACTTGCATATATATGTATATGTACATGTGTTATGTATATGGGTATGCATGTAAAACTACATATGTATGTGTGTGGAAGTAATTTGTATGAGTGTGTGTTGGCTTTAGATTCCTTTGCGTACATATTTGTGGGTGTTTGACAAAACAACTTAATTCGACTTGACACTTTTATGCAATCAAGCTGTAAATGTTTCTAAAATCTCTTTAAATATTCAATGTTTCTATGAAAAAATAAAATGTTTTGTACTCAAACAGAAACTTGCAAATTTTAAATACATTATTTTGCCAAATACCCAAAGATATACATAGTATGTTCGTGCGCTTAATATGACATACATGTTTTTATTTCAACAAAAATTAATAATATGTAACTGCAATTTCGTACTAAAATCACTATAATACTGGTTAATTAAATAAAAACAAAATAATAATAATTATAATTTATTATCCAGCTATGTACAAATAAGTTGATCAAGTTTTGGTCTTTGTGTATCTGCGAAATCTCACTGGAAATCTGACATTTAGCCATGCACAGCAATTATTGTACAACAATGCAATAACAACAATCCACCGATGCGAGAACGATTTTTAAGGTGCCAAAATTTTCTGTGGTATATGTGTGGCCAGGTACTGTTTGTGCAGCCGTTGTAAGCAGAACTGATAGAATTCGATTTCGTTTGTGAAATTATGTCTCACAATATTTTTCACCTTCTCACTCACTGGCGGTTTGAAATTGTTCTTATTGATCTTTGTTAAATACTCCGCGCTACCTATGGAAATAAATAATATGTTTGTATATATACAAATAATATATAATATGTTTGTTACAAGTTGACCGAGTCAAATAGCATGTGTTAAAAAAAGGTTAGCTTTGATGAGGTTTTATAAAACTCTGGAACTGTTTTGAAATGATTACGAATTTTTAATAATATTCAAAAACCCTTCTGTGACCTAGATACTATCAGCAATGATTTCGCTCTCATATTTATAACAATCCTCATGTCGTCTTCATTTATGATGAACTTTCAACTTTGACAAACTCCGCTTCTTCATACGATATTTTCCTTATAAGAAATGTTTTTTTTAACACTAGTATTTCAATATCTCCTGTCGTCAAACAAACAGTCAGCGCATTCGCGTCTTGTCACTCTTGCCAACAGGTGGACTAAGTAGGCAATTGAAAAGTAAAGTCCTCTCTCGACGAACAAAAACCAAACTCTACAAGTCTCTCATCATTCCCGTCCTACTTTACGGTGCAGAAGCGTGGACGATGTCAACATCCGATGAGACGGCACTAGGAGTTTTCGAGAGAAAGGTTTTGCGGAAGATTTATGGTCCCTTAAACATTGGCAACGGCGAATACCGCAGACGATGGAACGATGAGCTGTATGTGTTATTCGACGACATAGACATAGTCCAGCGAATAAAAAGACAGCGGCTACGCTGGCTAGGTCATGTTGTTCGAATGGACGAAAGTGCTCCAGCTCTGAAAGTATTCAATGCAGTACCCGCTGGTGGAAGTCGAGGAAGAGAGAGACCTCCACTCCCTTTGGAAGGACCAGGTGGAGAGGGACCTGGCTTCGCTTGGTATAATCAATTGGCGCCAAACTGCCAGAAGGAGGGATACGTGGCGCGCTGTTGTGGACTCGGCTGTAACCGCGTAAGCGGTGTCTACGCCAGTCAAGAAGAAGACTAGTATTTCAATATTGCTACTAAATTTTTACGGTTATCACAACCTACGCTGGCTTCAATAGTATTTTAAATTCACATACAGTAATTTTTTACGTACTTTGGTAAATATCTCGAACACCTTCAAAGAAACGTGGTACATATTTCTCAAATACAGATAAAGTCGTATTCATATCCTCCAGAACACCAACAACAGCATATTGACTCTCAACAGCGAACTTCGCGCGCTCCAAAGCGCCTATCGTATTAAAGGGGCTGTAAATTTAATTTATAATATTTTATATTAATTATTTACAGTTAGTTATATCACTGCGTTTGTACTCACGTGCATTCATATGCATGACCGCAGAAGAACAGACTCTGCCGCCGATGATCACCTATACCTTCCACGGTCACACCCTGCGTATAAGTGCATTCCTGATCGCCAGATAGTACACAAGTCTCGAAATCTTTTTTCAACCATGCCGGATGCGGTAGTGGTAAGTCGGGAAATGCAGCTTTACGTTCGACAAAATACCAGGGAGCACGTACATAGTAAAACCAACTAATCACACGTTCAATGGGATCTCTTACGACATTCACGTAAATCGGCATGGGCAAATTGTATTTGGTAAAATTTGTATAGCATACGTGCTTTATGAAAACAGATGGTTCGGGTAAATCACTTATCACTTCGGCCAACTCTTGTTGCTGATCATCGGCCAGTCGTATGGTTTCGACCTTTTGTACTGCATCACGATGAAACTGAAAATTATTCCGCTCCGATAGGCGACGTAAAAGTTCCATAAATGTTTGACTGCCAACTTTTGGTACGCGATTAAAGAAAACTATACCCAATTCGGCTTTTCTCGTGTTGTTCAGCTCTAGTGCGTTTAATGATTGCATCTGTGTATATAAAATGTTGTATTAATAGGTGTTTTAAATAAGTGAACAAAATGTTCGGAGAAGTAGTTTATTTTATTCATTTCATGGTGTCAAGAAAGTTAAAAAAACTTTCATATCAACTTGCCTAAAATATTTATACCATACATTCTTAAAATCATTACAGAATATAATTAATACTTCGAAAGCTTCAAAGAGAGGAGAAATGCCTCCTCGCTCAGTTTGATACTTACTCAGTCGTAAAATTACTTAGTACCGACCACATTGCGGTTATCCAGTTTCCTTTATAAATTTGTATTTGGAATTCCTTTAAAAATTTGTCCATATTACACCTACAATCTTAGTTCACTCAACAATCTGTCAGATTTCATATCAAATGAAAGTACTTTCTTAGTTTTTTTAACGCTAACAGTCAAACCTAGCCTGTTTTTAGAAGACCACCAAGAAAGCTAGTGTATTAACATCGACCTTGTTGAAGTGAATGTTATTTTTTTACTTACGACTTTTGGTTTCCACTGTGTATTATATGAATAAAATGAAACCAAATACAAATGTTAAACATTGTTTTATTTCCTAATTTATAATGAAATTCGACTTAGCTGTAATACAATTTTAATTAATCGGAAACTCCCTGTGATTAAGCGCTAAATATTGTTTGAAAAGCCGCTGCTTGCAAAAGTAATAAAAATCATATTCATTTGTAAAATTCCTTCGTATCATTTGCTTCACATCCTCCGCCACGTATGGTTTCCGATTATTACGATTGCGATTTTCGAGAGTCGCCTTATTTACTGAATAAAAAATTAAATGCAATTAATATACAATGTATATAGCGAAATAAGTAAGCAAATGAAAAATTACAGTAATATACGTTCATCGCACCGCGGAAGAAACGTGGAATATAATTCTCAAGCACTGTTAATGTAACATTCGTTTCCTCCCAAGAACCGACAACGGCGTATTCACGTTCCACACGATCCTTAGCTAGCTGTATGGCATATGGAGAATCGAAGGGTCTTAACAAAAATTGAATCAGTAAATAAATTGCCCTCATGGAACGATTCTTGTTGATAGAAATGTTATTATATATACTTACAAGCAATCTAAATTCTGACCACAAAAGAACAACGACTGCCTTTTGAAATTCGCGGTGGGATCCACAAATGTGTATGGTACATATTGACATTCAGGATCTCCGCTGCGTACACATTCATTGTAGTCCTTTTTAAACCAAACAGCCGAATTTAGATGTGTATTTGGGAGTTTGCGAAACATGACAGCGTTTTTGTACGAGTTACGTGAGTAGAAATACCAGCTGATCACTCGTTCGACTGGATCGCGTACTAAATTTATATAGATCGGCTTTGGGAAACCAAAGTTGTAGAAGTCTATCCACGCGATATGTTCAACGTAAGCTGAACCGGCACCCAAACGAAAAACGTAATCGGCAACTCGCTCTTGTTCTTTCGGATTGAGATTACGTTTGGCGCCTTTATGTGGACCAAGGTGATCGAGCTTGAACTCATTCATTTTTTCCAAATTTCCTAATAGTTGAATCATCGACTCGCTGCCCACTTTTGCACAGCGATTAAAAAACAATATGTCCATATCAGCTTTTCTTGTGTTGTTCAGAGATGCGGTGCTCAAGGAATGCAGCTAATTTAGGTGTTGAAAATATATGTATGTAACCATAGATTATAAGATTGTACAAATTTCTTTTAACGCACACTTATTCTTACTTAACAGTTAGATGCTTCTTTTCGAAGTGCCCTGTATCTATATGATCTCACAAAATTATCGAGTATTTAAAAAAAAAGTTGTGAACACAAATTATTTATTATTTATGACATGATTTACTGACTTATTAGCGACCTTCAATGAAATGAAAACACATATATAGACCATGAACAACATGTTTGTAGATATTGTGTTTCATGAGTTTTTATGTGTTTTGTGAAACATTAAACAAACAAATTGATATGGAAAATGTGGAACAGATGCCTAATATCTTTGAAACACAGGGTCACTGGCTCTGGTAACCTTCGAAATGCCGTAACCGATATGAATATGTCTCAATATCTATTACTGAATTCTCTAATTCTATTAAACCATTACTGATTTTTCTACCCGAAAATTCTATATTTGTAGTCCACAGTCACTACAAATCTGGTCAAGAATCTAAGCAAATCAATATAATTTGCTAATGGATCTTAAAAACGAAGAAAATAGATTTGCGAGTTATAAAAAGGTAAGAGAAGTCATAAAAACCCATAATATAAGTAATCTACCATCAGAGAAATTCTGCTTGTAAACGACATATTTAATTTAATATTGCCTCAAGTTGGTCAATATAGTCTGATTTTCTCCTCCGAAAGATATTCAAGCAAAAATAACAACATTAACCGAAAAGTAATTTTTATTTTTCCTTTTTTAGGTATTTATTAAAGCTAAATAAAATTAATTCTAATTCTCCATGCCCCCAATGTCTTTAAGGCTAACAGCCAGGTATTGTTTGTAGAGACGTTGCTTGCAGAAGTAATAGAAATCGTACTCGTTGGTGAAGTTTTTGCGTATCATTTCTTTGACATCCGCGTCTATTTTTGGCTTTCGGTGGTTTTTATTCCGATTTGTTATTTCTCCATTGTGTACTGAAAAGCAAAAAATCAAATATAAACCAAATAGTTTATTGAAGTTCAAGAACGACTTACTCTCAAATAGAACTTTTGCACCCTGAAAGAAACGTGGTATGTACTTCTCAAAAACAGTTAGTGTTATATTGGTGTCCTCCCAAGATCCAACCACTGCATAATCGCGTTCGACATGCTCCTTAGCCATTTGCACAGCTGCCGGTGAATTGAAAGGTCTAACAAAATAATATATAGAAATTAACATATACAAAATAACTGGCAATTACAAAATAACTGGCCATTCCAAAATACGAGTGTATCCAGAATCACAGTTATTCGTTTTTGGCTTACATGCAATCATCGTGATGGCCGCAGAAAAAGAGGCTTTGCCTTTTGAAATTCCCAATGGAATCCTTGACGGTGAACGGTACATATTGACACTCTGGATCACCGCTACGTACGCATTCGTTGAAATCCTTTTTATACCACTGCGCTGGTCTCATTGGTTTATTGGGAGCCTTGCGATACTCAATGGCATTCTTATAAGAGCCGCGTGCATAAAAATACCAACTGATTACACGTTCCACTGGATCACGCACTAAATTTATGTAGATCGGTTTTGGCAAATCGAATGCTTCGAAATCAAGCCAATTCACGTGCTCTATATATACCGAACCATCAACTAATCCAGATACTGTTTCGGCCAATTCAACCTGTTCTTCTCTATTCAACTGACGTTTGGTGGGTCTATGCAGACCATCACGTTCTATAATCAGATTGTTGAAATCCTCCATTTTGTTGAACAGCTCAAGTAGCGATTCGCTACCAACTTTGGCACAGCGATTGAAGAAGATAACGTCAATCTCCGCTTTGCGCGTATTATTCAAACGTTCTGCACTTAATTTGTTTAACTATAGAAAAAAGTGTGGACATTCGTTGAAGAATGTTTCTAGGACTGTATGTATTAGCGATGAACTACCGCACGCATTAACCATCGAGTTCGGTGATGAAATACAAAAACTACTGTCTAAGTATATATATATACAGTATGCATGCATAAAAGTAGGAAGTGAACAGGTGAAAAAGAACTAAACGGGTCTCATTTACCCCATTCCATTATTAGACATTTTGTTAGAGGAAAAGTAAATGTAGAAAATTTCATAAACAAATTTTATTAAGCGTTCATATTAAAAAAAAAATATTTAGAAGATGTCTATAAATAAAATGTTACGATTTCAATAGACCTTTGGATTTTTTATTTTTGTTAAATCTTATCATTATTACCTAATTAACTTTTTTAGTTTCGTATAAACTATTGAAAATCGATGCTTAGGTGAATCCGCCCAAGCAAATGCGATTGTGAATAAAAATTGATGTCAACTTCTTTCTGGCCTATCGACGTAGATTCCATAAACAGATACTGTTCAAGACAGTAACACAAAATACATAAACACAAGACTACTCTTAGAATATGATCTCTTACAGCCCTACCTTCTTTATATTTTAAGTTTAATAATCAAAAATTCTGGTAATAGTACCACTTTCACAGAACTAGTAGCTCAAAGTTTTACAGAATAGTCGAGGTAAATTCTTAATTCGAATAGAAGAATAAGTTTTCGACTGGAGTTACAAACTTGACCCCAAAGGAGTATAATCATAATTAGAAAATAAATGTGCTATACATATTTATAAATTGCATTTGAACGACCGATAACCGAATTTATACACTTAGTACAGGGTTACAAAAGTCCAATAAAATAAGAAGTACGATGGGCCCCCAAACCAGAAAAATAAAATGCGATTTATTGTTTTCAATTAATATTGAAATATATAATATAATTTGTATACAATTTAATCTAATGTAGCATTATCAATGCCTTTTCAATTTGTGCGGCGCTAAATCACGTGGTCGCTGCAAATCTTTATCAATGCGCTTAAGTTCATCCAATTTGAGAGCTATGTATTGCTTATGAAGACGTTGACGGCAAAATTGATAGAATTCAATTTCACGTGTAAAATTTTTACGCACCATATTCTTGATGTCTTCACTAATGTGTGGTTTCATCGGATTATGGTTCTGGATGTCCTTGTACAGACCCACTGTAAAAGCGCCAAATATGTAAGTATTTCAAATTTGTTAAACCTTCATTTACTCACTATAGTACATATTTTTAGCGCCGCGGAAATAAGACGGTATGTAATTTTCCAAAACAGTCAATGTCACATTCGTGTCCTCCCATGTGCCCACCACGGCGTATTCTTTCTCCACATTTTGCATAGCTACTTGCAGTGGTAATTTAGTATTAAAGGGACTGTAGTATTAAATAACAAGAATTTGTGTTAATTTTCGTTTTACTTTCCAACCAGCTCAATCCAGCATTACTCACGTGCATCTGCGCTCATTGTGTCCGCAAAAGAATAACGTTTGACGGCGATGATCTCCAACTTGCTCCATACCCGAACCCTCAATGTACTTGCACACTTTCTCTCCACTCAACACGCACTGATCGAACTCCGTATTCACCCATTTTGGATTTGGCATTTCCCTATTACTCTTACGTCGATTCGGTACAAATATCCAGGGTGATCTGATATAGTAGTACCAACTAATCACACGCTCCACCGGATCGCGCACCATATTCACATAAATTGGCCGTGATTCACCATATTTGGGAAAGTCTAAATAATTCACATGACTAACAAAGACACTGCCGTCCTCTAAGCTTGCAATATTCTCAACTAATTCTTTCTCTTCGTATTCGTCGAGCAGGGTGCGTATACCGCCTTTCTGCGGATCGACCTCAACCTCAAAATTGTGTACTTTTCCCAGTTTGCGCATTAGCTCAATCATTTGTATGCTACCAGTTTTGGGCACACGATTGAATACAAGAACATCTATATCGGACTTAACGGTGTTATTCAAATCGTGTGTATTCAATTTGAAAATCTGTGAAGCAACATTGGGATTCAGTGTTTTTTAAAAGTGTTATTTCTGAGAAATAAGTACATACATATATTTGCGAATATTGCTATGTCATGAATGATGAAGCGCCACACGAGTACTACAAATGTAGGTATGTACAGTTAGGAGTAAGTGAAATGAAAAATACCCACATTTAGGGAGAGAGCTAATTTGAAGAAAAAGTAATACTGAATCTGCATATGTTCGACAGCACCAAGATATTATTAGAAATGTGATTTAACATTTTTTCTGCCACCAAAAATTCAAAAATAATTAATTATATTTAAATATTTGGGATAAGTAACTATTAAAGAAAGAAATTATTTGATGGAAAACAAAAAGAAATTGGGAAAAGCGCACAAAAGAGAGATCCAAAAAGTATTAACTGTTAAATTCAAAACACAAATATCGTATTAATTTAAAAGACGTATCTTTCAAAATTTCAACACACATTTCAAAGGACCTCACATTTCCTATTAAGAATACTGATACTCGTATGCATGGAAGGAAGCTCAGCGTTATCCCAAAAGTAAATGTTGGAATGTCAGCATTTTCGGTATAACGTTTAACCACTAACAATTTCATTCAAAAACTTATTTTGTTAGAAAATCCACCTCCTGACAACTTTAATTTCGAAAAATAAGAATATCGTTAACCTTTAGAACATTTATATAATCAATTTTGTTTCTCTTGAATCCAACAGAAACTACAGTATATCGTGTTAATATGACGGATCGTAGATTCTTATGAGAAATAATCAGGAAAAACTTAATTTTACTAGGCTTTTAGACAAAGTTCTGGAGCATAGCTTATACAGAAGAGAGCACACTTTGACTAAAGAGTTTATTTTCTTTTAATTTAAGGTGGTATAACCAAAAATTATTAAAATTGAAAGATAAGAGTGGTAGTATTTGTTTAAAATTTGCACATTTGCAGGTATCTAGAGTTTATTTTCATTTGTACATTAATTTTTATGAATTGGTGTATGAAAGTGTAATTAAACTAGTATATATATGTAAGACTAATTGAACTGTTTCATCAATTCATCCTTTTTAATGGCAATGTATTGCTTATACAGGCGTTGTTTGCAAAAGTTATACAATTCAATTTCGAAAGAAAATTGTACTTTCAATTGTTCTTCAATATCCGGATCCAATTCGTTCTTGTGTGGTGTGGCATTTTTGTGAAAACGTTTTGGGTCACCTAGTCGAGAGAAAGGCGAGATTTTAGAAAATTGTGTTCGCTCTTTAGTGTGTGTGTTGGAACACAGTTAATCGAAACTAGAAGCGTGTCAAATTAGAAAACATATAAAAGAGATGCTAATTACATTAAAAATTTAATGAAATAAAAAAACAATTCTCTCAAAATTATCCAATTATTATATTTAAAATTATATTATGCACCTCGATTAAAAAAAAATGACTTGTCTACGTCGGTGCAAAAATCATCTTAAAAGAAACTTTTATATATATATATAATATATTCTCAATATATACATATATATGTTCTCAATAAAGTAATTATTTTCGAAAATTAATATTTAACGGAATTGACATTATTTGACATGCTTCTAGAAACAAAATGAAATAAACACACTCAAAAAACCTACTGTAAAACACTTTAGTCGCATCGCGGAAAAATCTCGGTACGTAGTGTTCCAAAACTGATAGTGTTATATTTGTGTCCTCCCATGAACCGACTACCGCATATTCGGTTTCAATATTGCGTTTAGCTATTTGTGTGGCAGTCTGAGAATTAAATTGCCTGCAATATAATTTTGTTTAATACTTAATACTGTTTTACTACCATTTATTATATAGACGACTTCTTAAAAGTTCTGAACTTAAATACATACATATTTAGATACAATACGTAATGATAGAACTTAAAAAATACTTAATTGCGTTATGATACGAATATTCAAAACTAAATTACACTTAATATATGTAAATACAACCGAAACTCAATACTCCGAGCAAGCGATAATCCGAATATTTGGGAAAATTTCGATATTATTGTACTGCTTAAATATGTTAACCTTTAACTACTGAGGTGGTGGTAAATTTTACACCTCGTAGTTTGGTTTTTAGTTTTAAGAAAAGTGGCTATGAAATCAAGTCCTTGTTTTGTTAAACTAGAAGTTCGATTTCTTTAAATTTATTATTTTATTCATTTAAAAATGTGTTTTATTATTACAAATAAAAACAAATAAATTTAAAAAAAATTTTCGTTGACAAAAATTATTTATAGATTATAAAGGGGTAAAATTTACCCCCACCTCAGTAACTACGCCCAAATATTTCACCTCAGTAGTTAAAGGTTAACAATTCTGTATGACGTAAGTTTTATCAAGTTTTTTCGTAACATTTATATTGAAATATGTGGTTTTCTGAAAAGTGCTTTCATTTAGAAATATCACACCTGTTTTCGGAAAGCGAACGGAGTACTGAGTTTTGGCTGCATTTCTTAGAATTCTCACTTACTTGCATATCTCTATATTGCCACAAAAATGCATAGCTAATCTACGCCAATCTGCATTGTATGGATTATCAGAATCGAATATACATTCTTTACGCTTTTGTCTTATACAATCGTTGATACTCGTATCGAAATATTCCTTTTCTTCCATTTTATGTCCGTTTTGCAAGTAGAAGGCGAAAACAGCCGGATGTCGTATATAATGGTAAGCGCTTACAAGTTTCTCAATTGGATGCCGTACCAGATTGATATAAATCGGTTTGCCATAACCAAATTCGGTGAAATTAATCCAATTTATATGTTCTACATAAGAGAGTGGTCTATTTTCGCCAATTATATCTTCAACAATTTGAAGTTGCTCATCAACGTCCGTTAACATTTTAGTGTACTGTAACGGTGCATTACGATACGGTTCAAAATTATGGAACCTCGAGAGCACATTCAGAAGCATGGACATTGATTGTGAACCGACTTTTTCTAGGCGATTAAAGAAAAGCACCTCTAATTCAGCTTTTTTTGTATTATTTAGTTGATCCGCATTTAATGTGTAAAGCTTTAAGATTGTTTTGGGAGAAAATTTGGAAACATTTGTGTTTACATTTCAATAATTGCAATTTACGTACATACATGTGGGGGTTAATAGGAACAAATAGTTAGAGTTGAGTTGAAATGAAATGCTGCCAATACCATGTAATGCACTTCTACTTGTTGTTGGTGCTTTTTTGTGGCGATTTTAAAATAATAGAAATTAAAGTAACCATACCAATTCTTGTTAATATAGTAAAATGTGATACTCAAATACCAAGAAATTTTTGCGGTCATTTTTGCGACTTACTTCCTAATGTGCAGTTTTCACAACGTCAAATTCAATGGCAGTTGCCTTAGTTGAGCCGATAAACACACTTGTCACTCCATTTGCAAAGCAATTCATGACAACCTTTTGTAGCCGAATTGGCCACCTGGTGAATAGAGTCAAAATTGTGTTCCACCAATCAAATTTTGTGCAGTGTCGACATAATCAAAATTGACAGTTTTACGTTGCAGTGGCACCACATGCACAACCAAATGTTACTATTGTCAATTTACGGGATTTTTTCATTGAATTTGACATAATGAAAACCGCATTTACGTATTCTCTTACATAATGTACTTATTATTTTATTTGACACTTTAAAGTGTATAGACTGATACTAAATATTATATTTATATATATACCTACAAAATATAGAGCTAATAGCTATAAATAATTTTGAATTTTGTGCTTCGGAATTACGCCCAGGTATACAATTTATAGTTTGCGGTTGTAACAGAATAATCATTTATAAATATGTAAGTAATACTTATGCAAAATTTAGCTCGTCTAGAGCTCAGTCGCTAACTTTACATACATCATCTAGAACCGCAGACAAGATCAACGATTTTTCTATCTTTCACCAATATTTTAAAGTACATTTTCGATTTTTATGTTAACACTTAACATGTCTCTGCGAGTAGACTTAAACTTACATATTTTATAAAATTACCAATCTACTTGTATCATATGTATAAGTAATCTATGGAACTTCCAAAAAATATACAATAACATTATTCGAGAATATATATTTATGCACCCATTTAATCTGTAGTTATATACGTACTTGCAAATGGGATCATTACCACAGAAATGCAACGAAAAACGACGCCAATCACCGTTATATTTAATATGTGGTTCAAATATACAATCGGGTATTTCGCCGGCTCGTACACAATCGTTGAATGAAGTATCGAAGTATTCGAAACTTTGCAACTTTTTATTTGGATTCTTCAACAAGCCATTGTTATAGACAAACGGATGTCTCAAGTAGTAATAAGCGCTCTTGACTTTCTCAATTGGATGTCGAACCAAATTTATGTAAATCGGTTTCGGCATTTCCAGCTGAGTGAAATTTATAAAATTCTTATGCTCTGTATATGCATTGGGCACGCCGTAGTCGAAAATTTTTTGGGCTAAATCTTTTTGCTCTTCAATTGTATCAATCATTTTTACTCCGTACAGCACTCTTATATTATATACGAAATTATTAACTTGTGATAAAGTTCGCAACAGTGAGCTCATCGACTGGCTACCCACCTTTTCCAAGCGATTAAAGAACAAAATATCGATTTCTGCTTTTTCGGTGTTATTGAGCATCCGTGAGGATAACGCATTGAGCTTGATATTATTTTAGGTAGGAAATTAAATTATTTTTTCGTCAAATATTTAGGCATTGAAATTTTACAAAAGTTTATATTAAAGGTTAACACAATTAACAAATCCACATGTTAATGAATCCACACTTTACCGAATTTGAATTGATGACTTTCCTTCTACACATACATTGTATTTTGTGAACGCTTGAGGTGTAGTAATGTATTTATTATTGAGTTTTATTATTGTTTTGTTTGGTTATTGACAAGTAATGAAGGGCTAAATTCGGTTGTAATCGAATATTTAATACTCTCGAAATCTACATATTTATGTAATTTTATTAATATAACACACAATTTGTTCCACATAGTCGACATAAAGTCCACTAGAATAGCGAAAATGCAAAAGCAAATGTATGGAGGCTGGGGTAATTTCTGCTCCGATTTCAACAAGCTACGTTATATCCAAGATTTTACGTTCAATTAATTTAAGTTGTCTCACATATTAACCTATATATACAGTATTAAGTAACCGGAAGATTGAAAATCCGTATAGGAGGCATATGCGGGCTAGAAGAAATATTGACTGGATTTTGCATATATTTTAGCACAGAGTCACATTCGGCGATTCTTATACCGGCTATGCCACACTAGAAATACAGTACTTCTGAAAAGTTTTGTTCCGATATCTTTGGTGTTTAACTTATAAATTGTAAAGTGAACGAATCAGATAAACTTCACTATTGAGGTATATTGAAAGTAGGCGTGGTTGTTAATCGATTTTATCTATTTTCAAACTATAACATTGGGATGCCAAAGAAATGTTACGAACCAAATTTCGTTGAAATTGGTCAAGTAGTTTCTGAGATATGGTTTTTGACCCATAAATAGACGATCAACCCATCTCAAGGTGTCAAGGAATATGTGTACCAAGTTTTATTAAGATAACACAATTTTTATTCAAGTGATCACTTGCGCGACTGATACACGGACAGACATTCGAATTTCAACTACACACGTCATCCTGATCATTTATATAAAGGGTGATTTTTTAAGAGCTTGATAACTTTTTTTAAAAAAAAAACGCATAAAATTTGCAAAATCTCATCGGTTCTTTATTTGAAACGTTAGATTGGTTCATGACATTTACTTTTTGAAGATAATTTCATTTAAATGTTGACCGCGGCTGCGTCTTAGGTGGTCCATTCGGAAAGTCCAATTTTGGGCAACTTTTTCGAGCATTTCGGCCGGAATAGCCCGAATTTCTTCGGAAATGTTGTCTTCCAAAGCTGGAATAGTTGCTGGCTTATTTCTGTAGACTTTAGACTTGACGTAGCCCCACAAAAAATAGTCTAAAGGCGTTAAATCGCATGATCTTGGTGGCCAACTTACGGGTCCATTTCTTGAGATGAATTGTTCTCCGAAGTTTTCCTCAAAATGGCCATAGAATCGCGAGCTGTGTGGCATGTAGCGCCATCTTGTTGAAACCACATGTCAACCAAGTTCAGTTCTTCCATTTTTGGCAACAAAAGTTTGTTAGCATCGAACGATAGCGATCGCCATTCACCGTAACGTTGCGTCCAACAGCATCTTTGAAAAAATACGGTCCAATGATTCCACCAGCGTACAAACCACACCAAACAGTGCATTTTTCGGGATGCATGGGCAGTTCTTGAACGGCTTCTGGTTGCTCTTCACCCCAAATGCGGCAATTTTGCTTATTTACGTAGCCATTCAACCAGAAATGAGCCTCATCGCTGAACAAAATTTGTCGATAAAAAAGCGGATTTTCTGCCAACTTTTCTAGGGCCATGATTTCAATGATTTGCAAGCGTTGCTCGTTAGTAAGTCTATTCATGATGAAATGTCAAAGCATACTGAGCATCTTTCTCTTTGACACCATGTCTGAAATCCCACGTGATCTGTCAAATACTAATGCATGAAAATCCTAACCTCAAAAAAATCACCCGTTATATGTATATATAACCCTATATCCAACTCTTTTAGTCTTAGGTGAACAAAACTATAATACTCTGTGCAACACGTTGCGAAAGTATAATATCAACGTTTTTTCGATCTTTCAAATAATATTTTTGAATTTTTATCATAACACTTAACCTGTCTTAAGACATACATATGCGAGTATACTTTAACTTATATATTTTATAAAATTACCTAACTACATGCATCATATGTATAAGCAATCTATAGAATTTCCAAAAAATATACAATAACATTATTCGAGAATATATATTTATGCACCCATTTAATTTGTAGTTATATACATACTTGCAAATGGGATCATTTCCACAGAAATGTATCGAAAAACGACGCCAATCCCCGTTAAATGGAATATGTGGTTCAAATATACATTCGGGTATTTCGCCGGCTCGTACACAATCGTTGAATGAAGTATCGAAGAATTCGAAACTTTGCAACTTCTTTTTCGGGTTTCTCAACAAGAGAGTGCTATAGACAAACGGATGTCTCAAATAGTAATAAGCGCTCTTGACTTTCTCAATTGGATGTCGAACCAAATTTATGTAAATCGGTTTCGGCATTTCCAGCTGAGTAAAATTTATAAAATTCCTATGCATTGTAAATGCATTGGGCACGCCGTAGTCGAAAATTTCATCGGCTAAATCTTTTTGGTCTTCAATTGTATCAATAATTTTGCCCTCTTTACGCACTCTTATGTTATATACGAAATTATTAATTCGTGATAAACTTCGCAACAGTGTGCTCATCGACTGGCTGCCCACCTTTTCCAAGCGATTAAAGAACAAAATATCGATTTCTGCTTTCTCGGTATTATTGAGCATCCGTGGAGATAACGCATTGAGCTTGAAATTATTTTATTTAGGAAAGTAAATTGTTTTCATCAAATATTTCGGCATTGAAATTTTACAAAAGTTTATATTAAAAGTTAACACAATTAAAAAATCTACATGTTAATGAAACCCCACTTTACCGAATTTGAATTGATGACATTCCAACCGAAATGCACAACTACTTTTCTACTCATGTTTTATGAGCGCTTGAGGTGCAGTAATGTAAAAATTATTGAATTTTATTATTGGTTTGTTTTGTTATTGAAGAAAAGATTTGGTTTAGTATAGAAAAAATAAAAAAAAAACATATGGCTGAATGTCAATTATTTTATATACATATCTCAAAATAAGTCTGCGCAAACGCAAAATCTGTAATTTACTGCGTAGTGCATTGTAATTATAAAGAAATAATCACACATATGTAGGTATCCCCTGTCTCTATTTAAGATAACCGTACCATGCAATAATATGTAGTTAATATAAGCTCATTGACCACATGATCCACAATATCACTTAAAGGTGCTTTCATTTTCATTGCCTCCACATTTAATGAATTCATTATAAAACAATCACAATTTAATAATCATAAATTACTCAATTTCAAAAATACTCACGTGTGTGTATGTAATGCTTGTAATTACAATAAATCGTTAACTTTTGCGATTATTGATTTTACTACTATTACGCTACCGCAGTGATATTTAAAATCATTGTTACATAATAGCCAAAGGCAATTATCTGCAGACGAGTAAGCAATGATACATATGAGTGGATCAGATCAATATATATAAGTGAATGAGTTTTCGTAATTAACTTTTACGGGTATTTAAATTTGGCATATATTTAGGAATGTTTTCAATTTTCATAGTTTTATATAGTAATTAAAAGCGTAATAATTATTTTAATTACAATATCGCTCATCAAAAAATGCAGAGTACATGTTTGTATGGAAAAAGGGAATGCAATTGAAAATGCTGTACAACATAGCAGCAAATGGCAAACATATTCACTGTTATGACTACTAATGAGTGCAAGTGGATTACCCAATAGCTGCAATAGGATCAGAAATATGAATTACTGGATTGGTTCACTTTCAATGTATTGATTTGTGTTCAATTTTTCTGTGAAATTTTCTTAGAGAACTTATAATTTTAAGACAGTAAAAGTCAAACACAACCAAAAACTCCCGTCTGTTATGCTAGGCTCTTGATAGCCTTAAAATAATACCATTAAATCACTTAATTATTAGTTAATATATTTATATATATTTTTTGAGTATTTATAAAATGTGAGTCACTAAATTGTGAACCCTTTCAGCTGTTTGACTTTCAATCGTATCCATATAAATTTTTTAGCGCATAATACTGCTTATACAACCGTTGTTTACAAAAATTATAAAACTCATATTCTCCCGTGAAGTTTTTTCTAATCAGTTCCTTTATGTGTGAGCTTATAGTCGGTTTCCAAGGATTGACATTCATTGGCGTCGATATCATTCCGTTTTCAACATCTATAGAAAATATTCAATAATCAAAAAAAATTTGACCCAAATCTGTGGGCATAGAAATTTAATTTTGTGAAAATGCATCAGGGATGCCAAACGTTTCAAGCGATTTTTTTTAATACAAAATCAGTCATTTTCCGGTATACTTATTACTCCTAAATTCATAAATAAGGATAGTCCGTTTGCCTTTACTAAAGAATATATTGTTTAAAATCTCAATAAAATTTTGTTTTAACTTAATGTATAATTTTTTTAAGAATCAGTAATCTTACTACATACATATGCATATTCATAAAAAGTTAAATTAACAACACGTTGGCATCCCTAATCATTTTTTTTTTAATTTTCCCAAGTTGTTGAGATTTTTAATACATTTTTGATAAGATCATCGATTCAATTTACCAAAATACAGTTTCGTTGCACCTCGAAAAAATCGCGGTATATAATGCTCGAGTACTTCTAACGTAACATTCAAATCCTCCCACGAACCAACCACAGCATATTCATGCTCTACATGCTTCATAGCCAATTGTAATGCACCGTTTGAATTGAAAGGTCTGCAAGGATATTAACTATGTATGTAGGTTCAAAACCTGTTTATAAAAAGAAACGTACTCGCAATTTGGATCGTGCCCACAAAAGAATAATGTTTGTCGCTTATGATCCACAACGGAACTTTGAAATTTGGAGTTTAACTCATAGCGACACTCGAGATCACCATTCACAACACAGTCTTCGAAGCTTTTCTTATACCATTGTGGTTTGCGGAATTTCTTAGTTAATTTATACATTTGCACAGCGGTCCAAGGTGCACGCTTATAATAGAACCAACTGATAACACGTTCCACCGGATCACGTATCATGTTGATATAAATCGGTTGTGGCAAATCGAATTGCCTGAAGTCAATATAATTCACATGCATCGAATATGCGTAGGGTTCGCCATATTCTAAAAGCTCATTAGCTAGCTCCTCTTGTTCCTCTTCGTCAAGACGCTGCCGCACAGGCTCGGAAAAAGGCGCACGACTTACACCGAAGTCATTGCGCACACTCAACCGACGAATAAGCTCAATCAGCTGTTCGCTGCCAACTTTCGGCACACGATTGAACAAAAGTAAGTTGGATTCAGCAAATTGTGTGTTATTCAAGTTCTTTGGCATTAGCAAATCTAACTGTGCAGAGTTTTTTTTAACAAAAGAAAATATTAAATAATCAGAACATTGGGGTTTTCAAAAATATTTGCCTAAATAAAGCTTTGATGATTTTATATGAAGCTCAGAAGCATTCATAGCACATACTTAAGCGGAGCTGGGAGAAGTATGAGCAAAGTTTAGACCGAAAAATTAATAGAATGCCAAATACTTTGTGTAGCCTTTGTTTATTAATACTATACTTCTTATACTTATGCATACAAATAAAAAAAATACTAGTGAAATATGTATGTTAGTAATCATCATCGTATATCTCATCATCATCACTGTGCTCTGGTATCAACACATAGTCATCGTCATCTACTTTGCCGAAATTACTGATCGCACTATATTGCAGATACAGACGCTGCTTGCAAAACTCATAAAACTCAATTTCATTGGTGAAATTCTTGCTGAGGATATCACGCGTTTCCTGACTCACTGGCCGTTTCACGGGGTTCCTATTCACTACCGATAATTGCTCTTTACCCACTGAAATATCGAGAGATTGTATTGAAGATTGACAATGCGTGAACAATTTAAATAATTCCTCTTACTATAGTAAACGACTTTCGCGTGTTTGAAAAATTTCGGTATATAATGCTCCAGTACGGATAGTGTGATGTTGGTATCCTCCCACGTTCCGACCACCGCGTAGTCTTGTTCCACCGTACGCTTGGCTTTCTGCATTGCCGCAGCAGAGTTAAAGGGCCTTTAATCGTGTAGAAGAGCAATAGCTGATTTCAATTTATGTTTCCCGCATGCACTTAAGACTTAAGACTTAACAATCACTGCAAAACGCTTGTATGTACATTAGGGCGGGAGGCAAAATAATGAAAATATTCGCCAAATTTAACTAAACCTCAAACGCTAACAATGTGAGAGCTTCGTAACCACAAAATCATTACCACCGCAAAAATTAATCATAACTTTGGTTTTCATGGTAAACTTCATCGATGAAAATCGACAACAACAAGGAGACCGTACAACGAAAGCGAAAAGAGAAGAGTAATACGAACAAAATTACAGTGACTACTATTAAACTAAATCAACGGTGTATAGATAAATTGGCAAAATAAAGGAAAGTATGACTATAAGTGAAATGTCTCCATGTGCATTGGACTGCTTTGTAGTACATGTATATATATTATATATACACAAATCTGTAAATAATTTCTTGAATAATTAAATTCCATGGTTCAATTCTAAATCATGCTTATTCCATAACGCATTCGGGTTAATCAGTAAGAAATTGATGGCAAAGAAAGCAGTGATCGACAATTTGTAGACAAAACAAATTAAACATAAAATCGTTATTAAATAGTTATTTCAAAAAAATGTACAGTAAAACTTAGAGATCTATTGATCCAAGATTATTTCAGTAGACTCATATAGTATTTATATTGGACTCGAAAGCATAGAACTGTGCATATAAATATATTCACGCCTAACAGAGAAATAATTATTTGGTTAAAGCAGAATTCTGATTTCAAAACAGAGAGTTTAACAGCCGACCCCACCTAATGCACATACGCCTGCTGTTTGCTCTACGACAGTGAACGTAGAAAATCTTCTTTGAAAATAAAGCTTTTTATGTTTTTGTGTGCTACTTACATGCACAGTTTTCTATTTTGTCCGCAAAAGAATAGCGTTTGTCGACGATGGTCACCGGATTGATTTGTTATCTCATCCTGATTGAACTGACAGTATTTATCTTTTGTTTTTACGCAAGTATCCAAATCCATATTCATAAATTCATCCGAAGGTCTTGGTGGCGCTTTATCTCCCAACTTAGCCTTCATGTCTTTGTAATACCATTCGGCACGTACATAATAATGCCAGCTTATAATACGTTCAATGGGATGACGAACCAAATTAATATAGATCGGTTTGGGTAAGTGAAAGCGGGTGAAATTTATATAGGCTAGATGTTGACTGTAGGCATGTGGTTTCGGCTTTGTCAATATCTCTGCTACCAATTCGCGTTGCCGCTGTGGTCCAATTAGAACAGTCTCGTAGCGTTTACCGCCATCGCGTGATGTGCCGAAACCGTTAAGTTTACCCAAACGATTCATCAGTTGCATCAGCGATTGGCTACCCACCTTAGCGACCCGATTGAAAACTATCAAATCTATGTCAGCTTTTTTGGTATTATTCACATCGTTTGCGTTCAAGCTATTCTCCGCAGTTCCCTCGGTCTCCTCACTTTCGCTGTCGGCATTTACGCTGGCCGATTCACGAGCGTCGCCAGAATCATCGTCATCGTAATTATGAGAATTCTCAAATTTATTGGCATGTTCTTCATGTAGTCGCGATCTATGTAAGTTCCGGTGATGATGACCTTCCTTGTGTTTATGGTGCTCAGCATGATGTCGCTGATGTCGTTGATGCCCATCATCATCAATAATATCATTATTCATATTGTTAATATTATCATTATGAATGTGACGCCTGCGTACATTTCGCGGAGTATGCTGTTAGGGGATTGAGTTTTGGCAATGACATTCAGAAGGGGTTTCAAATAATTTTTTACTATTTATTTTCAAATTTGCTGCCATAATGATACCGACTTGAACCTCAACCATTGCTAGGCTTACGAACGATTATGGACAAAAACAAAGAAGAAAAGCAGCTGAAGTATAATGAAAGAAAGCTTTTGGAAACAGGGTGTCCACTACTTGAAAATCATCGACTTGAAAAGAGATTAGTAGCACAAATGTATAAGAGATGAACATAACCGCTTAGGTTAAATATGGCAGTCAAATAAATACACGTATTGATCCCAAAGAGTGCGAATATATTTAATCTATACTTTAAGTTAGACAAATCACTCTGACAATTCAACAATTTTTTCTTACAGAGCATTAAAAATCAACATATATGTTTAAAAAAATACATTTATTTATTACAAAAAAGAAGAAAATCTAATTTAACATTATTGATTATAATAGTTCAATATATAATTACTAGCGATTATCACATGTCAAACAATTTATGAATTCACTTCTATTTTGAATATAGGAGCTGGACAATTTCAAATATACAGTACATATCGATCAGTTGTCGGCCGTCATAACTCAGGAATATTGCAAGATATGGTGCAAAATACTTTTACTTTCATAAAGTCATAATAAATTTACTTTTAGACGTCTCAGATATTTTTAAAGAAATTACAGAGATTATATAGTAATATGCCACTCACGAGTTTATAAATAATATTGTATACATTTATAAAGAAATTGCCTTCCTTTCTTTAAGACAGTCTCATATCAAAATAGTGAACGTAATCTTCTTAAAACAGTAATATCCATTCGAAACGAATTTACATTTCGAAATCCAACGATTTTATAGCAATATATTGTTTATAAAGCCGTTGTTTGCAGAAATTATAAAATTCAATTTCATTTGTTAAATTCTTGTGCAATATTTCACGAACTTCCTGAGAAACACTCGGTTTTATTGAATTCCTATTGACTTGATGTAGATGATTCTTGGCCTCTGAAATTTGAAATGATAAGTGAAATAAGACTTACTGAACAAATATGAACGAATTTGTTTTCTGGTGAGAACTTATAAACAAAAGCTTTCACACTGGATCTTACATGATAATCATACAAATTGGATCTAAGGAGCAACAAAGTGCTAAAAGCTTCCGGAAATAATCAAGCTTTGTTTGTGTAAACTTTCGAAAAATTTTAAGTTGTTCTTATATTGTAATTAATATGAGCATACAATTTGTTTTCAGTTGACAGTTTATAAACAAATCTTTCATATTGAATCTTATCTATTTTGTATAGTATATAGTATACTGGATCTAAGGAGCAACAAAGTGCTAAAAGCTTGCGGAAGTATTAAAGCTTTGTATATGTTAGCTTTCGAAATATTTGAATTCAAAATTAATACCTTATAGGATACTCCCTAATGGCCAACTGCCTCAGGAGAAAATTTATAACAAAAAGAAATAATTATTAAAATGGAATTAAACCCATTGTAATTATCACAGAATATTTTCGAAATAGGAAATTCTTATGTCGAGTTATTTTGACTTCCTATACATTGCAATTTATATATCTAGTATATATATATCTATTATAGAAAAAATGTATATGTATGTGTGTAATAAGAAAAAAATATTACGGTAATATATCTCCGTTGCTCCCGAAAAGAATTTCGGTATGTAATGTTCCAGCACTGTCAGCGTAATATTAGTCTCTTCCCAAGTACCAATTACCGCATAATGGTTTTCAACATTTCTTTTAGCCCGCTGCATTGCATGATACGAATTGAATGGCCTATGAGTGAAAAATATAAAAAAACAAAAAAGTAATATGTCTCTATCGAATCCTTTTTATAAACTGAAATCTTAATATTTTTCCAATTTGCTACTAAAAAACTAACATTCAAGAAAGTCGACTTTATTTTTTTAGAATTACGTTAGTTTTACCATATGGCGTCTATATAGTCTAACAACATAGGAACAGTCTAAATTCCGTTTTTCATCAAAATAAATTGGGAAAAACTTCAAACCGCTACTACAACAATTGTGTAAACTAACTCGAATAATTTTTAGTTCCGAAGAAATTTTACTCACATACATAACTCTCTATTTTGACCACAAAAAAATAGCATTTGTCGACGATGATCGCCCAGACCATGTTCCTCGCCTTGCGCAAACACACATTCCTTATGGTGTTCTAGGACACAAGTATCGAAAGATTTCTTCAACCATGGTATGCTGGGCACTTTATATTGACCGGGGAAGTTCCGCACACGTTCCGCAATGTACCAGGGAGCACGCACATAGTAAAACCAACTAAATAGACGCTCGACTGGATGTCGTACCAGATTTATATAAATGGGCCAAGGTAAATTTAATTTCTCAAAATCAATGAATGCCACATGCTTTGTATATGTTGTTCCCTCTCCTTTGTCCATTATATCTTCGATGACACTTATTTCAAATGTCGGTGTCAGCATGACAGTCTCCATAGGGGAGGGTTTATCACGACGCGCCTCGAATCCATGCCTTTTACCGAGTAAATTCAAAAGCGCCATCAACGTTTGGCTACCGACTTTGGGTACACGATTGAATAGGACGATCTCTACTTGAGCTTTTGAAGTTTGGTTTACACTCTCTGGTGTCAAGTGCGGCAACTGTTAATGGATCGAGGTGGAAACAAGCGGAGAGCAAGACTTACAATGTGCACAACTTTTATACTTTTACTAATATCTGCTCTAATTCATTTAATATGTACAGTTTGATTTGTACTGCTTTTGTGTGAATTGATATCAAGTTAATTTAAGTTTATAACAAGATAATAGCAAGAGGAAGCCAATCCCGAAATTGTTAACGTGGTGAATGAGAAAACGTTTGAAAATTATACGATAACCGTATATCTTCGATAAAATAGCGATTATTACTGATCGGACACGGATTTTGTTTTAATCTTTTCACTACAAGTGTTTATATTGAGTTTAAAATATCTTAAAATAATAGTCAATACTTACCAATTTTTTTTTGTATTTCGTAATTATAATATCGTAAAATTATTTTAAATTAATGTCCAGATATTATTAAAAATTACTTATTGATTCTTACTTAATATACAAAAAAATAATTGTCGTACGCAAAAAATATATTGAATGGAGTATTAAACCAACAACTAGCACAAAGCTCTTTCTAAGATAATTCAATAGTTGGTAATCGTTATTTTTCTGTCTATTTTATTTTATGAAATTAACTAATTACCAAGCGAAAGTATAACAAAATAACAGTCAAAGATGGAAGAAATAGTTTGAATATTCTCACATATTGTAATTTTTCTGATCAGTGGAAATTTTAGGGAATGTGCTTTAACGCTTTATGAACGATATATTATCGCTACAGAGTTTAAGATAAAGTAACAATTAGGATTTAAAAAAAAAAATTGAAAATAAATTAATATTATTAAATTCAAAATAATTGCCCACTATTACCAGCAATAAACCAAAATAACTATATTTATGTATTATAATTACTAATTAATAACACATTATTGATTTCAGTTGTCATCGACTACACGATGATAAATGTTCAAATTACAACACACATTTTTAACTGGGCCGATTTCAATAAAAAAAATTAATAATAATTTACAAAAGTAATACTTGACATCCAAATATCATTGACATCGATAAGCTGATAGTTGTTGGTTTTCAATTCAATACTCAGAGCCTACATACATACAAATACAAGTGTATGTCTGAAGATGTTGACAAACGCAAACCAAATTTATTGCACACTGCTTCTCATTCAACCGGAAAAGTTGGTGAGAGCAGCAAGTTGCAGTCAGCTGAGCCAAAGCAAGAAGCCACTTTTGGAGACAAAGACATGCGATATTCAAGATGCCATAGAACCACCAACATTGTGGTGAGTAGCTACACCGCGAGTAGTACCCGTGTGCATATTGAAGCCTACTCAGAGCTTACATATGTCAAACCACTTTATTGGACGATCTTGAAAATGCGCAAATTCTATACACCATGGCAAGGTCAGGGTAACGTACTACTTCGAATGGTGTTGCCTACACTGGTGGCAAAAATTATTATATTGCTTTTGACTAAAATGTGTCAAGTTTGTATATTTATTAAAAAACACATTTGAGGCGTGAATTGGCATAAATCTTCAGCAAATAAATAAAATAATAAATAAGTGGAGTTGAGTAACGACTTTTTTAATTTGCAAAATTTACATTCCTTAAAGTAATGGCTACTTCAACAGTAATATACAAAATAAAGTAAAAAAGTTAGCTGACAAACTATGTTTAATAGTTTTATAAGTCACCGAGACAAATAATAAGTTTTAATAATTCATTATTATTTAACGATCGACACATTTTCAAACTGCATCAATTAAACCAATATTAATTTTATGGTTTTAGATATTAATTCATTATTCAATGCAAAATTGTAAAATATTGTAATCTTCATTATATATATATCCATATTTCGAATTAATATCATTCTTATACAATAAATAATAGCAATATTTCGGAATTAACCCACATTTTTCTACTACCTTACAAGACTGTTGTTGGCATGTAGAAGAAGTGAGAATAAGCAAAATGCGATTTCACTATATAAACATTTCATCTATAATTATATCATATAGATGTTGTCTATAAAACTAAGAAACGCGTTGGACTTTAAAAAATACAATTTTTTTCCCAGACAAAAAGTTAATAAAAAATGGTCAAATAAGAGATTAAAGTAGATCTTAAAAATAAAATAAAATCCATTTCTTGTGTTTTATAAAAAATAATCCACACAATTTTCATAATTCATATTGCACAAGTTACAATAGATCAAAACACTTTGTCGCACCGATTTGCACAAGCATAAAATAATATAAGAATTGATGCAAATACTTTGCAGTTTCGACTAAAATTATTTTCGCCTTGAAATAGTTCAAATGCAGTTTGTACCGCCTACCTGAGTTACTTGCAGCTTTACATTTTCTTTCAAATTTTTCAAATAATTCATAGACCCTGACACAAAGTTGAAAGGTTAGTGAGTGGCCAGAGACATGCAAAAGCATAGTCCAAATAGAATAGAATAGATATAGAAGAGAGGACAGTATTCGTAAATAGTATGTATGCTAAAGGCCAAAGGAGTAGATAGTACAGAGAACTAAAGTGGCGAATTTTTATGCATTTCGATGTGGGCATTAATGGCTTTCAAATATGTGTACGAGTATGTGTAAACAATTTACGATGTTTGTATGTGTATATGTGTCAATGTATGCGTGTTTAATATGTAATTTGATCATTAAATGTTTATGCTGAGTTATGTGTTAAAATGTGTAAATGTGTTTCTGCAAGTATGTGTGTTTGAGTATGCTCTTTGGAAGGCCCATTAACAATCCAATGCAAAGACTGAACAAGTGAACGATGTAAATGCATTTACTGCAATGTAGATCAGAAGGGTAATATCTTTCGCCTGATTATTTATGCACAAATAACGCACGGAATCAATTACAAAGTAAATTATTTATTGAATATATATTGCACAGCTTAACACAAATTTATTTATTTTGAAACCAACGCTGGCACTCAATGACGATTAAATCGGTATTACTAAATTAACACTATATTGATATGATACGTTTTTCATTATTGCACAGAAAAATTAGAAATATCATAAAAGATACTGTAACAAGTTATTAAAAGTTAAGCAATTGGCATATCTTTTTCATCGCATTTTTAATATTTGTTTTGTTTTTTTTAATGTACACATTTTTTTTGATACACAGGTATCTTTGTCTTGACATAACATCAGGCTAAGACATAGTATCGTATGTCACGCATAAACCGAACAATGCATAGCATATGAGAATATGAATATATGCATTCGAGAAGACGCAAGAGTAATGTCCCGTACCATTAACGCGATACATGCACGCACTTCAAAGTAACCGATGTTGTATGGTATGAACGACATAAGATCTATGTATATAAGTATAGTATGTATATGCAAATAACTGGAACCAAAACAATATAGTATGTCCAGTACCATGACACCATGAAATGAATAAATGCTTACGTGGATTGCACTAACAACCAACGGCGAGGCGATTTTATGTAATGGCTTCGATGATTAAGCAATATATATTTTTTCCTTTCTATTAACACTAAACTTACCTGGCCGGTGCTCTTGAGATATTGATAGGTGCCATGTAGTGTATTGATATTGTCACGTCCTGAAATTGAAGAAATAAATATTGATTGAGTTACCGGCATGCGCAATATATAAAAGTACAAGTAGCTTAGTTGAAAAAAACACCAAAAATATAAATATAAATACGTTTCAATTACTCGGTATGGGGCGTATACGTAACATTATAGTTAAAAAATTTTAAATGACAAATTTTATTATTTAAATTTGTAATAAATGTATAAGCCTTCAGGAGGTAAGCAGTATATTCTAGAAGTATTTAACACATAAAAACTCATTTTGGAAGCGATGTCAAGTTTTATCACGGATACTTTGAATCAGAAATTTAAATTCTTATCAATTTAAGTTTTTAACTTTTACATTGCAGCAAAGCAATATAAATTGAATAATGAAATTACTACTTTAGATAACCCATATGTCAAAGTCCAAAAGATTCTAGGGTTCTAAATCTCGTCTTTCATTACTTACTCGATGATTCCCTTGTATTGAGTTGATTGCCAGTTAAACCGAGTGCTGAGAATTCCGATGGTTGTAATTTGATTTCCATCTCCTTAAGGCGACTGTTAAGTTTATTTGTATGCATGAAAAGGAAAAATGTGCATGATATCGCCAAAATAGCGATGAGTTCAATGGAGCTGCAAAAAATATAAGGTAAAATAAACTTTAATGTTAAAATATGATAAATGATATTTATATAGCACATTAAGAGCAAGTAAAGTTGAAAATTCTTAAAAAAATGCTCTGAAAATCCTCATCAAAATAGTACAAACAACATAATTAAAAAAAAAATCATTATTAAAAATTGTAAATTTTATTAATTAATTCATTCATGCATCGAAAACATATTCTTGCCATACCAGTGAAAAATACCATAAATTCGCTTTAAACATTTCCACGATTCTGCTGGTAAAATGTCATGATTATGTATGTAGAATATTTCAGTCTTGTGCTGCTAATGAAGCGAACGAAAAACGAGGAACAGTAGTCGCTTTTGTTAACAAGCATATTTTCTCTTTGAGCATAATTAATAAGCATCTTAAGATGAACAGAAGAGAGGTCTTTGAACTCATGCAAACGCACCCGCAGGCAGGTGATATGGCGGTAAAATTTTTAGATTGCTTAGAAGCAAGCTAAGCTGTATAAAAGCACGCAAAAACAAATTAAATGTAAACCAACCATATGAGCAAATGTTTGTACGTGTGTTGTTTGTTTGCGTTTTACACATTGCAGATCAGCTGTATAAGAGTTCAAGCACCTATGGCTCTTCACGAATAGTTGTTCAATAAATTATTTAAGTGACCAAGCCACGGGTCGACTAAGCAGCAGCCAAAGCAACGATGAATCGTCAAAAATAATTTAAATAATGAAGGTAAGGGTCGATTTGAATACCGGTTTCCATGCATATTAATTGTAAGAAATTTTTAATGAAATTTTCACCGTTGAAAAAAGGTCTGTCTCTGGGTTCAATGAACGCTCTAACTTCCAACGTATGCTGGACGTTTTAATGAACTTGCCAATATGTAAGCCATCGCGATTATATAATAATATTTTGTTTGTCGTTAATGTGTAAATCTCCATATTTTATTGATTTTAGTTTGTTTGACTGGTTTATTATAAAGGCGAATTCTTTTAATACATATGATGGTATGCTTTTACTTCTTTAACGAATTTTTGTAAATTACAAGTGACTTTCATTCGCCGAATCTGGAGAGTGGCAGTTTAAACAAATTACTGGTACAGATTAAATTAAATGGCATAACCAGATCAGCAATAGAAAGAGGTTATATCACTTTAGGGAGATATTCTCATTTCAATTCAAGTGCTTAACTTTGTTGTTGTTTTCATTTGTTATGACATGCGAGCAGAGTACAGACATATCTAGCAGAGAAATGGCGAATTGAAGGCGGATGTAAACTGCAATAATTATATTTAAACATTCCGAAGAAACAATATCTTCTTAAACAGAACAAAAGCACTTCTGATATATTTTTTAAAATTCAACTGAATTTTTTCATTTTATGTTCACAAGTTAATTTATTATAATTTTATAAATTTTTAGTTTGGTAATGTAACTATTAGGACATTAAACGAATTAAAGAATTAGCTCACATAATAGCATAGCGAAAAAAATTAGTGGAAAAGTTTTAAGATTCATTAACATCCAAAAAACCTCTAATAAGAGAATCTCACATTTTACCAAATACAAATCATTTAACGAAAGTTGCTGTTACATCATTTAAAATTAAGTTATTCATACAAATATGTATGCATACAAATATGGCAAATTTCTACCAAATAAGTGCATAAGTGAAAGAGACTAATTATGACCCATTTCTATATTTAACTAAAATACACTTATTAGGTTGTTAAGTGTGGGTGTCATAAGCGTAAGTGAAAATTTCGAACATTTTTTTTTCTCCAAATAGATGACACCCAAAACTTGTGAAAGTTTACAAGGCGCTTTTAAGTGGTATAAATTAGCAAGATTCGAGTTCAAAAAAATATATTAAACAAAACTGACGGCAATTCGTAGGAGAAAATTTGCAAAAAACCGTGACGAGAGCACATAATGCTAATCAATTTGGAGGTAGTAGCTGAAAACAGCCAATCTTTAACGGCGTGTGAACACATGCGTTACACATATGTATGTACATAAGTACATGTAGCTATGACCATATGTATGTCTGCGTGTGCATATGAGCCAAAGCATTAGCATTTTCAAATGTCGGCGCAAATATTAAGATTTTTATTTATTTTTTATGTAAGAGAAATATTTGCAAAATCTGAATATGTGGATGTCTTCACCGAATGTTATCTCAAAAAGCTGTTGTAAAACCATCAAAATTACGCAAAACAGCATTAGAAATGTAATGAAAATAATGAAGTGAAATGTTACAAAATTCATTATAGACACTCAAGTTGCTGTTGAAAGCGTAGAAAGTGGCGACAAAATTTATACGGTAGATAGACAGACGCCCTCTATTTGTTTTTCGCTCTTTAGAAAGAGACTGAAAAGTATGCTCATCTTTGACGCAAGATCAGTGATAGAGCAATACGTCTACAGAGCATGGAATATGGATATTTTTTTTTTTAGTTCTTTCTTCGAGTTCAGTATATATCGCTTATTTATTTGAATAGTGTCATAACTCAAAAAACACGATTTTTGAGTTGAGTATGCAGAAATGTGCGCAATTTCATGATCCATATTGTGTAAAAATTTCATTTCGATGCGTAGGAAAATAAAACGTGATAATGAATGTGCCGTTCTTAAACTTGTTATGTTGCATTATATTTTAACCACAAGAACGACACATCTCAGTTGTGCCAGAATTAGGCATGGGTTTTCTTCAGAAAGAAAGACATATTTTGTGTTACAACACAAGATAAGAATAATTTGGTTTCCTTTTCAAAAAGAACGACACATTTTGTATTACAATGATATTGGTGAAAAAATAATTACATTTTTCATGTTGCTTTTTCAGCAAAAACGACTCATTGTACTTATGACGGCGAAATTAATTTATATTTTTCACAAATAACGACATAATTCAAAGTGGGTCACATTTCTGCCCAAGAAAAAGCATTAGTACACTCTATTTGGTCCATTTATGCTCAACATTATATTTAATATATTACAGGCCACTAGATTTGTCAATAAACGGATGGCATTTTTCTATATCTGCTAAATAAGAGACAATTGAAAATTATAATTCGCTTTCCTGAAAAATCGACTTTTTGAATTGTGACACTATTCAAGTAAATGAGCGATATATCAACATGTTAAATTCAAAAAAATATTAATTTTGTCATGTTTGAAAAAAGCTAACAAATAATTTAATAGAATGGTTCTGTGAAAAAAGTTTATAATACAAAAGACAACCATTTTTTTAATTTGTAATTTCGAATGAAATGAGTTTTGAGTGAAATATAAAATTAATATTTAATTTACTGAACTATATATGTACGTAAGTATGTATATTGAGTTTAAAATTTTTTCTTCTGTAGTTTAAACACTCGATAACATGCATGAGTATTCCTGATACTTTTTTACCAAAGTTACAGAAGCTATACTATCCCTGTAGATACATACTATGTATGTATGTCAGAAATAATTTATAGTTCATATATTGTAAGGTAGGTAAATATTTTAAGTTCTATCACTGACCACCGAAACGGGAATTACATACTGCAGTCTTATTTGAAGTCAAGAAACTCTATAGTTAGATTGCAAGTATTGATAAAGCCCCTTAACCAAAGACAAGTCTATTGAAAATGAGGAGCTCCATCACAAAAATTTTAAAAATAAATATACATTACAATACAAGTATAACAAAACTACTTTTCTCCTTTTTCTCTTGAATTTGTCAACCAAAAATTAACAAGCAATTATTCTTCTTTTTCCGAGCGCGTAATGCACGAAACAGAGCTGTATGTGTTATTCGACGACATAGACATAGTCCAGCGAATAAAAAGACAGCGGCTACGCGGGCTAGGTCATGTTGTTCGAATGGATGAAAGTGATCCAGCTCTGGAGAGGGACTTGGCTTCGCTTGGTATAACCAATTGGCGCTAAACTTCCAGAAGGAGGGATACGTGGCGCGCTGTTGTGGACTTGGCTATAACCGCGTAAGCGGTGTCTACGCCAGTCAAGAAGAAGAATGCACGAAACAAGATGTGAAAATTATCTATAACTAGGAACTACTAAACCAAAGTGTCACGGAGATCTCGCTTCATCGGCTTTCCATATTCTTATCATGGCGAATTCTACAGATTGTATAGCACAAGGTGTTCTCAAGAGGGATAACATGTCTCTATAAAAACTTGGTAGCGATATTCTCACATTTCATTCAATTTACAGCGTCAAATGCAACGCTGACAACATTCAGAATCATTTAATAGAATTCTTGTGTTCTATTGTAATATGTTGGCAAATGGACCTGAAACAATTTCATACAGACTTGTTTGGCTTCGAATGCAGAGCTAACTCTACAGTCACTGCTTACAAATAAGCAGAAATGTTTAAGAAATGCGTAAAACGATTGCACCACCATATAATAGATAAAGGAAAACACCAAAATTTAAATTTGGCGCGTTTATACCGCCTCAAAAGGGACGACTATGTTGAGCATAGACATATGTACTATATGTTTACTAGCTACAATTAAGTGACAGACTAAATTCGTACGTAAGCTTTTCGCTATGCAACTGCGCGTCTAATTCAAAAATAATGAATTTTTCGCCGCACAGCGGTCGTATTAACTGAATTTGCGTCAATTATTTATATACAAATGAACAAATTATATTTATAGCATTATGGCAGAGAAGAAAAACGTTCGCCTAACACTTTTCCCCAAGTTGGTGGTGTGCATAAAATGAAAATTGAGAGTATCAAAAGCAGAAATTTCACCTGACATCTGGATATTACAAGTAGTTTACGAGTTGCGCGAAAATCTATAAGCCAATATTTATGTTCGTATGTATGTGTGTATGTATGTTTGTGCGCTTAGATAGTTAGGCGTGTTTGTGGATTTTTTATAAAATGTAATTCACTTTTCTACGTTCAAAGTATGCTGCTGCTGCGGTTGCCTTCAAGCACACGCATATTTGCACTACATAGCCAACCAGTTATTATTTGCAACAGCTAACTTCAACTTTATTTGGCCGTAAATGGCGCTGTTGGCTGTTGTCCGTATACGTTGTATGTATGTTTGAATGTACGTATGTACATAGATTAAGTGTGCGTCTAAAACAATTGATACCGGTTTGTATTTAATTGGAAACTAGGTGATATCAATTTGGAACAAACGCTCCTGCTGTAGTCCACTGCCACTTGCTAAGTTTCAATGATTTTTACTCCACTGTTTTGGTGCTTTCTAATGCTTTCAATGTTTTTGTTTTTGTTTTTGTTGCTATTTCTGTAGTATTTTTCTTCTCTTTTTGATTTTTGTTCTTTTTTTTTCTCCGACTTTTTATTATTTCTGTAATGTCATTATGTTAGGAGTACAAGCGTACCATTTCGCTAGATTGCTTTATGGCTTCTTTTACTCTCGCACGGCGTCATTTCAATTTGATGACTTCAATTCGAGTTTAGTAGGTTTTTTCTAGTTTTGTAATTGTGTTATTTGTATTTTTCTGGCATTTTGTTTTTGTAAATGGGTGAGAGCGCGAAAAATTGGTCAATTGTTTAGTTGTGCAACTGGCCACCAGGAAGCGGATTTTTACTATGAAAGTATTTACAACATTCACCGCATATCCAACGGGAGAGTGCATATGTACTTGTACATTGTGTGTAATAGATATTTATCATGTTTCCTGTAAGACTAGTTTCAGTAGTACCGTGTTGGCCTAGACTGGCCTGATTCGGCTGATTTAAAGCGTTTAAAGTGTGTACTCACCGTTTCGGGTATGGTATTCGGCGATATTTGAAAGCGTTTTCCATGTCGCGCAGTTTCATTTTGAACGATTTTTCGCCGCCCAAACTCATTTCGAACACACGATCTTGGCAATGATTAAAATCTAATTTTATACGCGGTCAGATTAGACGCGGAACTATTGTTGAGGTACAAATAAATGTTTATTCTAAAAAATCACTAAAACTTCTTGCAACAGTTAACTGTTTCTACACACTTGAATACGTAAATATATTTTTAATTAGTATGCACTTGCGCTATTTAATTGCTTAAGTATTATTGCAATTGCTAAGTTGTAACATGTGCATTCAATGCTTTAAACTTGGCTATTGACTTGATTCTATTTTTTTCTTCGAACTGTGTTAATATGTGAACTTGACAGCCAATGCAGAAAAGCAGACTCAAGACTCAAGACCGACTTCAGCACACAGCTAAACTTTCAAAGACAAATTGAATGACTGTGAGTAACGCAAGAGGCGCACGAAACGCCGTTGATGGTTTTGAAAAACGTCTTAAGCGATTGGCAATCGCGGTTAAACTGAAATTTTCTGTCGGTCTCTGACCGCTTTTTGGCCAACTTGCCAGCTAATTATTGTCAGCAACAGCAATGAGCAGCGGCAGCAGCAGCAGCAACAAGACACGACCATAGACAGACAGAACCGTCGCTTCGCGTCACGTCGCCGCAACTCAGCGTTTCCACTCGATGGAGTTATGTACGCTCGCTCGTTCGCTCGCTCGCAACGCTTCATGTCTTTGCCGCATTTCTACTTTTTCAGCTTCGATCGTTTGTGCGGCATCATGCTCTTATTATAGTTTTTGTTGTTGCATAGCTTTCATTTTACTTCTTTCATACCATATTTCTTTGCACAGCTGCTGCTCCACTCAAAAGAGCCAATATATGAATATGTGTATTTACATACTCACATTTGTGTGTGTGTGTGTGTGTGTGTGTTTGTGTGGATACAAGTGCGTAAAGGTGTTGACAAATACGAACTGACTTATTTATGTTGGATCTTACTATGAACACATTGTATTTGTTCCGACAGTGACAGTTAAGCTAGAAGTTGAGGCTTAGAAGTGAGCTGAGTTTGGCCAAGTAAGCCAAAGCATAGCCTAGAGGCTCTCTGACCGCATAGAAAAGTCGGAATTGCCATGCACATGATCAGCCCGTTGTGGCGCATATATTTATGTATAGTCATACATAATTACACACACACATACATATATGGGTGCTATGAGCATAGAGCAGCATGCCACTCGTATCTCCTTCATTTTGCTCACCTTCACTGTTGTGGCAAGGCAAGGTAGTAAGGAGAATTCGCCATAACTATAACTTGGCTAACAGTTAGCTAAAGACGGTAGTGTACTTTAATTTGTTTACACTCATATACATACATATACATGCATAAATATGTCTAACCAAACATATACGAGTACAGTTGTTAGCATACAATAAGAGAATGGTTACCGTTTTGTAGAGCATAAATATATTTCTAATTATACACACATGTGTGCACATAAATATTAGCCATAGTTGCAGCATTGCATGCACAGGTGTAAATGTTCAACCAACATACATACAAACATATGTTTGTACACATGTAGGTACACATGTAGCACAGAAATGCATAACAGCGTACTACAAACGGTGACTACGTACGCGTTCCAAAGAGCATCACAACGTTTCAGCATCTATTCACGAACCCTAAGAAAACAGAGACTCGTACAGAAGCTGCTTATGATTATTTCCTTCATTTGTGGCAATGTACGTGTACGAGTATGCTAGTGAAACAGTTTCAGCGCGGATGAGAAAAAAAATTGCTAATCACATCAACGCTTATTAATGTTACGCCAGCAGCTCACTTTATACGCAGAAATGCCTATCTAAATTTGGTTATGTCATTTGATGCGTGGGCGCCCTTGTTTTGCAAATTTATGAGTCGAAAGTTTTTATTATACGTACTATATGGATCTTACTCCTACTAAGCCTCAGCTTCTAGCTATGTGGATCTTTCAACAGGATAACATATTAATTAAGGCTTTTTTTAGACAATTTCTTGCCTGACACAGAGTCTGCGAGCCACTTTTAATATTAACCGACACCCCCACAATTTACGCCAATTACCATGGGATAAGCCTCCTCAACATCGCGTATAAGATTCTGTCGAGTGTACTGTGTGAAAGACTAAAGCCCACCGTCAACAAACTGGTTGGACCTTATCAGTGTGACTTTAGACCTAGAAAATCAACAACAGACCAGATATTCACCATGCGCCAAATTTTGGAGAAGACCCGTGAAAATAGGATCGACACACACCATCTCTTTGTCGACTTTAAAGCTGCTTTCGACAGCACGAAAATGATCTGCCTTTATGCCGTGATGTCTGAATTTGGTATCCCCGCAAAACTAATACGGCTGTGTAAGCTGACGTTGAGCAACACCAAAAACTCCGTCAGGATCGGGAAGGACCTCTCCGAGCCGTTCGATACCAGACGAGGTTTCAGACAAAGTGACTCACTCTCGTGTGATTTCTTTAACCTGATGCTGGAGAAAATAATACGAGCTGCAGAGCTAAATCGAGAAGGTACAATCTTCTATAAGAGTGTACAGCTACTGGCGTACGCCGATGATATCGATATCATCGGAAACAACACCCGCGCCGTTAGTTCTGCTTTCTCCAGACTGGATAAGGAAGCGAAGCGTATGGGTCTGGTGGTGAACGAGGACAAGACGAAATATCTCCTGTCGTCAAACAAACAGTCAGCGCATTCGCGTCTTGGCTCCCACGTCACTGTTGACAGTCATAACTTTGAAGTTGTAGATAATTCTGTCTACCTGGGAACCAGTATCAACAACACCAACAATGTCAGCCTGGAAATCCAACGCAGAGTCACTCTTGCCAACAGGTGCTACTATGGACTAAGTAGGCAATTGAAAAGTAAAGTCCTCTCTCGACGAACAAAAACCAAACTCTACAAGTCTCTCATCATTCCCGTCCTACTTTACGGTGCAGAAGCGTGGACGATGTCAACATCCGATGACACGGCACTAGGAGTTTTCGAGAGAAAGGTTTTGCGAAAGATTTATGGTCCCTTAAACATTGGCAACAGTGAATACCGCAGACGATGGAACGATGAGCTATATGTGTTATTCGACAACATAAACATAGTCCAGCGAATAAAAATACAGCGGCTACGCTGGCTAGGTCATGTTGTTCGAATGGATGAAAGTGCTCCAGCTCTGAATGTTTTCGATGCAGTACCCGCTGGTGGAAGCCGAGGAAGAGGGTGGCCTCCACTCCGATGTAAGGACCAGGTGGAGAGGGACCTGGCTTCGCTTGGTATTACCAATTGGCGCCAAACTGCCAGAAGGAGGGAAACGTGGCGCGCTGTTTTGGACTCGGCTATAACCGCGTAGCGGTGTCTACGCCAGTCAAGAAGAAGAATAGCTATACAACCTACGTAACACTCTGAGCACTCTCTCTGAACACTTTCCCTGTCCTAAGTCTTTTTTGTTCATAATGTGACGCTTTTTGGAATTTTTATTAAACTCAGCGTCGAACAATTGTATCTAGCCTAATTTAAATCGTGTATTTACTAGGCATACATCTTAAAAACCTTTAAAACTGTAAAACATACACTTGGTCTCACAAAAAAATAAAAGCAACAAGAGACTCAAACACTCGAATTGGAACTTTACAGCCATTATTCACTACATACAGTTATAGCAAGAAGTTAGTCCCCACTATAACATTACTTCGTAAATAAAACGTGTTTATTAGCATTTCAGAGTATACTCTATGTATCAGCCCATGTTTACGTGTGTATTTTGTTAACTATTGAAACAGCTGTTGAGTATCGAAAACATTTGGGAAAATACACCAAATTCTTAACACTATTTTATTAAATATTCGACACTTTTACCAAAGTAAACGTTTTAATAAATACATAAATGGTTTAAATGCTGTCCTTATTGACTTCCGTTGTACGGTTACTTAATTACATATATATTTAGTGAAATGTGTACTTAAATTTGCTCTCCCTTTAAGTTTTTTAATGCTTAAATATTGTCAGAAGAAGATAGGCATTTATTTCAAAAATACTAGCAAACCATGATAAACCGTATAATACAGGGTGTGTAAACACCACATTGTACCTACAATAATTTCCAAAGATACCTTTCTTTGTAAAATAATCTTAGCACTAACTGCATCAAATAAGACACAAATATACCAGTTTATTCTTTTAAAAGTGCAGCTTCGCGATTGGAACTAGCTCAGGCTGTGTGTACTGTTCCATGATACGAATTCTAACAGAAGTTTAATGACAGATGTCAGACCAAGCATGTCAGAAAAATGTGCATGTCACCCAGTATAAATATGTGTAATAAATACCCTGCCAGCCAAAGGTGGTGAAAAAGCTGGTTAAACCGAAGTTTTTTAAACCCACAAAAGTGGTAAAAAATGTGGTGAGTTTGCCACAGGCCAGCATAGCTGCTTGTGAGTTTTTTAACCACTATTCCCCTCACACGTACGAATACAAAAACAAAACAACCCAAACGTGTGCGTTGGTGTTAGTAATTGAAGAAACATGAGGGGAAAGTGGTTAGGCCTGGCTGGCAGGGTAGTGAGTAATTAAGCGCTTTATATGTAGTTCTTGCAATAAGCTCAAATTTCTTAGCTGTTCGTGTGAAAATCATTCTTCGATTCGATTACATTTTTGTCGCTACTAAATTTTATATTTCAGTTCTTTTGGTTTTATGGCATCAGCAAAACATAAAAAATGATTTTATGCCGCTACAGAAATATGGGTTATATGCACATTGCAAAAAGTGCCACAAATAACGGTAAGCATAAATCAGAGAATCACCGTAGTAATACGCAAGTGTCTGAAAATGCAATCGGTAGCATATTTTTGAACATGTTTTCATTTGTAGAATTACTTGTAATTATGTGTTTACTATAGCGTAAGATTTTTTTTCCAAAATTAAGCAAAAAATATATAAATAATGACAGTAAATACAAGAGGGATCGTAACTTGTTGCACAGAGTATAATAGTCTTGTTCTCATAACTGTTGTTTCTAACCACTTAAAAGGGTATCGAAAAATTCCGTTATATCAAATTCCTGCTGGCAAGCGATAACTTGAATAAAAATTATATATCTTAATAAAACTTGTTACACGTATTTCTTGATTTCTTGATTATAACAAATATAACCACATATGAACCAAATATTGTAAACCAATCTGATCCCACGCGACTCTCAAAATGGAAACTAACCTCATTCAACGTGATCCGCCAAAAAATAAATTAACCTCACTCTACGCTTCTCCCAAAATATAAACAAAACTGTGACTCCTCAAAATGTTAAAGACCATACCTCACGTGGTCGCAAATCGTAAAGAAATCTGTTCCAACGTGACCTCCCGTCACAAAAAAGTAAACAAACTTGACCCCAAGCGTTCGTAAAAATGTAAACAAACTACTCCACATGAGCCCTCAAAATCTTAACAACCCTGACCTCATGTCACTATAAAAATTAAACAAACCTACACTACTTGGTGCCTCAAAAAGTAAAACACCCACGTGACTTCAAAATGTTGTTAATCCTGACGCCATGTGACTCTCAATATCCAAGCAAAACTATGAGACCCTCCAAAATGTAAATAAGCAACTCTCAAAATGTAAACAAACCCCAAACTCAAAAGTCATTGACCTCATCCAAAATGTAAAAAAAATCAAAGGTCATTGATCTCAGCTAAAATGTAAACAAAAGTTAATTTTAGGGGTCACGTGGGTTAGGTTATTTTATATTTTGAAAGCGCATGGGGTAAGGTTTGCTTACAATTTTAGGGGTCAAGTTGCGATTAATTTCGAGTGTATATAATGTTCGGATGCACCCGGTTACAACTTTTCTTTATTTGTTTTGTTTGATTTTTTTTCGCTTCAAGAATACAGGTATTTAACATATGAATATATAGTTTAAGTGAAATAAGATTTTATTTAATTTTCTTTTATACTGAATTTTTTATAACATTTGTTAACTTATTTCAGCCTATTGGGTATAATTCCAAGCCAATTATTATCAACTCGTTTTACTTTTATTTACTAACATTTGTCGCAAATTTTAGCGCTAACAACCTAGCCATGTGTTCATAGGTATATTTAAGTATATGTGCCAACTAAAACTAGGTTTAAAATTTTTTGGGGTATTTCATTTTCTTCATCACTTGAGTAATACCAGCAACCATTGTCACCTCGGGCATTCTAAGCTTGGAGTCTTCCTGGAAATCACAACGACGAGACAAATGTAGCCACGCTCGTTCGGTATTCAAAGATAGAGGTGTTTGCAGCCAAGTAATGTAGTCGATGTTAAGTACACCGCTCAAAAGCTGAAAAGAAACAATTATCTATTCACAACCAAATTATATACATATGTACGTATATGAATAACTGTAAGCCTACGGGACACCAAACTGTCTGCGAAACAAGCCAGTGTGTTAGTGTGTGGAGTTTATATATTTTAAGTGCAACCTCGTTCGAAACTTTTAACATATTTATAGCCATATAAACAGGCCATATCTACCAGTAAGTATTTCTTTTACTTTTTGTTTTCTTACCTGGTCGAACGTATGACTTCCAACAAAAAACATAGTTGACAATATCGAATCCTTGGGTTCATTGATCCGCTGTCCCGGGTTTGGACCACTGACCGGATCACCAGAGCCCAACTGTTCCAATAACCAATCTGCATTATTCTTCAAATATCTATAACTTGTCTTTGATGCGAATTAAGAAAAATGAGAGGCATTATAGTCACTTTTAAATTCTCTCATTAGATTTAGAATTACCTTTAAAGCTTGCCTTCCAATGTTACTTGTGAGCACATCGCTCACCAATATATCTGCTATATAGTCTGCTATACCCACATCTAGTTCCGAGGCATAATTTATTGGTGGACTTTGTGTTAATCGCTCCGTGTTGGTAGTATTTAAATCATCAATCTTCACCGTACTTAACGTGCTCACCCAACTGCGTGCCCCACCGTTGTATTCATAGTGAGGATTTGTGTCGACCGCTATGGAGTCACGGGTTTGTTTTAGAAACAAATCGATTTGATCAGTATGTTTGTCGTCTTCGTCAATACAGCATATAGCTTCGGAGATGGAATAGCAAGTTGATGCTTTCTCAATTTTGTTTTCTGTAATAAAGAGCAAAGCAAAGCTCTATTTATATATATATTATATAATATGCTCTCCGGACTACTAGGTGCCTAGATTTTGTATAAAATCATATTCCATTTATATAATAGTCAATAGAAACATTAAAATACTTCTTACGTTTTTCGTAAATTTTAGCTTTTCGAATGAGGTCCGTATATAATGCTGCAAAGACTACTTGCATAAGCACAGAATCACCTTTAAAATATAGAAAATAATGCTGTTATAATAATTAGTTGCTCGCTTTACTGAATTTTGAAGAATATACCAAGAGGGCGTGTTGAGACTGGTATGATGTCTTGCAGCAAAATTGTTACTTTGTAGAGACACTCCGGTACACAATCCCACATCTCGGAAACACATGTTAATGCCAGTGACATTGCCTGGTACATACTAGCGCCCGCTTCGACAGCATTAACTAACATATCGACAACGCAATTTAGTACCGGATATACAAAATACATAATAGCTTCTAGCCAAGGTGGGCGCTTTTGATTCCAAACCTAAATTCATTCGTTTTTTGTAACTTGAAATCAAACAATTCTAAAGAAGTAATAATACCTGACGCTTGTCAAGACAGTCACTCCAACCGGCGGGACTCTCTTCTAACGTTTTAATGAGGCACGATTTAATATCGACAGCTTTTCCAACCGCCACCAACAAGTATGTTAGGGATAGTACTATTTGATAAATCGACTGACCGACAGGATCTGCTTCCATTTTGGTAGGCAGTTTAATATAAATAAGTATTTAACTTAAGATGTTTCACTCTATGTTATTTTCTTATTACGAAACTGAGATATGCGAATTGAGAATTGAGTGCTGAAGTTTTGATATGCCCCTTACCTGCTTGATTTCTAATGTGATCCGATAAATCTAAACATTCACCCCGACACAGAAATGCCTCACATTTTTTCTGTTCACCAAAGTCGCTGAGAAATGAACTGTTCTCATTTTTGAAATTATCCGGTGATGGCAAGTGTGAAAAAATATGTCGTAGAATTATACCCGTCACCTGTGCGTTACGCATTAGGAGCACCTTAATTGTAGAAAATCAAAATATTTTAAATGTTAAGCTAAAAAAAAATGGTTAGTTAAAAAGTTTTGTCGAAACTTTCCATCGACTATTCTCATAATACAGTACCGATCTATATAAACATACTTTACCTTTAATAAGTATGCCCAATCAGCTTCGGGAAACGCCAAAAGCACTTTCAATTCCAACGATATGGCGATTCTTGCGCTGAGATCACCGAATTCAGTTACCCACTGAAAAGTTTTATCGGTTGAAAAAAGGCGTGGTGATGCAAATAAGATCCAAGCGCAGGGTAATCCTTGTCTGGATGAAAACATTTCCATATTTTCGATATTCTTACGACAAAGCTGAAATTATAAAAAAATATTTTATACCTAAATAAAAGAATATTTTTGTATTAAAAATACAGGTTTTTCTTTTGCCGTTTCTGTAAAAAAAAATACACGTATAATTTCTTTTAAATGTACTCAAAGGCAAGGCAGATGGTATCTGGTTCCTTGACCAGTAGATAGAATACTAAAAATTACTTAGTTAAAAAAATCCTGTGTCCCATTTGTCTATATGCTACCACATGTGTACATATGTATGTAAATATGAACCAACCTTTGACAGCACTCCTAACGGTGCACCACGTAACAAAAGGCAGTAAAACAACTCTCGACACTTAGCGTGTATATCGCGGATTATAGCATTTTGAGTAGGAAGCTGAAGACCTGTTTAAGAGATCCATAAAATATGTACGTATTATACATAACTGTATAGAAATGTTTGATAGTGAAATTTACATTTCCATTTCCATTTCCTACATTCACTCACCTATATAGGCTTCACCACTCTCACAGATGAAAGGCAGCAATTCTGCTACACAAAACAACATATTAGAGATATCAGCCAAATGTAACGGAGCTCTTTCGACACTAGTTAAAATTGACGAATATCGCGCTGTAAGCACACTCAGAGTTTCGTTTAAAATACCCGCAAAAATACGTTGGGCCATCTTTGGCGGCACTGAATTCCACAGATCGTCCTTAATGCCCTGAATATAGTGCCACCACATTTGTATAGTGTAGGAACCGCGTTCTGATTCGAAAAACGGTTGACTGTTTTCCCAATTCAGACAATCCGCATCTTGTACGATATACAACAACAGCAGTCTGCAATGTAGATCTAATAATCTTTCCGCTAGAGCTTCGGCCATTTGGAAATATTGCTTATAGGATAATCTTAATGCGCCACCCTTTTCATTGCCCTTCGGACGGAAGATTTTCACATTAGCTGCTTGCATGTAAATATTTAGACAATTCTTTATGAGTGCCGCTGCACCAATGGTTGCCGTCAGCACCGAGAGATCGGCATGATCTAATGACTCCTGCGAAAGTATATGTAGATGCTCCAGCAGCATATCAGCCGACCGCGTTACAAGATTCACGAATTTTTCAGGATCGGAGGTCTTCACAATAACAGCTGTCTACAAAGGTTGTTCGTTTTAGATACATGGATATATACTATAAATCTAACTGTTTATCTAATTACCGGGTCATGTGACAACAGTTCCCATTCTGCATGCAATAGTCCAGAATGCTTTTGATAAGAAGCATAATATTCATCTTCCCACCTTTGTAGCAAGAAATGTTAATTTAAACTTTCTTAAAATTAAAATAAATTCGAGCAATTTAGGTTGCCAAAATATTACTCACCATAAAACAATTTTAATTGCGGCAAACGATGCATAACGTGGGAAATCCAGCTTACCTCCCACCACACCTAGGCAAATGCGCTCCTGCAGGACTCTTTGGTGTGTCTTCTCATCACAAATGTGTACGATAGTTGGTAGACTCGATTATGCAATATGCATTTACAAAAACATCAAAGATGGAGAAATTCTTACCTGATAAAACTGTAGATCTCTTTGCAACAATACTGGGACTCTGTCCATTAAATTTCCCTCTTCCATAACCTCCATGTTTGAGTGTGTTTGCAATTGTTATTTTGCGTAATTTTATTAATTAAATTTAATCAGAAATCCAACTGAATAACGACTAACAAAGAGGACGTACTATTTATTGATTAATTTGGCTGAGTGACCATGGAGACCAAATTATTAAAAAAACAAATTTTAATTTACAGGAATGATGGCATAACATTACCCCTTTTCAGACTACTTCCATTAGTTTTTGGTTCTTGATCATATTTCAAGACACAACTTTTTTGAAAAACTCTTCAGGAGTGTAAAAGCATGAAAAGTATTTTGAAACCATTATTGGGTCAAAGGATTTCACCTGTGCTCCCTTTTCTTTCGACGAAATAAAAATCTGTGTCTACCAAACATGGAAAAGCACACATTATTTTTATGGTATAAATATAAAAAGTTTTTTTATTTCTTCATAACTTTTTATTCCACATTGAAAACCACACCTTGTGCACATGCTAATTTTCCAGAATGATTTAGTGTTATGGTCGAACGTTTGCAGTATTGTTTCCATGCATCGGAACCTGATTCTCTACCACCGCCGGTGTGTTTTTCACCACCGAAAGCACCGCCTATTTCCGCACCATTTGTTGTAGTATTTATATTTACTATACCACAATCGGAGCCTTGTGGACCGATCCATTTAAAGGCATTCGATATATTCTCCGTAAATATCGCTGACGACAGACCTTGATCCACTTCGTTATTCCAGGCGATAGCCTCTTCAATAGATTTCGCTTTAAGAATGTAAACAATGGGAGCAAACGTTTCACGATGCACCACTGGTGAGTCATGTGGCAAATCAGTTATTATGGTCGGTTCCACATAGAAACCTTCAGCCTGTATTACATTTCCACCAAATGCAACCTTTCCGCCGAGTTTGATAGCTTCGGCAATGGCGGCTTTATAGTGTTCAATATTTTGTTGAGAATGCACTGGACCAACCAATGTGTTGGCATCTAATTGATGACCCACCTTTGGGAGAACCTGAAACATATTAAGAGATGTGTAAGTAAATAGATAAAGACTGTAGATAGGTTTATTTAATTATATGACTATTCGAAACCGACAAGCATTTTGAGCAGTCACAAATAATATAATACGTACTTGTTTGTATTTGGCTACCAATTGATTAACCAGACGATCGTATAGTTTCTCGTGAACGATTATACGACGTGTGGTGGTGCAACGTTGGCCGGAAGTACCAATGCACCCGAAGAGAGCAGCTTCTAATACCATGTTAAAGTTAGCATCCTGATCTACAATCAAGGCATTATTTCCACCCAACTCTAAGATAACTTTGCCAAAACGTTTTTGGACCTCCACTCCCACGTTGCGACCAGTTTCGCAACTGCCAGTAAACGACACAAGTTTCACTCTCGCATCGCTAACAAGTTTCTGGCCCACATTGGCGCCTCCTTGGCAAAGCAATGCAATGGGTGGTAAATTGTTACGTTTCAAAACTTCAGCAAGAATTTTCATGGTCGCTACTGAGACCAGAGACGTAGTTGGTGCTCCCTTCCAAAGAACGCTGTTTCCAGTAGTCTGCACAAAAACAAAAATAATCGAGTAAATAATTTAATTACTTCGGAATTTATATACAAATATGTACATATTAATATTACGTTTCAAAGATAAATAAACATTAAAATTTACCAAAGCGATTGCAGCATTCCAACCAAAGACGGCATTCGGAAAATTGTATGCCGATATTATGCCCACTAAACCTAAAGGACGCCATGCTTCCAAAATCGTATGTTCCGGCCGTTCAGAATTGATCACCTGCCCTGAGTAAATTCGCGATAGCCCCGCCGCATAATCGCAAATATCAATAAACTCTTGAACTTCGCCCTGTCCTTCGCTGAAGATTTTTCCAACTTCCAAGCTGACAAGCTTACCCAAGGGCTCTTTATATTTGCGCATTTCTTCGCCAATTTGACGTATAATATCGCCACGCACAGGTGCTGGCACCTGACACCATTGTTGGTACGCATTAACTCCAATTGTTATCGCCTCATTCATTTCTTCAGGTGTTCCCACACGGACGTTGGCGATCTTGCGCCCGCTACCAGGGTCTATGGCTGTTAATACCTCTCCAGAACCTTTCCACGAGCCATTGTATACACCACAGTTTTCGCGTTCAATACCAATATCCTTCAGGAAAGCATACTCAGGTGAATCAATTAGATAGTCCGTTTTAGCCTTTACTGTAGGACTTTTATGAAAGAAGCATGATTGCACCATCAAAGCGGTTGGATTGTGCTTCAGTAAGATTGATCGCTTTAAATGTCTCACAACTGACATGCTAAAAATTAAAAATAAGAAATAATATTAAATAATGATGGTGAACCACAACTGTAAAAGGTCAACTACCCTAAGCAGCTCGGTCTTATAAAGAGTGGTAGAAAATGCAACTAAAATATGAAAAGTGCAAATTTGAAACCATTCGATTTCTTTTCGGGGTTTTACCGGCATATATACATACATTTGAATTTAAACCGGCACACACACACATTTGCAAGAAATTGTAAAGCAAACAAATTTGTTTATTTGAGTTTCTGTATATAATTTTATTATTGCTATATTCCTCTTATCAATAATCTACATTATTATTATACATATGTACATAGTATGTATGAACTTGCACATAACATAAATATATTTACATACTAAGTATGGGTGTGCAAAATCTTTATCATTTCTGAATGCTGCGGTTATCTTGTTATTCTGAGCTGATTTATGAAGCATATAAATAAGTATAGCCGTACTTACTTATGTATGTATATATGCTTCTATTGTGGTAATCTTACACTTGTTGATTGTACAAATGGAAGATATAGCAGTACATATACATACGTACATACAATGTACTGTAGCTTCGAGCGTATCAGATATTCTATTTAGTTGGTACTTGAAGTTGTTTTCCTATATCATTTAAGATTTAGCATTTTGATTAATATACTTTGCTTCAATAAATTACAATCTTAATTATATCTTTCATTATAGTCGATGTTAGCATGTAAGTCAATCCATTTTGTACTATATACATACATATATGATGTGATTATCACTGTTATTTTTTAGAAAAGAGATAGAAACCTCATAAAATATTTCCAAAATATATAAAAAAAACACTTCTTAACACACATTTGCATGTAATTTATTTTTAATTTCGAAATGGGTTAAGCGAGTATTTCATTACTTACATGTAAACGATTTTCAATAAGAAATTGTAAATATAAATTTATTTAGAATCACACAGAACCGTTCCAACTTGTGTATACTTCCAAACTGAGCGCTTAGTATGTGCTCGTATCTAAGAGATGTATACGAAATGGACCTCTGCACTGATAAACCAACTTCAGCTGTGGTTATCAATAGATGATAACAGGCATTTTAATAAACAATACATTTTTATGCGGTGGGTAAATGTGTAACCTCAAAGATATACCGACTGGTCCATTTTTCACTAGTAACCGTAGCCGCTCAAGAACAATATCCCACCGAAGATATTTCCCTCTGGTAATATATGAAACTATATTTGGCCGCCCTAATTAACAATCTTCGAAGCAGTCAAGGCTTAAAGAATATGTGTTTGTTAACGGAAATGAACAAAGTCCCTATTTTACAACACCGGAATTTTCACTGGCGTAATAATAATTTCTGCAAAAACATCTTTATTGTTTTGGTAAGATTAACAAATTTTAACATAACAAACCCAATTCCAAAACCCCATACAGATATACGAACCTCATATAGAATACGATCATTTTACCACAGTAGAACATTTTATTTTATTGGCTACCATAATTAAATATTTGTGATCCATATCGATCAAAAAGGTAACATGAAAATTTATTAGTTATCAATTGTTGAAATCGTTTTATCAATCGATATTTTTCTCCCAGTACTTAGTGTACTTTGAATTACCAATTGCCTAAAGCTACTTCGCAACCTGTTGGCACTTTCTAAATTTAGTGTTTATTAATAATTTTGAATGAGAAGTTCATAAAATGGTTAACGCTGGAGACGTTTATATTGTATCCGCTGCGCGTACAGCGATTGGTAGTTGCATATTCGATAGGTTCTTTCTCTATATGTTTTAATTCGTTTATTAAAATTATAGGCAGCTTCAATGGGTCACTTTCCAAATTGAAAGCATCGGAACTAGGTAGTGTTGTTATTAAAGAAGTATTAAAGAGGGGCAATGTAAATAATGATGATGTGGACGAAGTCATTATTGGACAAGTGAGCAATATCATAATAATATAAAAAATTGCATGTCCTAATATTCAATATAATTACTAGAGCCTCACCGCTGGACAGGGTCAAAATCCCTCACGTCAGGCGGCCCTGCAAGCAGGACTTCCTATAAGTGTGCCTGTTTATAACATTAATATGCTTTGTGGATCAGGCTTAAAGTGCGTACAAAAATATTTTCCAATATGTGAATTAATGAAATATATTTTTTCAGAACTGTTGCTTTGGGGTTCCAATCTATACGTTGTGGCGACTCTAAGATTGTTATTTGTGGAGGCCAAGAAAATATGTCTCTGGCACCGCACGTTATCCATTTACGAAATGGTATCAAAATGGGTCCCGGAACAATGTTGGATACAATGACTCACGATGGCCTTACCGATGCTATGCATAACATACACATGGGTGTCACTGCAGAAAACTTAGTGAAGCAATACAATATCACTCGTAGCGAACAGGACGAATTTGCAGCTCGTTCACAAAACCTAGCTGAGAATGCTCAAAAAAATGGTTTCTTCGACAGCGAAATTGCTCCTGTCGAGTTAAAAACGCGTGCGGGGATACAAATTTTTGAAAAGGACGAGTACATTAAAGCAGGCACAACAACTGAAACATTGAAAAAACTAAAACCATGTTTTATTGAGGTAAGGAAATTAGGTGAAAAGTAATTTTTGGGACACAAACTTTTTACATACATTTACTTTATTTGTATAGAATGGAACTGTAACAGCTGGAAATGCTTCTGGAATTAATGATGCTGCAGCAGCGGTGTTATTAATGTCAGGCGAAGAAGTGGAGAAGAGATCTATTAAACCAATGGCTAAAATTGTTGCTTGGGCCCAGACTGGCGTGGATCCTAAAATTATGGGCATAGGACCCGTTACAGCTGTTGAAGCGGTTGTAAGTAGTTTATCAGTTTAAGCATTGATTTGTTGACATTGAGATAACTTATATTTTCAAAGTTACAAAAAGCTGGTTGGTCTAAGGGAGAAGTGGATCTGTTTGAATTAAATGAAGCATTCGCTGGTCAATCCATTGCAGTATTAAAGGATCTACAAATTGACGCAGATAAGGTGAATGTTAATGGTGGTGCTATCGCATTGGGACACCCTATCGGTGTATCTGGATGCAGAGTTCTAGTTACTTTGTTATATGCTCTAGAAAGGTTGAATGTCAAAAAAGGAGTCGCATCATTGTGTATCGGCGGTGGAATGGGTATAGCTATGGCTGTTGAACGTATTTAAAAATAAAATAATAAATATTAATTATACTGATATGATGTGAGTACATATGTAAATGTAAATTATTTGTTATAACAGACGTCAATTGTTATCTAGAACTAGAAATGCAAATAAATGTAAATTGTGGTTGCATAACTACTTTAGAAATCATTCAATAAGCACAATTGGTTTAAAGAGGAAGCACATACGTACACTTTTTGTAAGGTTAGACATGATAGCATTATGTACTTTGAAGCAAAAACAACGAAATAGTTTCTGGTGAGCTTTTCCAATATAACTTGTGGCTTTATGCATATATAGTACACATGAATATATATGTATGTAACTATTACCTGCAACTACATTAGTATTGTTCTGTGTCTATCAAGTGCAGTATTTAATTGCATTTTCCACCGTTGCCTATTTTACGCTTCAAGCGTACATCGTACATAAAAAATAATTATTGAGTAAATGTAAGAAGATTCTGGAGACGCCAGTTATATATACACATATTTTATTTATTACACTTATGTATATATACATATGTTTACACTATGAAAATCAAACTACTAACAGTAATTGAATATTAAATGCATTTTGAGCTTATTTATATAGTTGGAATAAACTTCTTCAAAATATAGTTTTATACAATAAAATATTGACTCCTACAAACAAAATACTTTCATTGCTTTGGTACGTTTTCGAATACTTCAATGGACCGCAACATTAACTCCATGCCTACCTTTCCAGACAATATACCATTCAATTCCATGTAATTCCATACAGATCCCATGAAAATACAAAATAGTAAACTACCTGATATCAAAAGTTTCAATATAATGTACACTGTTTTAAATCCTAATGGAGCTGGGTATTCCAAGAAAATTACTAAAATAAACGCAAGTATAACGGCGACACTATAGTAAAATATCCGGTCTACATTCAATTGCTCTAATGAGGTTTCGCATAATGAGATCGATTCATGCAAAGCAGCAACACGTCTCGATATAAAACATCCCTCAGTTTTAAACGGCGCTTCTTCGCTAATAAAATTGTCATTATTTATAGAAGTAACAGCAGAACATGCACCTTCACCAATATTATGTGCAGCGTCTCTTAAATGAAGCTTTGCTAATACAGCTTCGTGGTCGGAATAACTGAAATTTTGGCCAGGTACTGTTTCGGTCAATGGCAGGCCATAGTCAATAATGGATAGAGCAATATTTTCAGAACTTCTAGCAAATATATGATCTATATGAATTCCAGGTGACGCATTGGCTCCATTATTTGAAGTATACGAATTTTTTTGATACTCATTTGTTACAATATTCTTAGAATTGCAACAATCTTTCATTTTTGATGTGTACAAGAGAACCCTGAAATGAAAAGCATTATGTTAACAAACAGTAAGTGGAGACACAATTCTACTTTGATAAAAAATTTGCAAATACATATCTACTTATGTATAAATATAATTGAATCATAATCAAATAAATTTATACCTATATAGGAACTTAAAAAATTGTGAATTACTTGTATGTTAAGTCATGAGGTTGAGCATTTAAATCCCCAGCAAGAACTTGTAAAACAGAATCACCCCTTGTTGCACGTATAAACTGTGCAGTATCAAATGCCTGTATTACACGATGAGTTTTGTAATCATCGTTGTTGTTGTTATATTCCGCATGAAGCTACAAATCAATAAATATTAGTTATGTATTTAACGACTAATATATGATATAGCCTATAAAATTTACATGAGTATTGTATAGATGGACCACATGCTTATCGACAAGGATTCTACATAAACCAACGCCTTTGCCTCCAAACCAATCTGCATGTTGAATACGGTGAAAGTAACCATTAACACTCCACGGATGAAAGAAAGAGCTTAGAATAGGGTATTTAGACAATACCAGTAGACCGGAACCAATAACACCACTGAAAGCAATAACGAAGGTGTACTTTAAAATTGTGAAAAACCACTTTTTAAGCACATAAAGTTTTACCTGTAGAAATAGTGAGCATAAGGCAGTACTGACTCGGTAGCGTTTTTAAGTGTTTCACAATCTTTACGAGACCAAACTTCTTGTAGTGAAACTATATCATATTTGCCAGAACTAAGTTCTAATCCAATTGCTGCTATACGTGCCTCACGGTCCTTGGAAATAAAAGGAAACGGAATTCCCCTGGAATATTATTTAATAGAGAACAATGCTCGTGTTAACATCTCAGTACTGCAATCATAGATACGTACCAAACATTTAATGTCAAAATACTTAAATTTAGTAACATATTTAAACAAAATAATATACATATGAATATGTAACAATATTTCTGTTTATGATAGTGATGACAATATTGGATTAGTCGGAATGTACTAATCGGAAAATTAATTTTGTAGTGATCGACCTTGTGAATTTGTGAGCTCTAACCTTTATTTATCGCATGTATGAATGTATGATTTAGATGACAAATTCACGAAAAAGGTTCGTAATTGATATTCTACCCGCATCCAAACCCCCTAAAATATAACGTAAAGAATAAAATTTTGTTAACTTTGTTTTTAAATTATTACCATCCAGAAGATACTGACAGTTTAACACCACACTATTTAAAGAACAAATATGTAGAGCTCCCCCAAGCTTCTGTAGTAATTTACGTTATTATTTACTTCCATTGAGTTTATTTAATAGATTTAAAAAAGCAAATTACATTTTATTTTATTTTTAAGTAAGCAACAAAGTATTTTTCCTATAATAGCACAATTTAAAGTTCATAATCCCCATTATCACTTTGTTCTTGATCATCTGTGCCAACTTCTTCATAATCTCTCTCTAATGTAGCTAAATCCTCACGAGCTTCGGTAAACTCTCCTTCTTCCATTCCTTCTCCAACATACCAATGCACAAATGCACGTTTCTTAAACATTAAATCAAACTTGTAATCCAAGTTACTGAATGCAACAGCAATGGCAGTTGTATTTGATAGCATACACACTGCTCGAGAGGTTTGGGCTAAATCTCCACCTGGTACGCATGCAGGCTTTTCATAATTAATTCCAATTTTAAATCCTGTTGGACACCAATCCACAAATTGAATATGTCGCTTAGATTTAATAGCCGATACTGCCGCATTTACATCTTTTGGTACAACATCTCCACGATAAAGCATACAACAAGCCATATATTTGCCAGCACGCGGGTCACATTTAACCATCATATTTGAAGGTTCGAAGCAAGAGTTTGTTAAAGCCATTATAGCATTATGTTCATGCGATGCATTTGACGATGAAACTAATGGAGCATACGCAACAAGTGGAAAATGAATACGGGGATATGGTACTAAATTTGTTTGAAATTCATTAAGATCGACATTCATAGAACCACTGAAACGTAAAGAAGCTGTAGTTGAACTAACAATTTGTGCAATTAGACGATTTAAGTTACGATAATTAGGGCGATCAACATTCAGACTATTCTGGCATATTTCATAGATTGCCTCATTGTCTACAATAAAAACGCAGTCCGAAGTCTCTAAAGTAGCGTGTGTTGTAAGAACCGCATTGTATGGCTCTACAACGGACGTAGACACTTTTGGTGAAGGATACACTGCAAAATCCAATTTACATTTCTTACTATAATCTGCAGTTAAGCGTTCCATAAGCAAAGAAGTGAAGCCCGAGCCAGTGCCACCTCCAAGACTATGAAATATTAAGAAACCTTGAAGACTTTCACATTGTTCCGATAATTTTTGAAGCCGATTCATAACTTTATCAATTGCTTCTTTCCCGATAGAGTAATGGCCACGTGCATAATTATTTGCTGCATCTTCCTTGCCAGATATCAGTTGCTCTGGATGATACAAACTCTTAAGGTTACCGGTGCGGACATCATCTATAACTGTAGGCTCAAGATCAACAAAAACTGTACGTGGTACATGTTTGCCTAAACCAGTTTCAGCGAAAAAAGTATTTGAGTCATTAGTGGTTTCACTTTTTGTATCTTTTGATAATTTATCCGATCCATCCGAACTTTCTGTTTTACTTTTCAGAGAGCCATCAACATCAATACCGTGCTCCAAAAGGTACAATTCCCAACAAGCATTTCCGATTTGAATTCCGCCTTGGCCAATTTGTATTGATATTACCTCACGCTTAAATAATAATAATAAATCTTAAATGTGTACATTTCCTAAATGAAAATAGTTATTGCTTCATCTCACCATTTTAAAGAAATTTATATGTGAAAGTTAAATGTGGCGGTTCAAGAAAGAAATCTTCTTTTCCCAATATTTTAACACCAAAGCAGATTATGAAATAGCTGCTATACACGAATATCTCAGATGCCGTTAGGAAAGAAAATGTCCTTAATGTCAAGGCACAGTTAAAGCTCAGCACATTAAGCTAATTGGTGTATGTCCTAATTGAACAAAAGGTGTGCATTGTATGTATAGAAGGGAGGAAAACCGCTCTGAGTGTTTTTCAAATATTTTTTCGCGCCATTTACATCGATGACGCAAATAATATCGTCTCAATTATTTTTAACCATATAATTAAAAATTCAATTTTTAATTGATATTTAACAATTGTATTTCGTTAATTATTTATTTTCAGCGGCAAAAATAAAAATATTTGTATAAGTATACATATAAATATCTTTTTAGACATTCAAATACATATTGCCTTTTTAAATACACATTTTTGTGAATTTGACTTTAATGCATAATCAATACTAGTGGATATATGCATTAAATCTAAAACATGTAGGTACATAAGTATATACATAAAACATTATTTAATGGGAAGACCACCAGAACTATTCGCAAAAAATAGATTTTTCTTCATAATTGAAAATTTCTATTCTACATGGATCAAATCTATATATTCTAAATAGAAAACCTATAAAATCATAGTTGAATAAATAAAATATTAAATCTATGAACAACAGTTGTATTTTATTTATGATTTACTGAAATATGAGCTTTTTCAATTTATTTATTGATATACGATATTTCTCAGCAATTATCTATCGCCACGTTGGAGAGAGTTTATCAATCAAGTTTGGTAAATCGATAAATATTTGATTTATTTTCGATAATATTTTCCCTAAACTTTATATATCGCTTATTAAACAATTAAATAAGTATTTGGGAAAATGAAGGAGGGTTTTATAACAATCTGTGGTGGACCCACTCATATAATTACTTGGGGACGTTGGATCGAAGAGCCTATGGATGATGTGCCCGAAATTGTAATTTGTATACCAGGTAATCCCGGCTTAGTTGGTTTTTATACTGAATTCCTTCACTTGTTATATGAGCAATTGGGAAAGAAAATTCCGGTTTGGATAATTGGTAAGATTCGCATTATTATATTTATTTTTTAATTACTATTTTTGATTTATTCAGGGCACCTGGGTCACGAAGAACCTTCAAAGGATAGTAAAACTCAAGTTCCATGCCTTCAAGGAAATGAAAAAATATTTGATCTGAATGGACAGTTACAACATAAAAAGGAATTCATTCAACGTTTTGTGCCAAACAATACGAAAATTCATTTAATCGGTCATTCAATTGGGGCATGGATGGTGATACATTTGTTAGAGTGTCCGGATATTCGGCAGTCAATTAAAAAATGTTACCTTCTTTTTCCAACAATAGAGCGAATGATTGACTCGTCGAACGGTTGGAATTTCACTAATATTGGAATTCCGCTATACAAATTTCTCGGATTTGTAATTCCATTGTTTAATCGGTTACCAAAATACCTTCAAATTTTTGGAGTACAAATATATTTTTGGCTCTTGAACATACCGAAGGCATTTATTGAAACCGCTTTAGAATATTCTAAAGCTCCTGTAATGGAAAAAGTAATATTTTTAGCAAAAGATGAAATGGCTCGTGTACGTGATTTAGATCAAAGCTTAGTGGAAAAACATTTACCATTATTAAAGCTATATTATGGTACGACAGATGGTTGGGTGCCAGTTGAATATTATAACGAAATATGTTGCAAATTTCCTGACATTGACGCTGAATTGGATAAAGAGTCGATAGATCATGCTTTTGTCTTAAGAAACTCTGATACAATGGCTCGTATTGTATGTAACATGATTAAAGAACATTCCGACTTTTTGAACTGAACTCGTATATATACACATTTGTATATATACGTATTTTATATTTTTTCTTTGCCATTATAACGTAGCTAGAACAAATTTTGACATATTAAATATGAATTAATTAAGTTGAATAAACTTTCCAATATCTTTATAAGTCTGTAGTCGTGTAGAGCAAATGGGGTTTCAGAAAGCTTGACTCCTGCAGGTTGTCAGCTCTATCTTTTATCAAATCCGGACAATATTTAAATGAAATAATTATTTAAATTTTTAGGCTGAGGATGAGTTATATATATTTTATTAGTGGTATTTTGGTTGTTTCTAATACATACATACCTACATATATTAAAACGAAAAATACAGTGTTTTATTCAGATTCTGAAACCGATGGGCTTCGTGAATGAGACTTAACTGAAGATTTATTCTTTGAACGCGTCGGAGAAGAAGATGGTGAACGCGAACCAGATCTCGACTTTGAAGGCGATCTGGATCTTGAGCTCGACTTTGAACGTGACCGTCTTTCTGATTCACTACCAGAACGTGACCTAGATTTTGATCGAGAACGAGAACGTGAAGGAGAACGACTTCCACTATGAGAGCGTTGTTCTGATGGTGATCTTGATATACGGCGCGCACGTTTGGACTGAACACTACCGTCACTGTCACTATCACTTTGGTCTCTCTTGGCAATATGCTTCCGCTTGCGTCCACCAGCGTCACTGTCTGATTCACTTGTTGATATTGTAGCCTTCGACACAATTTTAAGCCGCTGCTTGGCCGACAGCTTTTCTTTCGATTCTTTTGTCTCTTTAGCCTTCTTATTTTTCTGTTTCTTCTCTCTAGGTTGAATTTCACCATCACTTTCACTATCATACTTGTCTTGTGCCGATTTTCGCTTTCTGCCACCACCCTTTTTGCGTTCTTTGGGTTTCTTTTTAGAACGTTCAGCACCATCAACTTCTCCAACATCACTACCAGAATCGGATACATAACCATCTTTGCGTGGGCGACCGCCTGCAATGTTAAATATAAATAATATATAATAAATGCAAATAAATATACTTTTGATTTCGATGTATTGATTTTAATGTACCTTTTTTGCGTTCTTTGGATTGAGGAGGGTTTTCCGAAATAATCAATATACCCTTCGTTTTCTCAACATATTCTTGACGTTTTACAAGCATTTGTTCTCGAGACGTCTTTTGTTCCTCTTCTCGACGTTTACGTTCTTCTTCTTGTTTCGTCTTAAAGGCTAGTCGTTCCTCTTCCTGCTTTCGACGCAACGCCTTTTCTTCCTCATCAATACGACGAGCACGGGAAACATGATATTGGGCTTGCGACAAGAGATCCTGGCACTGATTGGCCTCAATGCCAGCAATCTCAATATTGAAACGTGTCTTATCACCACAAATAGAAAGGTATTGAAAATACCTGAGAATTGCAAACAAATGTTATAATTAAAAACTATTTTCACTTAAAACTAATATCAGAATACCTTTGCGCTAATTCCAATTCATGAACTGCTTGCAACACTACATCAAGAGTTGATTTTTCATCTTTCAGAATAGCCATAGCTAAGCGTTGCAATACCACAGCAATGTTGAAAAGTAATACCTATATTTTTGAGTTTTAAAAAAGAATATATTAAAACAATTTATAACAGGTTACAGTAATTTAATTATTAATATCTTACCGTATCCTGTGGCGCAACTCTTCTCGCTTTTAGTAAAACCATTTTCGCTTCTTTAAGTTTTCCTGCACGAAGGTATGCACGTGCCAAGTACTGCATCACTTCAACATTATGATGTTTATAGAATTTTTTCATGCAGTTCTCGTACATTTGAATTGCACTGATGTATTGCTTCTGTTCAACATATATATGCGCAATATTTAGCCAAACATCAGAGAAATCTGCCGTTGCTTCTCGAACTTGTGCAAATATATCTCGTGCTTCTATAACACATCCCTTATGCGCTAACACAGCACCGATACCATTCGAAGCCCAAATATTTCGAGGGTCATTACGCAAAACCTGTCATTTGGAAAACTTATAACTGCTGTAAACGATTTGACATAAGTAATACCTGTTTATATATAGATAAAGCTTTTTCCTGATGTTTTCGTTCCTTATCCTTATCTCTGATCGGTTGATGAAGTGTTTGCAATGAAAAGTTTCCTAGTGCAATCAACGAGTACGCATCGGTAGAAGTTACAGGATTTTTCAAGATTGTTTCGAAATTTTTTTGACCCAAAGCAAATTGCATTTTCGCTAAATGCAAATTTCCTAACAAAGATCTAAACGGGACTTATGATTATAGGCATCATAGATATAAAACTTAGATTAAACGTATTACCTTGCATCTGGATTATCATTATTGATATTTAGTGCGTCCTTGAAAAAATCAGATGCTACGAAAATAAGACCCTTGTCACGCGCCATGCATCCCAATCGTAAATAGCAGTCAATATAATTTGGATGCTCTTTTAGTATATCTTTGAACAGTTTATCGGCTACATCGAAGCTACACATGGCTTCATTGAGGCGAGCTAAATTATAAGTCATTGACACTGATATGGAATCATAATATTGTTTATCTGCACTTGAGCTGTCTGCTTCCACCTTAGCTCTTTGGATTGCTTCATTTAACTTTTGTTTAGCCACAGATAAATTACCAATTCGATAATGTAGAGCGGCAACGTTATTTAATATTTCTGCCGGTAAATCAACTTTAACCTTTTCAGTTAGAATATTAGATGCTGTAGCGTAAGCGTTAAGTGAAGCTTGAAGATCATTTTGTTCTAAGATCTGGGCTAGCTCTATCCAAGCTTCTACGTCATCAGGAAACTGTTCTGTAACCTTCTTTAAATGTGACTTGGCCATGTCACGCTTTGCTTGTGAGTTCGAGTTCGCATAAAGAGAACCTAAAATCTTCATTGTTTCGTAGTTTCCAGGTTGAATTTTCAACACTTTTTCAAAACATTGAGCAGCCTAAGAAATTAAAAAAAAAAATTATTAATAAATAATTAATTATTTTCCACTTGACGTTAATAGAGTATTTCTTACATTTTCAGTATCGCCGCGATATATATACATCTGACCGAGACCATAATGCGGTAAAACAAAATTTGCTGGTGCAATTTGCGTTGACTGATAGTAGTACTGAAATGCTTGATCGTAATCACATTGTGCATGGAAACTGCGTGCTAACTGGTAACAGCTCTCCGCTCTCATAGCTTCATTTTCGGTGTTATGAAAAGCATGCAAGGCCAAATGTTGCACTTTTTGATAATCTTTTTTGAAAAAGAAGTGATTTGCTAGGTGATTCAGCACCATCGGGCTTGTTGAATCAATGGTATAAGCTCGGGAAAGCATTTGAACACCTAATTTGTTTGAGTCCGGTTCATGTAAATTAAGCTTTAAAATTGCCAACCCAATAAGGGCACCAACACAATTAGAATCAAGTTCCAGTGCTCGCTCAAATGCTTGTTTTGCTTTGTCTTGATTATTCATTTTAAGGAAACAATGTCCCATACCCATACGAACGTTTGCTGGACAATTTGGATTTGTACGCAAGGCTTTTTTATAAAAAGCTAAAGCTCCTCTGTAATCCTTTTTATTGAAGGCAATACATGCTTTGCCTAAGAGTGATGGAATATTTGCCGGAGATTGATTGAGAACGAAATTGAATTGAGCGTCTGCTTGTTCCATTTTATCGCCTTCTAACAAGCAGAAATAAGCTCTACCCAATAAATGATTTTGATCGTACATTATAATCTTGTCAGCAGTGGTGTACAAATTTGTAGCTTTCATAAATAACTCTCGCTTTTTCTCTTTTGATTTTTCCCGATTTGCTTCCTGCACGTAATGTGCGGCTAGCATGTCATATGCCCGCATTTGATCTTTCTCCATATCACGATAATCGGTATTACCTTCGGTTCTAGCCGTTTCCAAAAGCCGTATGAAGTCCGCTGTCTTTTTCTCCTTGTAGTACGCCAACTAGAAATAATTTTTGAATTTAGATTCTTTTGCTACAAATTACAATAAATTAAACTTTTATGTAAAAGTTTATACTCATTATGAGTATGTTGTATATGAACACTTACCGCCACATTTACCCAAGTATTTAACTGGGAACGCTCTTGGCGTAAAATTGCTAGTACTTCTTGGCATTCTGGTAGCTGATCAGGATGAACCTCAATAACCTGAGAATGTTAATAGAAAAAATATTTTACACATCAACGTACAATATAACAATAATTTTATATTACCTCGTCAGTATCCCGCAATGGAATTTCTATAGGCGCTGACATGGTTAGTAATAATATTAAAAACGCTGCAACCAAAACAACAAACTATAACACTTCGTCAATGCTGGTCAACGTTGGGAGAGATATATCGATTATATAATTAATCGACTAATCGACCTAAGGTATGTACACATTAAGGATCTTTGAATAAAAATTCGTGTTAAAAGATGTTAGGACATATTAAACACATCTCTTTATCTAAGATTTATGCTGTTCATAAAAAACTAAGTTCTCATATCTAAGATATAACATCATCAAATTCCAGTTGTCTTCGATATTAACATTATTAAAAAGAACATTTATTTTATGAGAAGTTTTTAGGCAATAAGCATGAGTTCATTGAAGCAAATATTTTATACATATTAATCACAATTAGTTACAATAGAAAATTTAAACATTCTTTAATCAATGATTTAAAGACATTCCTAAAATACTAAGCAATGAAAAACCAAATGGGAACAAATTGAATTCGTACAAGAGAGTATGCGGGTACCTCATTAAAATGCTGATTTACTCATTTCGACCATTCACAATGGTAAAAATGGCTCAAACGACAAATTATTGTCAAAAAGGACAATACAAATATATACTTTTACTTTGATCCTATTCCAAAAAGCCATGTCTACCCGAGAAAAAAATCCACTGAAAGAGTTTTCATAGCAATTAATACATTCACACATCTTTACCCATGAATAAGAAAGAGATGAACCATCACAAATACTCACACCAATATTTTGGGTTAGTTTTGTCAACTTGGTTTTTAAGGATATTATTCAAATGACAAAGTAAAAAAATAGGTGTAAACTAAATTATGTTAATTTAAGACACGTCCAAAAACCCTTTATGTTTCGGCTTTTGTACACCTTCAGCAAATTGATACCGACTTGTATACAACGCTAAGATTCATTACAGCTATTTATATATTGTGCTGTGTTAATAAGTGTTGTATATTTTGTATAGTTTTAAATTAAGTATATAGATAAAATACATAAATACATAGGTGTAAAAACTTATTAACTGTAAGTACAACAACATTAAAGTCCAACTAATGACTCGAGTTGGCCCTGTTTTAATACATTTGAGTAGGTTTAAATTTAGTTCATTGATCCATAGCTAAAACTAAAAACAGATCCTGTTCAAGATTGGAAATAGTGTCTTCAACAGTTATTCTATGAATAAGTACTTTACTAGCATTAAAGTACATAAAGTACTTTCACTGTAACTATGGGTGTATATTTTAATAATTCACAACTTATTAACTTAATCGATTATTAATATTACTTTCGTAGCCACGAACACGATTATAAAACATTTATTATTTTTCTAATAATGATTGCTTCCGCGATCTGAGTATTTTCCGCTAACTTTGCTTATCGAATAATGGTCCGAATAACCGTCATATTTATTGCCTTTATAGGAAATTTCTTTGGTTGGTATATAACCGATGTTATTTTGCCAATGTCTTGTCCAGTAAAGGTTTTCATTACGCACTTGAGAAGGTGTTTTCGCATCTCTGCAGACATGCACGCAGTATACCATGCACCCAATAAGAGTGAGGAATCCAAAAATTAAAAATATAATTCCAAGTATCCTGAAACCAAGGAAATATCATAAAATAATGAAAATAATTAATGAATACGATTATGGAATGCATACCACACATATGTAGGCTCATAAAATTGCACAACAATCACAAAACCCAAAGTTACGAGAATCAAGCCAAGATTCAAAAGCAACATAAGACAGCAAACGCCTTTTATATTTGGGCAAAATGGATTTGGCGCAGACATCGCTTCCAGTTTCACACCTCGCTTCGTTGTTGAATGAGCGCTTTGTCCTGTCTTTGCTGTGCTAGCCATCGAGTAAACGCTATGTGATGCACCACGTGATTGTGGTCGATGGCTATATCGACTATTGATGGAATAAGAAAGAACACAAATTAGTAAAGACACAACTATTATTTAGCTCAATATTATATTTCTCTGCACTTTCTTGCATTCACCTTATTTCCGAAGGTTCTTTATAAGCCGCACTAGTCACATAAATCTCACTGCTTACATCACCTCCTTGATCGTAAGTTAGTGTGGAAAATGGGCGGGCTTGCGGAGATCCATTTGACCACTTTTGATTATAAATTACACTACTCTCCTCTGCTGGAATTTGCTGGTTTTGATATAAATTTATTTTGCGCGAAGAGCTGTATGGATACTCGGGTGTAACCGTATAACCCGCCGCCGATGCTGCATTATGTGATTCTTCACCATCAGTAGAGTAAGCCCGATTCGAATGCGTATACACAGGGTACGCAATAGGCTGACTGTGTGTGGCAACATAATGACCACCTTTAATTCTTTAGAAAGAAACAATAATCTAGTTAATTTAATTTTATCTTGGAGAAGATATGCACTTTATATTATATATTAAGGTATATTCAATTGGAAAAAGTAAAACTAAAATATTGCACTTACTTCTCAACGCGTCTCTCGTGCATTTTGTCTGTGTGTGTATTTTTCTGACTTTAAGCTGTATCGCATAGATGAAGTAAGGCCTGAAATTATTTTTTTTTATTAATGCTTACGAGTTTATATTGAATATTTTTGTATTAGAAAGCAAAAAGTTTTCAATACAAAAATTTACTTTTAAAACTATATAAAAATTTGTGAAACCTTCCGGATTCAAACTATTAAATTAATAATCAGTTCGTAATTGAATACATATACATTTGTATGTATGTATGTATGGAAATAGCAAAAAACAAAGCATAAGGAAGCAGTCAAACATAATTTATTATGTTTATCTGTATGTATATATATTCATATTCACAAATACAGATGCAGCTAGGCCAATTTAATTTTCAATATTTAAAGTGTAAATACATATATGTATTTAAAAAAAACTTGTAACAGGATACAAAGCAAATGCATTGTCTGTCTATATTCATGTACACAAGCATATAACTGCGCATGAATTAGTCGTTTAACAAATATGTAGGTATTTCTTAACTCATGTGTACAGATTTAGTGAAAACTTTGTGCCAAAGTTGGTATAAAATGTCTTAAAAAATGGGCGGAAAATAAATATTTCTTGCATACCACCTACCTCCGCCTACATATTTTTTTCGCATATTTGCATGTGGTATATACAAGAAATATGAATAGTATTTATATGGTATACTTACGTAATAACCTTAAAATAGCACCAACAAACACTTGTAAACTAAAGTAAACACTCACTGATTTCAACTCGCCATCAAGGTTAAATATTGAAATCTTTAATTGAATATCTTACGCCTAGAATTCCGTTGCATTTAAAGCTTATTATAATAATATTTTATATTTTTTAATCCAATACGAAATGCAGCTGAAAAAATTTTCGCGAATCTTAGATGTCTACTTTGTTCGCTGTATATGTATAAACAAACTAACTATTCTCCATTTTCTCATTTCTACGGCAGAAAGCTTTTCATTATTGCCAAGTTATAAGAACCTACGCGTTTAGCGTCAACTCTAACATCATCAAGCAAATAACTCAGTGCTTTTAGCTTTAAACATAAAATGCATTTTAAAACCAGTTTCGTACGTCAAGTTTGAACGTACTACACATTATTCGTGCAAAGGTGGGATTATTAAGCTTTGTGTACGAACTTATTATTGCTACAAGTAACCGGTTCGTTGTTTCCCTTTATTTAACTTCATTATAAGCGATAAATAGTAAGTAAGTATTAGGAGTTGTGGAAATATTTATTTTGCGCTTATGCCTGCTACGATCCTTACCATCCACTTTTAATTTAAATGTATTAATTACAATTTTGAATAGGTCTCCTCAATTCGGAGTTAAGCCAAAATGATGAATTTCACTTCAAAAATAATATTTATTTCGATATGATAACAAAAGATAATCAAAAATAGTTCCAATATTTCATACTTTTAATTACATTTAACATATTTAAAATAAATTTAATGAGAATGTATTATGTTGACCAGTGTGTGATAAATTATGTCCACTTATATGAGAGTGCATATTAGTTTTTACTCGCTTAACTCCTACAAATGCATCTCCAACTGTACCTTGAAAATATTGCCTGAAAATCATAGGAGAAAAAAACAAGTTGAGTTAGTTAATACTTAATGTGAAACCTTTACATTCAAAAACTTCGAAAGCATTCAGAAATTACAATTTTGTCTAAATTCGAAATTGTTTTTATTACTTTTGAATCTTTAGTCGAATAATAATCACATACAAACTCATATGCATATTTTTCAGTTGCAAGGCAAAAATTTGTACGTTCTTTGAAAACAAAAGATTTAAGCAACAAACGCGTTTTCAATTCGAATTAGTATTAGTAATCCGTGTGTTTGAAGTTTAAGGTACAGGTTATATGACTACATGCAATTCGAAACAGGTGAAGGAAAATTATTTTGCCCGTTTGACTTTAAATTAAATGCATATCTCAGTTAATAAGTGCAATTCTATAGAATCAAAATGTTATTTATACAAACCGTTTAGGCTGTAAATCAAGCTTCCTCATTTTAAGCACCTCCCTCTCCAGTTGTTTGCGCTGATTTCGCAATTGTTCGTATCTTTCGTATTTCTGCTTTGAAATATTCTCCAAAGCTTCACACTTTCTATTTACTTTCTCCACTTCAGATAGCTGAAAATGAAATTATTAAATTTAACATGTTGCAGAAATAATATTTCGTTGCAAACAACGTATGGTTGTATGTGTATGTAAAGGGCTATAACCACAACATACCCTACGAAACACGCCATTTTTAAAACTTTCTCTGTGTTTGGCCTGAAAATTCAAGATGCGTTCATTTGGTTCACGCCATGGTTCAGGATTTAGAAGCTGCTTTGCATGAGCCGGCATTACGTTGCATAATACGCGATAACGTTGTAATTTGTTGCAAATCGGACAATTTACTTCACTAGATACATTTATATGGTTAATGGAGGGCGTTGTGGCACATTTTTCACATATCATATGATTACAAGACAACATGAATATCCTCCTTCGCTTTCGTATATATATTTCAAAGCAACAGTTGCAGTGTATCCAATATAAGCCCACATCTTTTGGATATTTCAAAATAGAATTTTCATTATGATCACCAATTGATTCTTTTTCCATAGTTTTTTGCAGAGATTAAAATTTAAAGATGTAACTGATTATTATAACTGTTGGTATAAATGGCATCCGTTAACATTAAGCCGAATTCACACGAGGTGAAAACCGTGGTGGATCTATGCATTTCAACTCTAAGGCATAGTTCATATAGAATGTCATACACTTTCTCAGAAACCTTCCGGATTTAAACTATTAAATTAATAATCAGTTCGTAATTGAATACATATACATATGTATGTAAATATTAGGATTAATTAATTTTTGTTTTGTTTATATTCAAATTTGTAACACTTTTCTGTATTTATTTTTTAAGCTAATATTATTATAACACTATGAATTGAAATTGAATTATGAATTAATTTGTATAAAAAATAATCTGCACTTTGAGTATATAAATCTAACTCTTTTTAATTTATGATGACTAGACGAATTGATATCAGTATGTCGATCTCTCCATCCATCCGATCGGTTTTACCCAAATTAATTCCTACGTAAAATTATGGTTCTGGAGAAACACACTTCATATTTTTAAAGTCATTTAGAACAAAGGTAACTAAATCAACTGACTGTAAATAGAGATCAAATAGTTTCTTAATACATTTAGATTAAATAAAGCAAATTTTTAATTTTTTTAAATTTATTGACATAGTTTCATCCAATATTAACGGCGTGCATGTTACTAACCAATAAAAATAATGACACACCTTAGTGTGTTGCTTTTATGCATTGATAATCGACTATTTTCCTTTATCGATAAATCTATATAAGAAATAAAGCGGGAAAATTGCTGATCGTGCGGAAAAAATTAGTAAACATCACCTATGTTATTGAGAATTTTACATAAATAAGTAAAGTTTAGCAAGATTTAACCTTTTTAAGTAGTGTTAGGCTATAAAATGGAAAAAACTCTAGCTGATGAAAGCAGTGATGATAATATTGCATGTTCAAGTAATCTAAAGGTAACTCAAAAGTTTTGAACAGTACATCTAAATTAAACAAATCTTTTAACAAAAATATATCAATCTAACGAAAACAAGTGTCCTAACTAGTTTCACATTATCATACTACATAAAATAATTAATTTGTTAAGAAAAATTATATAATACTTGACTTACATTGTAGAATATTGACGATGTAAACAATGAAAGTGATGCAGACCAGAGTAATAATTTTGAAAAGGAGGATGGAGAGTACAACGCGGAAAAAGAAAGTATTTCTTATCCGGAAAATGTTGAAGATGTGGAGAATAAACATAACAAAGTATAATCCCGTATATATATGTGTCACATACGTTTTTATTGAGTACTTTTGTGTTTTGTAGCATTCGGTACCAACAGATAAGCAAGCCATACAAAGTCAACAGCAACGTTTGCAAAGAGAAGCTCAGTTTAGGTAAGAGCACACATATTTTATTTAACATATTTTTCACCTTCAATTTTATAGCATTCCGTACCATAAGCCAAAGAAATATACGTTGAAGGAATTTCTTAGTCGGCGTACTATTATCAAACCATGTGAAGCTGCGAAGGAAAACGAGTTTTCGGAAGCATTTGGAAGATCAAGAAATTTAAAAATGTCCAAAGAAGAATTAGAAGTTTATTCGTAAGTCATGTATATTAAAAAATACAATTTTATTTTGATTATATATGTATATATTTTTTGCGTCTAATAGAAAATTAATGGAGGATAGAGCCAAAGAAGCATCGGAATTTTTCAAAGGTGATAGTACGGATGGTTCTGCAGCAACAGCAAGTGAAGGTGGTGAAAGAACTTGTAAAACAGTAACAGTATCCAATAAGCAAGAAAGCCCGATTGAAGCCAATAATATTCTACAAAACCCTCAGGAGGTAAATGGAAATAAAGAATGTCGAGAAAAAAATGCGTCGAATATTGTAATTACGGAAATTGTAGAGCTCCCAAAATTGCATTTGAATGACATATCTAAGGAATTAAATTTAAAAAATATTATAAATGCAACTCTCTTGCCCAAGGAAAGTACAGTAATTCCTTTAAATTCGAATTCGCATGTTTCTCATGTTCTAAAAACGAGTCCTACGCTAAAAGGAAAGCAAGACATCACATTCGATTTGATATCGATAGAAAAAGATACACATAAAACATTTAGCAGAGCTAATAGTTTGCTGGAAAGACTTATGAAAACGAACAACTGCCCTAAGCCTAAAACTAATGAATCAATCGGGTGAGTAGTTATTGACAAAAACTTAATTGATTTGTTTCACTATTTATATTAAAATATCTCTGTAGAATAAACAGTCCGAGATGTAAAACAAAAGGCCTAATCGACGATTCTGAATCTTATTCGAATAAAAAACCTGGAGAATCATTTTTAAAATTAAAAGACAACTTGAAGTCCCTCATCGTGGAGAAACGTCGAGAAGAAATGAAGAAAAAGCAAATGGAGGAAAATAGTACGATAAATTGTCTTGATGACGGTAAAAATGTGGAAGATTCTGAAGAGTTTGAGGAGAAATTATTGGTGAGAATGATTTCCTGTCAAATTATGTATAAGTGAAATATCGATTCTTATAATTATTTTAGCTTGATAACTCTGACAACTCCGAATCCGAGACTGACGGAGAATCTATAAATGAAGAGCACTTTGAAGATGACAATAACGATGTTTCGGTTGAGCTAAACGAAACTATTCCCGACGATTGTAAACCGTCAGGCGTTGGCAGAATGCGAATAGAGCTTAATTCTGATGATTCCGATGAATCCCAGCATTTCAATCCGTCAGCCATTGGTCAATTACCCGCAACACAAATATGTAATCCAGATGAGGAAGCAGAACAACTAATAAATTTATGTTCTGGTACTTTTGAAACGCAACCAACACCTGCTCAAAATGAAGAAATACCTGCCAATGAAATCATATCATCAAGTGAAGAAAACTCTTCACGCTCAAGTGTTAAAAACATGCGAACTAAAAAATTTACAAAAAAAATAAAAAAGTCTAAAATCAAACTGGGTTTCTCCGACGATGAAGCTGATGAGTCTGACACAAATGAAGTTACGAACGAAAATAATTCATCCATTAACGACGAGCCTGCTACTTACATTGATTATGACTCCGAAGAAAATGAAATAACGGTGGAATTAACCAAGCAAGACTGCTTAAAGCAAGCCGAAACATTTTTCGAAAAGGAGGCAGAACTGTCGGAATCAGAATGGGGCAGTGCAGATGAGGATGAAAAAAATGCGGATCAATATGAGATGGAAATAGGTGACGAAGATGTATTTGACAAAGAGGAATTAAGAGATGAACTGGGAAAAATACACGCGTAAGTAAAAATTAATGTATTGGAGAATTTATGTATATGTACATATGTAGGTGTCTTAGAATTATTAAATTATTGACAAATTACTAGGCGCAAAATGTTAGACGAGGATCTTCGACAAGTACATAAATTGCAAGAAATTTTATTCGAAGATGAAGATGAAGCCGCTCAACGACAACGTAAATTTCGATGGAAAAATTTTGACAATTCATTCAATCTTGAAATTGGTCAAAATAATATAACAGAGACAAAACCAGATGAAGAAGGCAGTGATGACGAAAACGAGCATTTGTGGAGAAAAATACGTTTTGAACGCGAACAAGCGATAAAGAATAATTCTTTAAATGAAGTATGTTATTCATAAGTTCGTATGTTCGTACTACTATTAAACAATTTTATTTTAGAATATCTTGGAAGCGAGCACCTCCGTTGTTACTCCCAAAATAAGTGATATTAAAAATGTCACAAGAGTAAATATGTCAAAATCAATAATCGATGGGTCTGAAGAAAAAGAGAAGTCTCCTTTTTTAATATCGAAAGAACTTATCAAATCTGAAAGCACTAAAGCTCGAAGCTCTTTTCTGCTAAGGAATAAAAAGGTTTTAACAAAAACGATTTGTTCAGTTAAAAGCAGTAACACTGATGTAAATACGTCACCAGATAAAATTGGTGTTAAAACGACAAATTCTAACAAATTTGTTTTTACTACATTAACCTATGAAGAACATGAGGTATAATAATAATATAAGTTTTAATCATTTTTTTATATATTAACGTTTATCTCCTTTTTACCTTAGACGTTAAAAAGGAAGGCTGACGATACGACTGGAGGTATTGATACAAAAATTATTAAGAGGGCTAAAAAGGAAACAAAAAAAGGAGAATATTTAATAGATAAATTGTTGTAAATTTTAGTTTTGTCCCTAACATTATTTATACTTAAATTATATATAAGAAAATACATGCAATACTAAACTAAAGATAACAATGGTTTTAATGGGCCTAATCATTGAATCCGTTTCGATCGAAAAATGGTTCGATTCGATCGAAAAATTTTACGTCGGAATCATTGAATCCGTATAGAAAATAAAATTTATGATCACATTGAACTCACTTACCGACTCGAAAAAATACATTACGCCGCTAATAGATGTCGCTAATTACGAAATCATTGAATACGCAAATTCGAAAATTTTGCTCGAAATCTATCCGTTGGTGAATGAGTTGCGGAAATGTAAAAGAAATAAACCATTTGGAAGTTTTTATGTAAACAATGACTGATGACTGACTAAATCATGTATTAAATGAGTATTTTAGAGACGAGAGACAAAAACGGACTAACAAAAATAAATTAAAAATGTTTAAAAGCGATATAAAGTTGCCCACTCGAAATAGCGAAAGAATTTTCTCAAAGAGCCTCAGGAGAATTAAATATTTTTATGAAAGAAATTTCTCAATAGTTAAATGTCAGTTTTAATTTTTTTTTTTTGAATAAAGCATAAAGCACAGACACTTTTTCAAATTTGTCGCATTTGTCGATAAAACAGTTTTACGTTCTCACTTTGTGGTAAAGCAGTTTATCGACGGAATCAATGATTGCATGAACATTTTCGATCAAAAATCTTTATCGTATCGAAATCGAATTCGCTGCGGATTCAACAAATATTAGGCCCAATATTTTCAAAACTTGTGGCAACTATGAGCCTTAACGACAAAAACGCAATAATAATAAGGTGTTCACACTGCATTTATTAGGGAAAGGAAAGTGAGTGCTGGTTAAAAGGAACTCGTGGTGAACAAATATATGTATCATTACAACTTCTTAAACAATGTTGAGTTTCGTGCCTTTAAGTCATTTCCAACAACGTCCGGTGAGCGTAAATCTGACGATTAATGTTTAATTAAATTTATTAAAGGTTAATGTGGCATTTTGCGGTAAATGTTATTTGTTTACATCAAACACAGAGTGTTCTACCAGATTTCCTGTCAAAGTTCTTAGGAGAGTTGTAATATTTCATGTTGTTGTTGTTGTAGCGGCATAAAACATTCCCCAAATAATTTTGAGGAATGCTGCCGATTTGACAGTCCTTGGCCGGATAAAAATCCGGGTCCGTTCCGGTTACGTAGAACCGACTGTCGTGGGAACGGTGTAATATTTCATCGAGAGTTTCGGTTAGTCTCAACTCATAGGCGTTTGAGTTTCGGGTAGTCGCAACTTGCTCTGAAAAAATAGCTTATTTAATCTGATATTGTGTAACTGACTCTGAATATAATTGCGTTTTTGAACATCAACTAATTTAAATATCATCTTTATTCTATATTTTCTTCCCATTGTATCGCATAATGTTTTCATAAATATAGCCATTACAAAGCTTTACGCTAAAAGTGCGTTATTAATGGTAACCGGCTTTTATAAATCTTTAATTCCAGCGGATATGCACATTTTAATTTAATAGATTTTTCTAAAATAAAATAAATAATTTCTGTATATATATTGTCAATCAATTTTATAAACTTTTGTAGCAAATAATAATTTGCTCTGGCAATGCTGAAAATACCATCGTGTGTAGTTGAATAACACGCATGTGGCTTTTGTCGCGTTTTTATCGGAAACAATAGGGGAAAATATATTGGAAACAAAACACACAGCGGCAAAGTTTTCAATATTTTGTAAAATCGTGAAAGCGCCATCGAATTGTTAAAAATAACAACGTTAAACCGCCTTTGTTTTTAATATTTTTTAAGTTAAAGAGAGAATTGTTTAGAGCAAGTGATATTTTATGAAGTTCCATAAAAGTGTTATCGAGAGAAAATTTGATAAACCCAGAAAAAAATTGGGTATACATTCTGTAATATACAGACACGCAAATGCTAAAGGTCTCGTTTACGACTTATAGTTGTAATTAAAGCTAAAATTGACAAAGTAAAACATAAGTTACAGTCATTAAAAAGGCTGTTCGATTAGATCTGTGTAAATTGGAATTCCGCCATAAATCTACTTCGTACCCATGCCCGTTTCAGTGTGTGAACCAGTGGCTAACGTTAGCGCAGTTTTGCGGGAATCACTGGGAAATGGGTATTCAAGCAATGGTAGAAACATTTGTAAAGCAGGAGGTGTGGGTGATAACTACAATGCCGATGATGATGGATGTCTACAGGCAAAACTCGCTGTCACAGCAAAACGTGTGTTACTATCGAAAATAGAATATGAGGAGGTAACAAACTACGGTCAATCTGTTTTAGGTGCACTAAAATCAAAATATGATATTTTAAAAGCCAATACAACTAATAAAAATTCAAACTATGATTACCTCTCTCTTGGGAAAAATTCGGAACAAAATGGTAAGTTGTCTGAATATACACATATTAAAACAAAAATATATACAATACAAATTGCTGTGAATACTGATTTAATTAACTTCCGAAAAATATACAAAAAAACATTAATAATAACCTGTAATAATCATATTTTATCATCCAAAACCAGATACATCTACTATTGCAGCGCCGTCAAATGGTGCTTCTTCGATTCCAAAGCGACAGAATCCCAACGAATTGCCACAACCAAAGCGAGTGCTGTATCCTCGTGAAAATGTAATAATTGGTTGGAAAAATTCAGCACGTAAGTGGCATGTTGGGGTCGGTATGATGAATGTCGGAAATACATGCTACCTAAATTCAACATTACAAGCCCTCTTTCATGTACCCTCTATGGCGAACTGGCTAATTTCAGATGTAAAACATATAGAAGAATGTAATTCATCTGAAAATTGTATAATATGTGCAATGATTAAAACCTTAGAGGCATCACAGAATAATCAATCAGCAATTCGCCCATACTTGGTTTATTCGAAGCTTAAGTTCATTTGCAAACACTTACTTATGGGTAGACAGGAGGATGCACATGAGTTTCTCAGATATTTAGTTGAGGCAATGGAGAAATGTTTCCTTACCCGCTTTCGGAACTACAAAGAATTAGATCAGTATAGCAAAGAAACAACACCGCTTAATCAAATCCTCGGAGGTTATTTAAAATCAGCCGTAAGGTGTTTATCTTGCGGACATGTGTCTGTAACGTTCCAACATTTTCAAGATTTACTATTAGATATAAGAAAAGCTGATACAATTGATGAAGCCTTAGAAGGCTACTTTTCAAGAGAACGTCTTGAAGATATGGGATATAAATGCGAATCGTGCAAAAAAAAGGTACGTTTATATTTTATGTATTTTTAACTGCATGTGAACCGGAATGCAATTATTATTATTTTTTTTTTAATTTTTGTTTTCGAAACATTAATTTTTTATACTAAAATTTGTTGTTTCATAATTTTCAATTATCCGATTAACAAATCGATTCTTTTGTCCACATTTTTAGGTCTCTGCTACCAAGCAATTTTCTTTAGAACGTGCTCCAATTGTGCTTTGCATACAGCTAAAACGATTTTCAGTTATGGGCACCAAGCTTAACAAACAAATTACAATCAAACCACGAATCGATTTATCTAAATTTGTTTCTCGAAAGGAAGTCGGTGAACAGTTAACTTATAAATTAGTCGCTATGGTTACCCATTTGGGGGCTTCACAACATTGTGGTCATTACACTGCCATTGGTTTGACCGAATCGGGTTCTTATTATAATTACGATGATAGCTACGTTCGCCCAGTTTCTGTACAGAATGTTTGCAATACCAACGCTTATATTATATTTTATGAAATTGAAAAGCCACAACGTTCTCCAAATAATTCCGAGCTGAGCAGCATAAGTGATGTTGTTAAGGAAAATTCGCAAAAACAAAATGGTTACACAAAACCTGAAAATATATTCTCCACTGAAATAAGTAGTTCAAATAATTCACAACAACGTCTTGATAATAATTTATTGACCGGAGGTATTAAATCATCACCATCATATTATATTAATAAACCGTCCACAAGTAATGGATCCATATCTAGTAAATTAACTGTTAGCCGCCAGCTTCAATTTAAAGCTCAAACTAATAGCACACCGTTGAAATCAAATGATTCACCATCAACAAAGTTATCAATGAATTCCGAAAATAGAAATATCATCCAACGGCCTTCGGAGCAAACTAGTATTTTGCAGGGCAAACACTATGATAATAAAGATGCGGAGAAAAAATCAAACTCACCAACTACTGATAGTAAGCGTAGTAAAGTTTCAGAGCTGGTGTCACTACATAAAGCAGCTGCAACCCTGCCTAGTATGCCAAATTTATCTGATGTTCAAAATCAAAATTTAAATCAACCTGCCAAATATTCTGCGGTATCAGTCACCTCTTTAAAGAGCCTTGTCCCGTATGAATCTGAAACAGACGAAGAATCGACGGCGTCTGAGGTAAAGGATATATTGTTAGGTTCAGAAGAAATTGACAAGAAAAAGAAAGATATCAAAAGTGCTATTAAACGACCGTTGGAGAGCCCTTCACAAAATACCACTGCAACCACGGAAAGTTTAAAACAAAAAAAATTGGCTATTTTGAGTGAAAACGATTTAAATACAAACAAATCAGACGAAACAAATACAAATCGTTCAAAGGGTAAACATAAAGTTGATATATTTGATGAAATTTTTAATCAAAAGAAATGTGTTCGTAGCAAAGATGATGTAACTTCAAGTGAAGATTTCACAATTAAGACGCACGATGAGGACGAATGTGATGATCATTTAGTTTCATCGAGTGTATCTCGACCACCGTTTGTACGTTCACATTCTACACCGCCTTCTCCACCTGTCATTAAAACAAAAACAGGTTTATGGCAAGTCACTACATTACAGCCGGTGACAGCGTGTATCAGTCCGCCGGAGAAAAAAGTGTTAAAAAATGTTAAGAACCCATTCGCCAAAAAATCATTGGACACATTTAATAAACGCGCAAAGCCCAACCCGGAGGTGAAGTCTGAAAAGACCTTTGCGGGTAATGGCTATAGATGCAGCAATGTAACCGATGATTCCGTATCAGGTCTATTGAAACAGTCTCATCGTGGATATGGTGTTCCCGTTCTTTCATGGAAGGGAGACCAAACAAAAATATCTAAAGAGGTAAGACAAGTTTTTTTTTAACTCTTTAAAAGAAATCTGTAATTTAAACGTCGTGAAAGTTTACGACAAAGTTATTAGAGCTATAGCTATTGAAATAAAATACTTCACAAAAACATTTATTTTTTGTTTCTACAAAAGGTGGAAATTGATGCTCAACAACAGCGGCAAAATGACTGGCAAAATGATGAAGATGCCGAAATCGACCGTGGACGTCAGAAAAAAGTGAAGAAAGAAGGATCACAATCCGATAATCGAATTCCGGGATTTAACCCATTTCAAGAACAAGAAAATCAAAGACGATGGAGATCCAACGGGGTAACTAATAGACATTATAGTGGATATGTTCGACAACAATTCCAACGCAGCAAATTCAAGTTTCAACGGTTCAATCCGAAATTCCAGCGAATGACTGCAGTGTCTTATAAGCGAAACAATCACAGATTGAATAGCAGTTATACACGACGGAACTCATAACATAGTAATGAAATGATTTCTTTAACTATAAATATTAATTATTTTTCAATATAACTAATATATAAGTGACTGCTCGATTAAAATAGCTGAATAGTAATTATACTTTGACAGAGACGCAGTAAAAAATATTTATTAAGTAAAAATAAGGAAACTAGCACACAGTGCAGAGAGTATATAATAAGTAGGAATGTATGTAATAGTGTAGGGGAAATTGCATTATCTACTTATGTCGTTGTAATTTTTTGCGATTTCTTCAAGTTACTGCATATTATAATAGTATACCACCATTTATAATTTCCCTCATTAATCCAGATTTATGTTAAACAATAGTAATTTACTTCTAAAAACTGAAGTTGAAAGTTCCACATAAATTGTGAACAAAAGACTATATTGTACAATAGATGAAAATTTAATCATTTTTTAAGGTTTCAATTAAAATAAAACATGAAAATTATTATATACATGAATTAAACCATATTTGTTGATTTTGGGGTTTTAAGGCAGCGTAAGCGTACTGCTGCTGATTTCAACAAACGTGCGTTCTTGCACGTGTTTGGTGTCGGTGGAGCTGTGACATGACAATAATAACTGCCTGATTATATTAAACTATCTCCGTCTTCCACGACCTGAAGCATGCCCCCGTTTGAATCGATTGTGTTTACTTTTAGTTCCATTTGCGTTTGATTTAGAATGTTTGAGGTCACGTCTAGTTTTGTGTTGTTTTTTCTTATCCGCACGTTCTTTTTGTTTGAAAATTTTACTTTTTTTAATTTCTTTCAATGCTTTCTTTTTCTTAAATTTATCCAACATTTTCTTGTTTCCAATTTTCCCCAACTCTGACAATGTGTTGTCTTCTGGTTTAACTTTCTTCTCCTTTTTTTCTTTTTCAACTGCTTCAACGCTGAATTCCATTCCTGGTATAGAATTAATGTTCGATCCTTTATCAGCGGCTTCGCTTGCGTTGGAATCGCTGTCGCAATCTTCATCCAAATTTATATTCTTTGGCGCCAACTCAATAACATTTATTTCGACTTCGTCGTCTTCATACTCCTTTTCAAGACACTTTTCCTCTATTTCAGGATCCAGAACAAGGGGTTGAAATGTTTTCTTCATCTTTGCCATGCTGTTTTTAACATCATTTCTGATCCTCTTGCGCTCCTCTTTAATATTGCGCTCAAGTTCTTCTTTAGCCCGAGCTCGACGTTCATTTTTTCGTTTCCGGAAACCACTCAAAAAGTTTCTAACAAGAAATGTTGATATTATTTATAAAAGTATACTGGATATCTACAATAACAAATATATTTTCTATTTACTGACTTCCTTTTTTCCGAATCAAACACAATTTCTTTTTTCCGCATTGTAGCACATTTACTTCTTATAAACACACTAGCTAGAGATAGCGAAACAGATTTAATATATAACAAATATCGATAAATATTGTCGTTTACATTTGGAAAATCGATAAAAAAATAGATAATACTTCATTAGCTAGGGATCTGTTCACAATATGCTTCAATGTTTTTAGATAGAACACTCTTTTAGAATTTCAAGTTTCTTGTTATAATGAAATAAAAATTCATACATTACTACAGCATAGTTTGGTTCAAATGTTGAGTATGGGTTTCTTTATTTCATTTGTTGTAAGGCGCCATATTCTTTGTTCCATTCAATGTATTGAGCTAAGTCGTCCCTTGACACGCTCGGTCGTACACTTTGCAAAGCTAATATAAAATCGTTGATATTTACTGGGCGTACCTGGAAAATATGTGATTACAATCATATTTAAAGTATACATATAACTATATTGCTACCTTATCTTTAACTATATGGAGAATCTGATCAGGTGGTATTGAACGCAATGGTTCCATAGAAGCTTCACGGCAGAGAATATCCATATCTGCACCGGAGTAACCGTTAGTTTGATCTCCAATCATCTGTATATTATTTTCATCTAAATCATTACTAACACTTCCCAGCAGATTTTTTAGAATTTGTATTCGAGCACATACTTCAGGAAGAGGGATGTATAAACGTCTGGCGAAGCGCCTGCGTGCAGCATCATCCAACTCCTGTGGTCTGTTAGTAGCGCCTACAATGAGTACACGGTCTTCTTCACTTGTTGCAGCGCCATCCAATTGCACCAAAAATTCGTTCTATAGAGATTTTTTATATTTTTTTTTATGAACGAAGAAAGAATATAATACGTTTGGCGCTATACTTTCTTCTTGTAACATATTTAGGTACATACTTTTAATTTTCGGGAACTGTCATGTTCAGATTCAGAGCGTTTAGACAGAAGAGAATCAACTTCATCGATAAATACCACCTTTGCGAACGACATAGTGAGTTAATTATACAAATAATTTCACAAAAACTAATTTAAACACATACCGACGGTTGATGTACAGCAGCCACCGCAAATAATGCCCTTACCATTTTTTCACCTTCACCAACCCATTTTGATGTTAAAGTAGACGAACTAATACTAAAAAATGTTGACTGCGATTTAGAAGCGATGCATTTACCAATTAGCGTTTTCCCAGTGCCTGGCGGTCCAAATAACAATATACCACGAGGAGGACGTCGTAAACCAGTAAATATATCAGGACGCAATAAGGGGTATACAACTGCTTCTTTAATAATCGATTTTACGTAATCTAAGCCAGCGATATCATTCCAGTCTATTAAATACACGCAATATTTAACAAAAATTTAAAATTGTAATACTCTATTCGCATACCCATAGGCTTGTATTTGTACATTATTTCATTCTTAATTAGATCGACCATTTTTGGATCTATATTTTTAAGTCTCTCATCAATTTCTTCGGGTGTTGAATTTAATGGTGGCGACGGAGTATGATGAGGTGATGAATTCGTCGCAAATGAACTAAATAATTAATAAAAAAAAACATAATCTTTTGTATTTTTTAAATAACAGATATTTTAAAACAACCTGTCCTTTGCTACGGGTGAAACAAATCCTGACCTTGTTGTCCTTCGAGAACCTAACATTTTCTTGGTTATGCCATAATTGAAATACATGGGTACTTCTGTTTTCTTGGTAGGATTCGACATATCCTTAAAATCATTTCCGCTACGTTCATTACTAGTATTAGATTTCTACAAAATAATTTAAAAAAAATCTAAAACTTTGATACAAACATGCATATGTTCTTACTTGGATGGTTTTAGCCAAAAGTATTTCTCTTGCGGTTCGAAATTGGTTTTCTTCTAGGGATGGTTCATTAATGTGTGTTTTATCGCAGCTTAAGGGGTTTTTGGTAATTCTTTCAGTTTTATTACTTGTTGTTGCCTTGGTACTTTCATCAAGTTTAGGTTGTTTTTGTGGATGTAAAAAGGTTAATATACTACTTCTCGGTTGTGGTTGTACGTCTGTGTCCACATTAACGTTTGTTTCAATATTTTCTCGGTAATTCGAATCTTGGAAATACCGCAAATCATCTTCTGTTATTTCTCTTTTCTTACAACTTTCATAGGCACCACTACACGAAGGCTCAAAATCCGATTCCTCAAATATGTAATTATCTTTCTTATAAATCATTGGTTTAATCTGATTGCTCTTTTCCAAAAGCGATTTCACCGAATTTATGCGTTTACATTTATATTCGTCTAAAGTTTTAGAATCCAAACGGGCATGATGATGTTGTAGCAGGGCATAGACTTCGGTTTTTGGCAAATTACTGAAATTATAAATAAATACTGTATTTATTTTGTGGTCTTGTAATATATGTATACCCACTGTTCTGAATTTCCTAATATAAGAAGCTGCCGTCGCCATGCCGCGGCTTTTTCCGATGCGCTAGAGCATGAAGAATTCCAAATATTTTCTTCGACAACATATTGCCTGGCCAAATCTTTCCGATTTTCGCACATTTTTCAACCAGCAGTTCAAAACCAAAAAATCCCGCTTAAAAAGCCTCGACAACTTGAAACTGGTGATTGTCAAATAAAAATATGACATATGTACTAATAAAAACATAAACATACAGTTCACAGTGAAGTTTGATTAAGAATATCAAACGATTCCTAAAACAATGTCAATTTTGTTATCGATAAATTTTATTCCTAAAACAATTTCAATTTTGTTATCGATAAATTTTATGTATATCCGGTCACTTAAATTTACCTCAGGACGCAATAAAACGAACAAATTAAAAATCACAATGCACACGAAGATGAATATTAAATTTTCGTAGAAAAATGCAAAAGTTTTGATACTCTAAATTTTGATTGTGTCCCTTTGGCTTCAATGTAGGGTTAAAATAATTATACGGTAGTATGGTATGGGTCAGCAGGATATTCATGATTCCTCTGGTTGCCATGCTCATCCAATGTGGTGGAGTTTGGAGAACATTTAGAGAAATCAGACTTGATTCTCTTATAAATATGTTTTTTTTTTTTAACATGTTTGCATATCTGCTGAAAGATCAACTATATTTATTTATCGAATGAAAATGTCTATATGAATTAATTTCAATATGTATTGCTATGGATAATGTTTTTAGTATTAAACTTCAGTAAGGCTTTTGGTATGTTTTAAAATAATCGGTATTCATATATTATTATTTTACAAATGTAGGTGTTATTCTGTAACAATTAGAAATATATACACAAATGTATATATGTATGTACATATATGGAGCCTTAGTCAATAACATATTTATATTTTCTATGTATTTTTCAGTTTAAGGCGATTAAATTAATAGAACATGTTTGGTTTCAATAAAAAATAAAACAATTTACGGCTACTCCCACTAGTTTACAAATACTATGTCTATTCTATACTTATATTTATAAAATGTAAAATACCAGCTTATTTACGGTCCTTTAAAATTGTATGGAATTGCCATTGTTTGTGGGCTGGCGAATTTATCTAGATCAGGATTCGTAGAGTCTGCGGGGTCTACCAAGTGACAGATGGGCAAGTTCGAAGTGGCGGGACTTGGTTGATTCTGCTGACCCATATAATTTGGTAAAGGTCGATGCATTCGATGAATGGGCGCATTAAAATATGGTTGCACCCCAATCGCCATATGTTGATTATTCGTTTGAGCTATAGATGGCGACACCATGTAATTCTGATTAATTGGATGATGTGGATTTTGCAGCATTGTAGGCGGAAAACCAGGCATATATGGTTCTGATGTAGTCGACATCACTTTAGGAATCACAGTTGGTGGAACGCCTATAACTGGTATACGAGTATGTGATGTGATTGCGATATTTTGCGACATAGGAGGATGGGTTATGGGCACTGGTAGCAATCCCATAGAAACATTTGTACGTGTACTAACAGCGTCTTTTGGAGAATCCTGTCGTTTTGGAACCAAATGGTTTACTATCGCTCCAGATGAGATTGTATGAATGGTATTACCCTTGATGCTATTGGGTGATGTACTGGGTAATGTGACATTACTAATCTCAGTATGGTGCATATTTTCGATTGGCGAATAAATTTTAAAATTTATTTTAGGGCTTCCAATCTGTTGCAGTGTTGTAGTTGAACAAATTACTTTTGGTGAAAGATTTTCATTTCGATTTGGGCGGGTGAATGTTGCAATGGGATCCTTTTTACTTGCATGCAAGTGTGGTGCTACCGCGGTAATTGGTGATTGCATGTAAAGTGGAGATTGTGAATCGGCATGATGAGAAACTACACCAACACTACTTGATGTTAAACACTTCGGATTAAGAAGTCGTGGAGGTATTGGTCTTTCCATTTGCGATACATACATTGAATGAACAACGCCATCGAAATGAAAATACAACAGTGGCGTTGGTGTATGAGTTCGCAAATAAATTGGCTGCTCCAAGTTCGGAGAGGGAAAACCTAGTGGTGGTGGCGGTGGTTGTTGGTCCTTTTTATTCGAGCTGGCTTTTTGTTTTTCCTTATGAACTTTGTCTTTGAACAAATTATGACACGGGGGTGTAATTCCATGTTTCTTCTTCAATCTCCGCATTTTAACGCGTATTTTAGCTTCTATCACTTTACGATCTTCTTCATCACTATTATGATTTGGAAAGACTCCATCTTCGAAATTCACTTGTTTCTTCTTGGGTACACTGTAGTAATAAATATAAGTGATTTAGGTATATAAATGTATGTACACTTAATATTTGTTAATATTAGAATTTATACCTTACAAGGACGCCCTGCACTGAATTTGTTTCACCATCCAATGCTTTCAAAATACTGCGTTTGTTTTTGTCCTCGTTAGAACCGGATTTTTCTTCTACAACTTGTTCATTGGAACTATCTTTGCTGATTCGATTTTCATTATCACCTTGCGTATTATCCGCGACGTTACCTGTTAGTAAGTCACTGCATGGAACGATTTCGAGGACATTTCCCTTTTGCACTGCTACTGTCGCTTTGGGTAGCTCCTTTAGCAATGGCGATGGTTGGTTTAATCCAAAAGGCTGTGTACCAAAACGATTGTAGTAAAAGTTCGATGTATTTACGTTAGGGTGTTGTGGTATTGATGAAAATAGTTCGGATTCATCTGTACCAACAGGTCTAAGGTTCGGGTATGTATGTTGAATGGCATGTACAGGAGGACCAGTAGATCCGGAATTTGCCATGTGTACGTATTGATTTGCGTAAAAGCTATTTGAATCGCCTGGTAAGGACATGTAAGCTGCTGGTCCATACTGACCATAGTGACTGTAATCTTCGTATGCTGCGATGCTATTAGTATTTTCATTGTTACCAGAAGACGGCCCATTGAGCACGATATTTATACGAGCATCCAAAGATATTCTATTAGGCGAGTGATTGAAGTAATATGATGTGCTACCATGATGTGGCGGATGCTGTTTGTAAATCCGATGTTTAGGTGATAAAGATCGACGTCTGTTACTATCGTAGGATTTTTCAGACGGTGATGTAGTCCTCCTACTCGGTGAACGAGAGATAGAACGTGACCGTCGCTCCGGAGACAAACTGTTACGACCTGAGCCAGTTGGAGATAAATTGGGGTCTGTGGGTGGTGAAGGCGGTTTAAATGGCAAAGGCGAACGTGAATATCGACCGCCCCGATGACGATGAGGGGGTGAACATGGAGATCGAGAATGCGATCGAGAATCCCTTCTTGGTGAATGTTTCCGGAATCGCCCATCAATATTTAAAACTGTTCGACGTTTTCTGGGAATCGGACTGACATCACCGGAACGCCGACTAAGTTGTCTGTTAAAACTAGGACTACGACTCCTGCTGCGGCGTTCGAAATTACGATTACGTGATGACTTCGAAAAGCCACTGCGTCTAGGAGGCGAAATGCAACGTCCACTACTATTCCGAGTTGGACTCACTGACAGCGAGCGCACACGTCCCCGACGTGACCGAGACCTTGATTGCACAGTATGGCTGGATATTATTGGTGATCGACGACGTTTTTGATGGTGAGCAGATGGTGATTCCTTATTTTCCATTATAGGCTTGACTATTGCAACTTCTTTCGCGGGCTTTGGTAGTTTTACTGTTAAGTTATTTTTCTCAGGGGGATCTATAGCTTGTTTTGCGGTTTCTAAATCATTATCCGCTTCGAATATAGCAGAAGTTTTAGGTAACTTTACAGGGGATATAGTCAATTTGATCACTTCCCGATTTGTGCTAAATATATTGGAGACTTCGGGTATACCGTCTTTGTTTGGCAATTTTTGCAAAGATTGCACGAACTGTCCTCGCGCTATTGTAGCCGATTGCGTGGAGTCCGCCGTCGGTTCGATGTTAGTATCCAAATCACTGTGACTTTCTTTTTCAACCTTCACTGATTTATTTGCTGAAGAGTCCATAAACTTATTTAATATGATATTTTTCTCGTGTAAGAAAAGTTTCTCCATTTTCAATAATTCATCACTAATCTCATCAGCTGAATCATAGTTCGCACGCATCATTTGTATTCGTAATAAGTTTGCCTCCAGATTTTCCAATTTTTTAAGGTCTTTGGCGACATTTGGTTTCGAATCATCTTTCGTGGTAGTAGCTTTTTCGACATCCGATGAACGACGTTTAATGACTTTTTCTGTTGCATTTTCATTATTGCCTGTGACGTGAATTGAATCATTGTTTTGAATATCTGTATCATTACTATCATCCGATGCTGAATCACTGGAGCTTGTACTACTAGACGATCCAGACGATGAGGCCGACGTATCAGATGATGAGGAAGAAGAGGATGAATAAGAAGTAGATGAAGTGGATAATTGTTCACTCTCTTGCTCCTTTTTGATTTCACTTATTGACTCCTTTTCACTAGACTTTAGTGCAGTTTCAATATCAGCATTCTCGACACTTTTTATAAATTGATTATAAAGCTGTTGCATATCGCTTGTTTCTTGACAAACTATATTTTGCTTTTGCGCTTTTTTGGAATCAAAACCGCATTTTGGTGATGAGCATAGTTGAGGGGGTGGTGAATTTTTAGGAGTTGTACTTTGAATTTTTGAATGGGATTCCGATTCTGCACTATCAACTGTACTTGACGAAGGACTTCCCATACTATTTGTGACATTTTTAGGAGATTGCTGATTTATATTTGAAAAAACTGAGTTCAAATCCATTTCATCATCATCATTTTCCCAATTGTCTGAATAATCATCTGTATCGGGACTACCATTGGTTGCACATGTCACGGATTTCGAAAGTATACAAGGAGAATCTTCTAATGAACTTGTAAGTTTTTCGGATATTTTTCTTACAAATGGTGTATTTTCAATTGGTTTTTGTTTGAAATTTGAAGAGTTTAGACTGATAGAAATACTATTAAGACTTCTGGAATGTAAGGAGTCGGGAGTAGAATTTCTACCACCTTTGGTGTTCTTCCGGACATCTTCCTTTGTTTCGCTAAATATATCGAAAGAAGATTTTTCCTTCAATTTGTTTTCATTAAGCAATTTAGGTACAAATTCTGTGTCTTTAGTGCGTTTCTTTGAAAGACTATCGAGTTGGTTCTCTGATATAGAACGATTAGGTGATATGCTATTAATCGGCAAGTTTGGACTCGAACATTTCTTTGTTGAAAGTTTTTTTGCGTGATCGATTCCTATATGTTCACGAGATTTTTGTAATAACTTTTCTTTAGTTGCTTGTATGACTTCAAGTCTTAGTTCATCATCATCAAGTAGTTTGCCTATTCGATCTTGCATTTCTTGAAGTTTACTTGTTATCTGGACGTTCGTTGAAGAGCTTTTCACATCAATAGGCGGCGATTCTTGCTTTGGTGGAGTCAAACTTGCAAACATATCAAAAATTTGTGATTTTGACGAATTAGTAGTCATACCCGATGATTTATTTTCGTTTTTTGCTTCTGATTGAATACAACTTTCGTTCCCACTCTCCGCTATTGGGTCTTGAGTCTTGATGTTTGCTATTGAAATTTCCTTTTTTACTATTGAAATGTTTGTGTTAATAGGACCCTCCGCTGCTAAAACTTCCTCATTTGCAATCAAGGTATTTTTTAAAGGTTGCAACTGTAGCGTTTCTCGAATTTTTCTGATTTTCTTCCTTTTACTTGATTTTCGGCTACTTTTTGGGCTTGATTGAGTTTTATTACTTTCATCCTGCTCTTTGAACTTTTTGTTCTTTTTCTTTTTCGGAACATTTTGTTCAGAGCTTTTCTTACTATTTTTATCAGATTGCCTATCATGTATATTGTATGCATAAGATATAGAAGGTTTCGTTTTGGTCCACCTAAATTCAAAATTATTAAATTAACTATATTCTTGAATACTTTGCTATATACTTACATTAGCTGCGAATATGGTATACCGGATTGAAGTGCTGTGTGAGAAGACTCTTCCGATGGTGTGTTAAAACCGCCCGGATTATATTGTGAACGATATCTGGGGAAACGTGTACGATTATGTTTGTGAAAATCATCCCCTCTATGGCGGAAATCAGTACGATAATTCCTTTGAAATGGGTTATATGAACGAAAGCCTGCATTATTTATTCCTGAAAACCCCCGATTAAAATTCGACGTTACATTAGTTGTAGATGTAACAAAATCCATTGGTGTCAACAGTGGCATTGAAACAGTACTACTAATGGATCGCACACTTTCGACTGACTCTGCAATAGGTCGTGTAGTATTTATATGCTCTTCATTACTGTTTCTCTTATGCTTAAGCTTTTTTGTAACATCCTCTGGATTTCTATCGCATGTATAATCTACAGAAGCCTCAAGATTGATATCTAAGTTTATGTAATATATGGTAAAAAATATTTTCGTTATTAGTAATATATGTATGTGTGTACGCAGGTTTACTACTTTACCTTCTTTTGAAGTTCTTATTTTTTTCTGCTCCTTTTTCTTATTTTTACTTTGGAGTGATAAGAATTCCGTCTTTTGCTCCTTCCTGCGTTCCAGTTCTTCCTTCCTTTTAATTGCATCTAATTCAAGTATAGCACGCACTTTTTCCGCACATTTATCAGTTTCTTTTTTAGAAGCTGATTTAACGAGAGGTACATATTGGGGTGTACTACATTTGGCATTTATTTCCTCAGACACTATAGTTTTCATTGGCTCTGAGCCATGTGGAGGTGTTTTAACTTCACCAGGTTCTAAACTGCTGTCACCCTCTTCCATTAGTATATTGTCCTTCACGCTATCTTCGTTACAACTAATTAAAGACATGCCTTCTTTCAGTCAACTTATATACTAAATATAAATACGGTGATATTGACAAATAAAACCTGCTTATCACTATAACTATATACTTTTCAGATGTATTATTGCAAATTGCAAATGTTTTATAGCGCAAACACTGTCACCAGTTAAACTGTAGTGAAAAACGTAATTGAAAAATCAAACTTTTCACATTTTTAAATATTTGTAAAAGAACGAAACTCCAATCCAAAGTATTGTACATAAGCAAAGATAAAATCGAAGTTTGTAGTGGTGAGCTATCCATATCGATATATCGATTGCAGCGATGACTTCATAACAAGTAACTAGGGGGATGCACTTAAAACTTGTATGACAACTATTGCATAATAGCTGTCAGTGATGATTTCAATATTTTGTTGCCAATTTTATTTCTTCCTTTTTCTGTTCCGTTATTTTTATACATATATGTATTAAAATACAATTATTAATAGATCCATAGTGAGCATAACTCCGAAATCTGCAGATAACTCAAGGAGATGCACATGTAGCCCATATTAAATATTCTACTTCTAAGACTCATACATAATCATTTTAAAACAATTCTAAAACTTTTTCCACAAACATTTTTTGGGAGTAGACATGTACATAGAGCTGACTCACTATACTTTTATTAATGGTAACACTCAACCCAATTAAAATATTTTTGTAAGAACTTATCTATAATATGATCATACTACTACTCCATTTTTCTAAAACCAAAGTTGTTCTTTAAAATCATTAATCTAATCTGGTAGGCTCTAAAGACAATATTACAAATTTTATTAATTCTTCTGCAGAACTCAATACACAAATATTTCTGTTTTTTTTTTCGTCATACTTAATATATGTACGTATAACTTATATTTTTAGTGGCGATGAGATTTATGCATTGAACATTTAATTACAATAAATAATCCAGAGTTGGTTCTATAGAATTAACATTTAATTAAATTAAATATGAAATTAAATCGAACCAAAGTATTAAATATAAGTGTATTTTAATAATTACAGTAGGCTGTCGGGCCCAAGGAGAATATTATAAGTGTTTTCTAATCTATTTTAACATTAGAATAGATTTTTCGGACAAATACGCTTGTGCCCAAATAGCCAACTGTACCACATATAATTCCTAAAGCACCGCTGAATAATGCCATATATCCAAAGTAGAAAGCAGTTTGAAAAAGACCGTACATTCTGAAAATAAATAGAGAAGTATTTCGAAAAATAAATTTATATTTCTTATTTCGTTTCAAAATACAACTGAAGATAGTTGCAGTGTTTGTTTTTAGTAGCAAAAACAAGTAATAATAATACTTACTTTGTTTTAAAGAAGAAATAGTAGAACGAATATGCGTAAACATAGATTGAAGTTGATGCCGCTGACATAAAGCTTGTCCACTGCCACCGATAATCCTCCGCGTTTAAAAGGAAGTAAGTGCATACAATTGTAACGCAAACTGTTACAATCATTAATATGGTGAAAACTAACAGCATGAAACCATACACGTAGTAAATTTTATAAGCCCAAAATGACGTGAAAATAAAGTACCTGGAAAATAAATTAAAATTGCGTTTAGAAAGTAACAAAAATTTCCACATAATAGCTTTGAATCAAATTCAATTACATTTCAATAAATATTGAGCCAAATGGTAACACTCCGCCAAGCATAATTATAATAGATGGTTCCATAAACCACTTCTTTTCCGGTATCGGACGAGGCACTGCGTTCACTCGACAAGGATGATCTGGCTGTCCATCTAAATTACGTCCAACCACTGTGCCTGCTAGTGTAAAGGGTAAAACAACGAAAATACATATACATGCAACGGCAATCATTGTTCCAAAAGGTATAGCGCGCGATGCATGATAACCAATAGCAATAAAATTGATGAAGAAAGCTGTGCCGCAAACAAAGACTGGCACCATAAATGCAGACACTAGCATTTGACGTATCCACATTCGGCCTCCTAAACGGGCATATAACGATCCACCAAAATATCCGTTGACAGGTGACGTTGCTACGTACACAAATAGGGCAGTAGATAGCATTGATCCACGCCTTAAAAAAATGAAAGAGAACAAATTATTATTTTTAAACTATGCATAAATTAATTACAAATATATTACAAGCTTATAAACCAGAAGAACTATTTTATTTTTAAAATGATAATTTTTGCAATTCCAAAATAATGCAAAAAAAAATAATAAAAATTATTTAATTTTTTTTATTATATCCTGTATTATTTATCATAGAGACTGATAGGTTATGTTTAAATATTAAACTTACTCTGTATACAATTCCCCCACGATCGCAAACAATATGACTCCGAGCACTACCGAAATTAATTGACATCCAGCTCCTATTATAGCAGAAAATACTAATGCGTGTGGAGGGGTTCTGAATACATCACCATGCACCTGCTTCCAGCCATATTCATCTCCTAAGTCACGTTCCTGTGTATATAAATCGTTTGGATTAGGAATTCAACAATTAAAGAACAACTATATTAATCTAAACCAACCATATCATCAATTTCTTCATCTTTGCTGTAACGCGCAAAGTCTTTGCGCAAAGTACGCATGAGGATCATTGAAACCAAACCAACCAAAAATATCACCATCATAAAACTATTAAAAATACTGAACCAGTGAATCTGTTAAAAAGAGCAGTTTTGTACTTCTTAGTATAAGAATATTTAAACAAAACAATAAATACATGAAATCCTACTCACTCTATGTTGGAAAAATTTGGGATCCAAATATTTATCAAAACGGTTCTTGAATTCAACTGAGCTCTGTTTCCAGTTGACTTCATAAGAAAATTTAATCTTTGCTCCTGGTGTCAGCAGCTCTTTTTTCTCGTTGTGTAAAGTTATGTCAACAATTTGTTGACCATTGTATCCAATTTCAAATCTTTTGTGTGTGAATATATAATACTTTTCTTCCTCATCGTCCTTCTTACCTACCTCGCCCCAAATAGGTAAACCATCTATATACATTTGATACCAGTATTGGTTTTTAACCGCATATGTAAAGGCCTTAACTTTATCAATAGTTAAATCAATCATGCATATTACGGTTTCCGATACGTCCACTGTAAGAATTTCAATTAAATCCTGTTCACAAAATGAATTCAATAACACCTACCTTTAAAATCAATTTCGTAGCCACTGAATTCCAATTCAACTCCTTGTAGCGCCTCGCTAAGCGTCTCATGATAATGGGAAATGCTTTGTTTAGCACCGCTACAGAAAGGCAAAGAGAAGTAGGCATATGTTTCTTGCCGGTTATGATATGGACCAACTGTATTCATCCATAAAACGACTTCTTCACGGTCATTATACTGAATAAAATAATTGACATACAATTAATCAAACTTTTATTTTCAGTTTTTACTTACCTTATGATTATGCTCATCTGCCACCACACACCAACAGCTCAATAATAATATCAAACAAAACGGGAACGCTCGTATTTGCCACATCTTAATTTATACGCTATAAGATAGAATTAATAAGATTTTTCAATAGAATTACACTTGTATTATTCGCATAACACTGTTTTCGAACTTCTATATTATATTCCTTATGTATCCCATATACAATCGTTTTCTTCAATAACAGTTTTAGAACTTTATGACATTCATACAGCTGGAATGACAAGTTATTCACTTAATATTTTTAATGTAATTTCATTACTTTCAGTGGGGTATTACAAATTTAGGGTTGTGAGAAACCCGAAGACAATACACGTATTGAAAATTCTATGCAAACACGATAACCCGATATCTCTAATTCAATGATCGCCCGGCCAGAGATTACGTATTTTTATCGAATAGAGTTACCACCAATTAACATTATAACAGAGATTACGACAATTGTATCTGACAGGTTTGATACCAATTTATCTAAAATTTGACAGCCAAATTCTTCAAGCTTTTAGTATGTATAACAATTTTTAAATCATATTTAAGTAAATATTTTGAAACTAGCACTAATCAGATAGATTATTAATGCCGATAAAATCAGGAAACTGTTAAAGCTCCAAATGTTTGGGATGTCGGAAGTATTTATAAATATATTTAACGCAGACTAAATAAAGTAATAGAGCGAAATAACGGTATTATCCTTTCATAACATATTAATCCATTCAGAATATGGTTATATATTTGGTTTTTAATGTTGGGAAAATCAGAAAACTGTTAAGGCTCTATATTTTTGGGATGTATTTTGTTTTTGATTTTTAATTCTGAGAAACTATGAAACATATTTTATTTGCATTCCTGTTGATGACTTCATTGCCATTTCGCATGCATATGTACATGGCGATAAAGGTAAATTTATATAGGATATGCGTCAACATAACTCTTTTAAAAACTAATTTCAATTGGATTATTTATTCGCTTACAGGAACTATAAACCTATGATGGAAGACAAGCAGATCCAATGTTTAACCCCAACCTAACGGTATTTTCATCAAACTTAAAAAAATAGACCCCAATTTATATAGATTTTATTAACTTTATAATTGAAGAGGAAGATGCAGCACAACAAAAAACGGAGAAAGAGAATAGCAAAGATTTATGTACATATCATAACAAAATCCTTTTTTAATTTAGTTAATTGTCTTTAGCACGCTAATTAATTTTGCTTTATTGTTTAAAGCTTCAGTATGCGAGAGTAACTAAAACTATGAATTGATTGAGGCAATCTAACACCATTAACGAACGAAAAGACGCTTAGGCAATTTCTTTACTCACAATAAGTGATCAGTTTGTGAGAAGTAGTCGCTTGGCCCAGTTCTTTGATATTAAGAGTACCGAGGTAAGAAACAATAACAAATGTGATTCTTTAAACAAAATTTCAACGAAGATACAAAGGATTTTTATTCAAATCTGTGTAATATGTGTAGTGATACATGCTGTATAAATATAAATTATACATAGAAAATAAACAATAGAATATTAATAGCTATTTTGTTATCCTGTGAAACATTTTAACAATAACAGAATAATAGAACTTTTAGAACATGAATAGTGCTCGGATCCTTAAATAATTAGAATTTAATGATTTTTTATTTATATATTATCAATAAATATTTCAAACTTTGTACTTTAAATATATAAAAAAAATTAAACGCTGACCATCGACTGAGAAACTAATTTTTAAATGAATATTAATTAGAATTTATATTAAAATTAAATTAAATATTAATTGAAATTTATATTAAAATTAAATTAATACTAGAAAAATATTTTGTTAAGAAAATGCAATTAAAGTTTTAATATTTACAAAAATTCCAACATAAACAACTTCCAATTGAATACTGTTGCAAAGAAGAATTAAATAAATTTTAATAAATTTAAAAATTTAAATAAATTTAAAAAACTATGTTTTCTATATTCTATATTTACAACATTTTCTTATGAATGGATGGCGGTATTGTTCAGAAGTAAGCTGAAAGCTTTTCTTATTAGAAACATTTCAAGGTGTGAAAATAGTTAATTTTATATCTAGAATATAAATTTGTGGAAAGGATAATTGTTTTTTAATAACACCAACTTATTCAGTAAAGTAAAAAAATAATTAGGAGAACATTTCGGGGGTAAGTATTGAAATGAACTCAGTATGTATTTGTAGCTTAGAAGATAAAATAGCAAATGCAATTACAGAATAAATTAATATATTATTACAGATTATGAAATTTCAACATACATATAAACAAGTGTTCATGGTAATTCGTTTTATTATTTTTAAAAATTTCCAACTTGGCTTGAGAAGGCCAAAATGCATTAAATTATTATTATATAAAAATTCATAATTGCATTGATAAATTATAGAGTGGTCAATTTTCGTACAGCAATTCTTACTCACGAATTTTTGCAATATTCATTTAATTAAATAACATAATTGTACGATTTTGAGTGATAAATTGATTGAAAACGGTTAGGGGCAGCACATGCATGCACCCATTGTCTTTCACCTTTCCAATATGTGCAACCGCTTTGTGAAAATATTTTCGAATTACCCGTTTTAATATTATGCATTGAACATTGTCTTCAATTAATTTAAATTAGTGGCAAAGTTCAATAGTTTCGGTGCGCATCTCGCGAAAAAAATACGAATACCTCAAACGTTAGAGTGAAAGAAAGAACAAAAGTTAATTGATTTCGAATGATTGTGTCAGTCAATATATGATTACAAATGTGGTTGTAGATCTTTGTTGAAAAAATGGTAATTTCTCAACAAGATGAAACGTAAATGTCATAACTTTAAATGTTTTTATTTCTCTACCTTAACCCTTTCATGCCAAATGTTGCCTATAGGCAACATTGTACTTACCGGCTTCTAACTCTCGTTATTTAAATATTTTTGACCAGCGGTTTTTTCAATTATGTAGACTTATGTGTTGTGCAAGCTTACAGTTACATTTTTTGTAATGAGCTGTGCACGTATTCATTCAGTAGGCCTTCTCCGCAGAGTGGAATTGTCAAAATCGGTTTCGCGAAAAAGTTATACTGAAGTGTTTATACAAAAAGTGCTCAAAAACATAAAAAAAAATTGTTTTATTTTAAAACAAAGTGAACTATATAAATAAGTAAAGATAAGAGAGTTATTTAAAAAAAAAATTTCACGAGAAAAGTGTTTAGTTTTTTTATAATAATCTAATTTGTGCCTATAAGCAACATCCTGTAACTAGTGAACCAGGATACATAGGACTTTGAAATTTTTATCACTTCATATTTGAGTTAAGACTAATATATATCTGTCCTAAAAAAAATGTTAGCTCCGCCCATTTTAGTTCTGACATGAAAGGGTTAAAATTGTTTAATAAATTAAATTCAAACACTCTCCAAAGCAGCTAAAATTGAACCAAAATATATTTATGGTGTTAATTTGATTGATTTTTGAGTAGACATAAATTGGCATCGATTCACCACTTCCTGCACGCGTAGTTCTAGCTCTGGTCTTGTTCAAACTGTTTATTCAGTTGCACTCAATATAAGAGAACATGTACATAGCTCATTAAAGTAGTTTTACTCTCTACACTCAAAGTTTTAGCCAATTTGAAAACTATATCAGTTAAGACCGTTAACTACTAGAATTGAATGGCCAAAAAAATACAAGAGACATCAATCAATCAAACAAACTAAAATTGTATTTGCAGAATATCTACACACAAATCCACAAAAATGAATGGGAAGGATGAAAACGACTATGATGAAAGGACATCGGCAGCTGTGGAAGAATACTCCGATGAATCGGAACATGAAAGCAAGCGAACCATAAGCTTTTTCAAACTCTATCGTTTCTCAACGGTTTTTGAAAATCTTCTATTATTTATTGGATTAGTTATGTCCATTATAAAAGCACTTACGCTCCCAGCCGTGGTCATAGTTTATAGTGAATTTACCGCAATGTTGGTTGATCGTACATTGGCAATCGGTACCAGTTCCAAAACGTATGCACTACCCATCTTCGGTGGTGGTAAAATGCTGTAAGTTTCTTGTTTAATTATATATATTAAAGAAACTAAATGTATTAAAAAGAATCAATAACTGTTTACGTAGTATCAATATAACATCTTCAACGTAATCCCTCTTGGACACAATAACTCCTTTTCTGAAAATGTTTTTCTTTTCAATGTATAACTTCGAAGTTCTAATAACTATACATATCTGCCTATGATTCGTAACAAAATATGCCCAGATGATGTCGTCCTTCAACAGGTCATGAGCGATATACATACATGTGACCGTTATAATGTCAAAATTAAAATTTTCAAGAACAAAGGCGTATGATATCTATGTCCAAAAGATCTAAAAAATTATTATAGTCCGTGTCCCGTTTGTCCGCAAAGAGATGTCTTTTTATAAGCTTCTTCTTTGCTTCGACGATTCCCTAACCAAATATTAATCACTTCTTCGACGTCTTTGTCGGTTCGGCTTATTAACATGAAAGTCTTAATATATTTTTGAAAATATCCCATACACATATAAATAGTATATTCAAATGTAACCAAGGCGATTTTCAGAACAAATTCAACATACGAGGAGAATATGTCCGAGTTGTACAATGACTCAATATCGTATGGCATTCTTTTGGCATTAACATCTATAATTATGTTGATATCGGGTATTTTATCAGTGGACATTTTTAATTTTGTGGCGTTGAGACAAGTAACGCGCATGCGAAAAATATTATTCGAAACCGTTATTCGACAAGACATTGCGTGGCATGATATGGCGACTAAACAAAACTTTACACAGCAAATAATTGAGTGAGTAGTTTGGAGAATTCAAATTATTAATAATTTATTGCTTTTTAATTTTTTTTAATTTTAATTTAAAATTGTTAATAATACACAATTCAATGCACTGAAGAACATTTCTTTTTTTTAATATAGTGACGTAGAGAAGGTCAGGGACGGGATGTCCGAGAAAGTTGCTCACTTCTTATACCTCATATTTGGATTTATTATAACAGTATGCATATCGTTTGGTTATGGTTGGAAGCTCACATTGGCAGTCAGTGTATATATACCAATCGTTATTATATTGAACTATTTTGTTGGGAAGGTAAGCCAAATCCGTAGAATTTTTATAATAACGACCAATTTTATATCAAATTGAAATTAAAAAAAAAAATTAAAATATAAAATTTTTGGAAAATTTGTGTATTTATGGCTTTACTAACAAACGATCTCCTCATATTCTCACTCTAAATTCGATGTAATAAAATGGTGCTTCAAAAGTATCAAAGTAAGCTAACCAAACGAGAACAGGAATCGTATGCCGGAGCCGGAAACATTGTGGAGGAAGTGCTTACGGCTATACGAACTGTCGTTGCATTCGGCGCAGAAAAAAAGGAATCCGAACGTTATGACAACTATCTGATTCCAGCTCGAAAAGCCAGTCAAAGCAAGGGTGCATTCTCGGGATTTAGTGACGGTGTTTTGAAATCAATGCTGTTCCTTTCTTGCGCTGGCGCATTCTGGTATGGCGTTAATTTAATTCTTCAAAATAGAAATGTGGAAGATAAGGAGTATACACCAGCAATTTTGATGATAGTAAGTACTTTAAATATAAAACAAAAGAGCATTTAAACAATTCTCCATCAAATACTTGTACACATACATTTGTAGACATATAATGATTTTGAATGACTTTTTAAAATTCCAGGCATTTTTCGGGATTATCGTTGGGGCTGACAATATTGCGAGAACTGCACCATTTTTAGAATCCTTTTCTACAGCACGCGGTTCGGCTACGAATATTTTCAAAGTCATCGATACGAAATCAAAAATAGACCCATTATCCAGCGATGGCAAACTACTTAACTATGGATTGCGAGGAGAGATTGAATTTAAAGATTTATTCTTTCGTTATCCATCTCGCCCTGATGTTATAGTACATCGTGGGCTGAATTTCAAAGTTAACGGAGGTCAGACTGTAGCACTCGTTGGATCCTCCGGTTGCGGAAAATCTACCTGTATTCAACTTTTGCAACGCTTCTATGATCCAATTTTTGGTTCAGTCACTTTAGATGGTTTGGACATTAGAAAATACAATATCCATTGGTTGAGATCTAATATGGCGGTGGTTGGTCAAGAACCAGTACTATTTCAAGGGACTATAGGTAAATTAACTATATTTAAGGATAATAATATGGCATATCTGTATAAACAAGTGATATACAAATATTTACTTATTCGCTTCTTATAGCGGAAAATATTAGCTATGGAAAAGCAAACGCTACTCAACGAGAGATAGAGGCTTCAGCCAAAGCAGCGGGGGTACATGATTTTATATGCAGTTTGCCTGAGGTGATCACTAAATCAGTTATTTATATTCAAAATATTATTTTTATCATTTATTTAAATATTTAATTTAACAACGATATTTTTTTAAATTCCATGATTATTTAGAGTTACCTCACTGTTATTGGTGAAAAGGGATCTCAACTTTCCGGTGGACAAAAGCAGCGTATAGCTATTGCCCGAGCTCTTATACAGGATCCAAAAATATTATTGTTGGACGAAGCAACATCTGCCTTAGATTATCATTCGGAAAAAGATATCCAACAAGCATTAGACTTGGTTAGCAAAGGTCGTACAACCATTGTTGTATCTCATCGTTTATCAGCTATACGCGGAGCGGATAAAATAGTATTCTTGCATGAAGGCAAAGTATTTGAAGAGGGTTCACACGAAGATCTCATAGCATTAAAGGGAATGTATTACAATATGGTACGCGCAGGTGATATTAATGTAGCGGAAGTTACTGAAGACAATGCAATGGAAGAGAAGAGTAAGTACGAGTATTTTACAAATCAGTCACACTTATTTATTTATTGTTATTTGCCCTAAATGCATTCTTATATTTCATCCATATGATTTATAATAATTCTTGTTAATTTGAAGAAAATTCTTACCCTCTTTTCCAGAAATTAATCTGAACTCATTCGAGAAGTCTTTCGAAACTGATTTAATAAATTTGGATAAAAATCACATTTCATATGAGCACCCAGTGTTGCATGCAAATCATAAGGAGAACATACCAGAAGATGATGCTTCCGGAGGAAATTTCTTTGTAACATTTAGCCGCATTCTGAAGATTGCACGCCCGGAATGGTGTATGCTTCTATTTGGTGCCGTATGTGCAATTGGCTTTGGCTTCACTTATCCGGCATTTTCGGTAATCTTTGGAGAATTTTACGCCGCTTTAGCACAACCTGATGAGGAAGTTGCTTTGCATCGCACTTCGATTCTATCAATTTACTGCCTAATATTAGGCGTATTAACTGGCATTGGTTGTTTTCTACAAACGTATTTATTCAATTATGCGGGTGTCTGGTTGACAACAAGAATGCGTTCAATGACATTCTTGGCAATAATGCGACAAGAAGCTGCTTGGTTCGACCAAGAGACAAACTCGGTGGGCTCACTTTCGGCGAGATTAACTGGGGATGCCTCTGGTGTACAAGGCGCCATTGGCTACCCGCTAAGCGGTTTACTGCAAGCGTTTTCCAATTTCGTTATAGCATTAACGTTGTCACTTTATTATTCATGGAAACTGGCTTTGGTGTGTGTTTGCGCTTGCCCCGTTATAGTCGGATCCATCATATTTGAATCGAAGTAAGTAAATTAGGACACATAGTCAAGAAGCTGAACGTTGTAAATTTCCGTAGCAAATTCAGTTCTATCACCTTTTAAGAAAAAAAAAGGGAATGCTATATAAATGGAAATAAATGTAGTTATTTTGTGCAACTTATTCGAGACTCGAAATATATAATATCTTTTTATATCTGCTATAATAGACTGAGAACTGGTTCTTTCATACTTATTTTAGATTCATGAGTGCTTCTCTGATACACGAAAAAACAGCATTGGAAGAAGCGTCCCGCATTGCAACAGAAGCCATCTCGAATATTCGCACAATCGCGGGTTTGCGGCGCGAAGCTCAGACTATCGAACGTTATAATTTGGAAATTGACAAAGTTAGGTCAATGATCGGACAAAAATTAAAATATCGTGGGTTGATCAATGCATCAGGGCAAGCCTTTGTATTTTTTGCATATGCAGCAGCCTTATGCTATGGAGGGGTTCTAGTGTCTGAAGGAAAGGTTCCATTCCAGGATATTATCAAGTATGTTAATGTATAGCATGTACATATATACTAAAAGCCCGCATGATTGTTATGTACATATTTACAAGTGTATTATATACAAATGTTACTACTGGTAAGAAATTAATGCTAATATTATTGTTTAAGGATTTATTAATCATTATAAAATATAATGGAATATTTATAAATACAATTTGATATAATATATAGTATATATGTGTTCAACTGTATTTATTTTAACAACCATTATTTAATTTATAAATAGATATACACACATAAAATAAATAACCGATATTACTCACAATAGGACATAAGTCTAGTCCAGGTTTAGTTCGTAATCTTATAAAGTTAATAAACATTTTAAACAAATGCAAATCACGGATGTTACTAACTGCCTGTTAATTATCACAATTTCAACTTACAAATGAGTTTGTATTTAGGCGAAAATATGTATGAATTTATTTGAGTATATAATTACAATTTGCAGAGTTTCGGAAACACTTTTATATGGATCCATGATGTTGGCTCAGTCATTAGCCTTCGCTCCGGCCTTTACCGCGGCTTTAGTAGCGGCACATCGACTATTCCAAATTTTAGATCGTACACCAAAAATTGTATCTCCTCTAGGAAGAGAGAGCACGATTGCAGAGAAAGTGCCGAAGTTGTTCGAAGGCGTACGATTTTCTAATATTGAATTTAAATATCCAACACGTTCGAATGTGAAAATTTTGAACGGTCTAAATTTGGAAGTGCAAAAGGGAAAGACTGTGGCTCTGGTTGGACGTTCCGGTTGTGGCAAATCTACGTGTATACAATTGTTAATGCGTTTATATGATCCAGATAGTGGCACTATTGTAAGTGTAATGCTGTTAACACAGAATTTTTATTGTAATTAGTTTCAATATTTTGGAAGTAACTTTATTTACAAAAATTATTATGCCATATCAATATAGTGTGTACATATATATTTTTTAATTGGACGGTATTAGTTCATCGAGTAATAATATGCTCTATGAATGCGTATGAGATTTTATTTGAATATATTATTGCAGAAATTGAACGACAACGACATTCACAAAGATGTATCAATAGAAGGTTTGCGAAAAATGTTGGGACTCGTCTCACAGGAACCGTCTCTCTTTGAGCGCACAATTGCTGAAAACATCGGATATGGTGATAACTCGCGCAAAGTGACAATGGATGAGATAATATCTGCCGCGAAGTGCGCAAATGCGCATTCGTTCATTATGTCTCTGCCAAATGGATATGACACTCGTCTGGGTGCTCGGGGTACTCAACTATCAGGAGGTCAAAAGCAACGCATTGCAATAGCTCGCGCTTTAGTGCGTAACCCCAAAATCTTGCTTTTAGATGAAGCAACGTCTGCTTTAGACTTACAGAGCGAACAACTAGTGCAACAGGCTCTAGATGTGGCATGTGCCGGACGCACCTGTATAGTTATAGCACATCGCCTATCAACTGTTCAAAATGCTGATGTAATTTGTGTTTTGAAAAACGGAAAAATCGTAGAAATTGGCAACCATCAGCAACTAATTGCACTCAATGGAATCTATTCGAAGCTTCACAAAATGCAGAGCCATGAAAAATAAGTATTAGTGTATTAAATTGGGCGATATTGTGCGTAGGATATATGTAATGCTTTTATGTTTAGTAAGTATAAAGATACAAATTGTAATACACGTATTTTGGTGCTACAAAAATAGTTTACTTTTACATAGGTATGTATGTAACAACAAAATAAAACAAAAAAATATGATTTGCTAATTTTGACAATTTGGACAATTTTATTTGACAGTTGCATGGAAATTTAACAATTTTGAAAGAAACATACAGATAGCTAACTGTTGCATATATTTAAAATGTAAAAGCTTGGATATTGCTTACTTAACTAATTTCTGATGGTCAAGTACTGTAAATTTAATACTAAATTAACATTTTAAATTCACAATTGGAAGATACAAAAAAAATTTCTTTGCGCCCACAAGACGACGATTACAAGCACTGAGACAAAATATCAAGTTGCCAACGATTTAAGTAACAATCCAGCTTTTAATAGTAGTTAAAATAATCATTTGATGCAGTCGTAGGCGTTTTTTCTTCTTCAGCTGGGCTATGGAATATCCTTTCTTATATTAAAATTTGTTCTCATGCGTAAAAATTGATTTGAACATTTCGTTTCATAATATCTCCTCAATCCTTTGAGTGTATTGGTATCACAAATTTGTGGCCGAAGGGACTTTTGTACTTAATCCCGGCATCACGATAAAATTTATCTGGTATGCCTAAATTACATAAATATAATTTTCCATAGTTATTTGATGAAATGCCATTTAAAGGCAAAATCGGTAAGATAGCATATTTTATGCAAACATCATTAATCCCATCTGGTGGAGGGTCTACTGCCAGTACAGATGCTCTGCAATAAAGAAGGTTGTAATTAATGAAAAATAATTTGAATGAACTGAAATTTCTAGTTACTCACCTATTTTCACTCAACCATTTCCTTACTTTGCTAGTTAAAATAGTTGAATCCGTTGATAAGATTACAAGATCTGGCGTGGGCAATTCTATAATAAAAGCAATATTTTTGCTGACAATGTCACATAATCAACAGAAATATAAACCATTATAGCACCTACCGTCGACGGAGTAAACAATAACATTATCCGTAGCCTTGAAGAGACTAATTTCCCTGCTTTTATTATTTGTATTCTCCTCCTCCATATAAAGTAACACTTTTAAACCGTGCGACGCCATTTGACGTCCCGTTGCAGCACCAATATCACTATTCCTTAAAAATGAAAAAAAATAATGATGCATCTATGTAAGAATACATTGTGCTTTGAAACAAATGTTAGTTACCTTAAATTACTTGATTTTGTACATATTATTACAACTATTGGCCATTGGTGGTAGTTGGTTGGTGTAAGTCTTCTAGCGCCTCCTAATATTAATATGGCGAGATCAGTTACCCCTCTTGCAAGTATGTCCAATTGTCGTGGGAGAGAAAGCCCTTCTTTTTCAGCCAAACTTTCAATTTTTGCACGAACAAATGATGGGATAGTTGGTATGATTAGTCCTTCATCTAAAACATATTAATTTTATTAACATGAAACATATCTCGCAATATTATTCTAGTGAACTCTTCACCGGTAACAAAATCCGAGGATCCATCGAAAATATTCTCAATTTGTCGCAGTCTTACAGGCTCACTGGCCAATATGTTCTCATCATGGCGGTATTTTTGCATTGATAATGACGTTTGGCGCACCAAGTCGGGCTTTTGCTCCGATTCAATTATATCCCAAATGGCTTGTTTGTTAAAGAGTGCCAAATTTCCCTCAAAATCAAAATCCTCATGTATCAACGGATCATCGACGGACGTGCCAAACGTTTGACTATGTTTCATGTTATCCTTTCGAACTTGTTTTCTTTGTTTACGATTGCTACCATTGTTATTTGGGCCGCTGTTAGCGTATCGCATTTTACTATTTCCGTTTCCGCTACCTGGAATATCGGGTGCACTTGGAAACCCAGTCGCTCCGGTTGAGTTTTTCTTTGATTTTATATCTATCGGCTTGGAACTTGAGGGCACTTCTTCCCCCATCAGATTCCCCGTAACAAAGTTATCAGCTTCATAAACTTTCACAGCATTTGGAGAGGATGGAAATTGTGAGCTTCCCAAACGAGCCTCGACCTTTGGCGGCAACAAGTTTCCGAAGAACTCTTTAACACTGGAGTTGCAAGGCACTTTTCCATTATCAAATACCTTACTTTCCAAACTTTGTACACTAAAGGATATAACTTGATTATTAATAGTAAATTGTTAACATTTCGCTTACCTTCTATATTTTGAAGGGTCAACTTTCACCTTTGATACACTTTTTGAGAGTTCACTAATAACAGACTCAACTTTCGGGAAAGTGCTATTTGGTAATGAGGAAGCCTGATCTCTTTCATATACTTCGTTTCTTTGAGGTAATGCCAGTGCGATTTTACCAGCATTAGCGAAATTTGGCAGTTTAACAGAAGTAGGTTTTTTCAAATCAGTGGTCGTGATAGTATGTTGTCCATTGAATGTTGGTAATAAGGAAATATTAATGATATCTGACGATCTGCAATTTCAAAACTTCATAAAATATGCTTACAATAAATGGTGGGAAATAAGTAAACATACCGCAAAGTCACCTCAGCATCTTGCTTTTTTAATGGTATGCCATTTCGAAATGCTCGTACAATAGTTATTTCGATTTCAGATATACTTTTAATAACCCCTTGAAATATACCTAAATTTGCGTCGCACTCTATAGAAACCGCTTTGCCCAGCCAACCATCTCCCATGTCTTCGAAGTTGATGATTTGTAAATATAAATGTTACGTATATGTTTTATATGTGAATTATATGTATATATATTTTCACTTATGTTTACAATAGTAAATAATAATTGTTATAAATTTCTCAATATTGCAGGGGTTTTTGATCTCAAAAGTAAAAATTTATTTAAGTACGCGCCTGCAAATTAGCCAACCACTATGCAGTCAATATTAGAGATGCGTAAAATTATCGATATCTGTACACGACTAATGGCATTTCAAATCGTCAGAAATTGCATTATTATTTTGATTTTATATACGAAACTATGAAAAACTAGTTGGCAATTTTTAATGAATGAATTAAAAGCAATAAAATAAATAGTGTCCTTCCTGAATGCTTACGAAATATATGATCATCAAATTATAACGTAAATTGATTATAAGGATATCGGAAACTGTGTTTTATATCGATTTATTGTTTTATATGAAAATAATCTGTAAATTAACTGAATTTCTTTGAAAATTTTATATGAAAACAGTCTGTAAATTAACTGAATTTCTTTGACATATGTATTTCTTTTCAAGGATTCCTTTTAGAGAATGCTATAAATGAATATATAATTTTAAAATGACATTTTGAGTGGAAATGTACCGCAAATTTTTTTATTATCATAAACATCGATTAATATTTTAATCGATACTCAAATCATCGGATACATACCTAAATACGCATTTACACCTAAATAAAGAGCACGTGCTACTCATCTTAAGTGATATAAAAAGAGAGAGCGACCTGTTTTGAATAAATAAATGACAGATAAGAAGATTAAAATGTATTAAATTACCACTTGTACATTATACGGATTCTACATTGATAATTGCAATGAAAAATGTTTTCCTAATTGACCCACACATTTACATAAACATACATATATGTAGATATTTTTGTTGATACGAGTTACTTACTCAAATGGAAGTTAATATAAACAAGATCGATTCTTATTCACCAGCTTAGTGATTCTGTATTTGAAACAAAAATTGTATGATATAATTTGGTATTTATATTTTTATAACAGGAAGTTCGTAAAATTATTATATAGTAATAAACAGAAAAATAAGTACACAAGTCAGCGTAAAAGGCCTCGACACCGCGCTTTATCTTATATGGCGGATTTTTCGTTGCTATTGGGAAATTTACAACTACCAGAGATATTAATCGACTCCAGCAAAGCCTTGACTGCCCTCAATAGCTTTTACTAGTTTATCTTTTAATTGGACATAGCCTTCATAAGGAGGTAAATCCAAACGATTGAAACTGAAAGAAACATATGCATGTGAGATTATATTTAGAATTCTTTGTAAGCTAGCGTTGAGTGTAAATACCAGGTATGTGCTCGAGGATAGTTATTAGGAGTGCCCCACTTTTCAATGGTGAACATTTGTGGGCCATTCGAACCGTACAACTCTTTAAAGCCATTCATGGGAACGCGTGAAGTGCCAGTAACAAATTGTAATAAACGCGAACGCATCTCATTTGAAAATGAGAGCACAGCACGCCAAAACCATTGTATAATTATATGGTTTTGGTGATAATCTCCCTTATAGAGTGTATTTTCTCGCCAATCTTTCACATCAATGTTTTGTATTCCACACATTAATAGTTCCAACTCGTGCTCGTCAAATATCTTAATTAAATTTAATGGAATTATTGAGCCAAACCCATCCAGAAAAGATGACATCTGTTCTTTAACACGTGCAACGAAACGCCATTCAATAACAAGCCTGGAAGATACAATTGAAATAAAATATATTAAATAACATACTGAATATAGATCATATTCAACTTTATAGCTTCTCACTTGATATATTCATCCTTATTCTCGTCTGTAACCTCGATATTAGAGCCTCCGGGCTTTAGCTCGTGTTGGCTCTTTTGACCAAACGTGTCTTCGTCTAAAGAAAATGTCAATTCCAACTGCCGTGGGTCGTTCTCCTTTATCCACATCAAAGAATTATAATACTCGGTATCAACTGATTCCATATCTTTTAAATCAATTGGCTTTTGTAACATCATTTTATAAAATGGACGTATGAAAAATGCATCTAAGAGTTTTCCATGGTAAACAGCCATACCGGCAATACGACCAATGAACCTGAAAGATATTAAGTTTATTTAAAATACAATTAACACGGAATTCCTTAGCATTTCTTTCTTTTAAGCAATATACACCAATAAAGGATTTTTAAATAATTGCCAAATATATACTAGTACTAATATTTACTAACTTGAAATAACTTAAATGCTCCTCATTGCACAAACCACTCCCATTATTAATTTGTAGGGTATAATTATCCATAGCTGAATATTCAAAGAGTCCATAATATGGGTTGAACATTTCCTTTGATAATAAATAGAACCACTCTCTTGCAAGACCTCCATAATCTAAAAAATACACATTTTTTTGTTTTAGTATTATACTTTGAAAGAACGAAATAAGAAGAAATCAACTTACCCAACCCAGTTTCACCCTCGAACTCCACCCACAGTTTAGTTTTCAATAAATCTGTTTTGGTCACAGAGTTTATAATTCTATATGAATCCTCTAAAATTGAGGAGCGGCGAATACGAATTTCGAATTTATTCGGAACATTTGTCTACAAAATGAGTTGATGATAATTTGTTGAAAAATTCAATACGATTGGCTATTAACAATGTAAACTTACAGGTTTTCGAATATGACTTTTGAAATACTCATATTTTTGCTTGTAATCTCTGGAATATGGTACAGCTTGGCCAGCAATATTTGGATTAGATAATCGGGGATCTTCCCACTGGGTGGTGCGAGTATCTGCGAAATCATTTTATTTAATTGCAACACTCATATTAACTTGTAGTTTAATAAAGGAAAAATAGCAATTCAGTAGTTCGATACTTACTATGATCGATGTAAAATACTCGTCCATCTGTATGAACTCGTTCTTCCCAACCTTCCGGCAAAGGACCCAAATCGTCCTCAACTCTTCGTGTTTGATTGGGCATTGGGCTAGCACGACCATTTCTTGGATCTATCCAGGTTGTACGCCGCGCCGCATGATCTATAAAGAAAGTTCTACCATTCGGTGCCACCTGCATGGACCAATTTGGTGGCAATGCGTCTTCATCCGATCTAGGGGTGACCTGCATAAAAGAAGCGAAATTCAGACAACTAACACAATACATTAATATTAATTTATCGGGACTTACTGGAGGTCGGCCAGAGTCAGATTCATCCACACTAATATGGAAACGTCGTTGAAAGTCAGAAGCTGCTGCTTCAACGTTAACATTGCTGTTATTAGTTGCTGAGCTAATGTTAAAGAGAATTTGATATATTAATTAGAAAATACAGCGTGTAATATTTGATCGAGAAGCAAATTTGATTATGTGCACATAATTATTGAAAAGGCAAGGCTCAATTAAATGAAATTTAATGATTTATTTAATTCATTAAAATACTCACACTAATGGGCGTTCCCATTGGGTCGTACGTGCAGTATGATTAACGTAATATGTTCTTCCATTTGCGTCTTGCCTTTCTTCCCAACCCGATGGTAATGGTTCATGGTTAACATTGGACGGGAATTGGCCCTAAATTACAAAGTAAACATTAAATAGAAATACAGAAAAATTTGCAGCATACGCATACCGTTTGTGTTCCGCTCATCCGTGAGACATTTTCCATATGTTCCCACTCTCCGTCAACGGTGTCACTTTCACTGGTCTCCCCCGATTCATGTATAAATGCATGATATATCTCTAGTGTGCCTTTTATCCGTGACTTTGCGCTACTTGAATATTAATCGACATATTATAGCATATTGTACAAATGTATATACATTTAATTTCATTAAAATAAGATTTCTCGATGAACACTGGGAAACCAAATTTTTAACATTAAAAACTTAAATATAAATATTGGATTTAACACAAGAATGTTTAAAAGCAAACAATATTCAATGAAGTCATTACATAACATTATAAACAAATACAGTTAAATTGTTTTCAAATTATAAACAAATACACACATAAATAATTCAGAAACTTTTTCTCCAACCCAAAACAAAACGAATAAAATATAATTGTGTAAAAATGAATTTAACATACCCTACTGACCTTCTCGGTCTTAGTGAATAGCTTTGTGGGCTTATAGTGGCATCTTCTTGCTCTGTAGGTAAGTTGTTGAGCGTTAATTCAACCATGCCCAGAAAATCATCTCGGGTTAAACGATTTTCGTCGAATACTTGAAACACTAATTTGTGCTCGGAAGGTTTGACCTGGAAAAGGATTACGATATTGTGAATTAGCACGATTCTTTTGTAGATTGTTTTTGATTGAAAAATTCGCTTACCCTGAATACGAATTCTTCATTCCAAGTAGGATTGAGTGTCTAAAATTAAATGGGTAGTGTTAAACAATATATACTATACATATATAACATTTATTAAGTCGTACCTTCTTTTTGGTCTTAGTTAAAACGGAATCTATATTTATATCACCATTAATTGTATTTAAATCAATCCTTACGTATGGGTCACTATAAGAAAATATACATTTTTAAAAATATTTTATATAACATAATTATCATTAAAATATAGATTCAATGAGTTTCGAGCGCTTTCAATTGAATAGCAAATGTCGGAACAAATATATGGAGGTAGGTGACAATCCTTACCTCGCTCCAAATATATCCTTTTTCGCTAGGGATTTTCCATTAATGATTATAATACGTAAATGGCATGTATCACTCGAGTCGTTCTAAAAACACAACAAAAAGAAAAAAATATTTTAGTCCATACAAAAATAAACAAAGCAAAATGTCGAATTATATTTTTTCCTATTCACTTGTTGAAAGCAAATAATGGGGTAGTAGGAGTGGATTAATAAGTGGTTCTGTATTAACTATTGTGAATGAATCGCAATTTTCACAAGAATCGAAGATTTGGTTGATAAAACAAATTGTCTGAAAACTTTGAGCAACTGGTAAAATGTTAATTATTTAGCAAAAAGACTTTTATTTCAACTTACATCATGATAACCATGAATTTGCTCATTTGCTGCCGCTTCAGCCATATTAAAAATAAAATTAATCTATAATATTTTTTACAACACAATGCAAACACCAGTCAATTATAGATTATTTAAGTTCTTCGTATACACTCTCCAGACAACCAAAGCGATAACTTTTACTAACTAATAAGCTACACAAATTTGTAATTTAATTAAAACCGTACTTTGCATTTGTTTTAGGTTTCATACTAATATGTTTACTAGATTTTCAATAATTAATTGGCCACTGTAATTTTTCTTTGATAAAGCCAAAATACACTTCATATTCGCTCAAAAATATACATATACACTTTTATTCTAGATATCTGGAACTTAAGCAAAGCACTTGGACTGACGGGCTAATTGATTTATAACAAACACGTTGCAAAATTTACGCCCAAAATTAATTAAACATTGCTCATTTATTACTTTGGTTGTGCAAATTATCATCTGACAAACTACCGCGGCGTACCCACACAACAACACTTTAGTAAACTTCACTTTCTTGAACAACCTGCCAATTATGCATTTCACAGGTGTAGCCACTTTTTAAACTGCATTCAATATAGAGGATTTTTGAAATAAGCCCATTGTTACAAGTTGAAAAACAAAACATACAAACGGGTATTTAACATAGTAATCAGATTAAAAACCAGCAGATTTCATTAATATATTTCATCATTATGTGAAATATTACATTAAACATCTCGAAGCATTTATTTTTATATAAACCCGTTCATATAATTCCCAAACTAATTCTGTTTCTTAGAATGCAAATTTTATTATTATTTTTTTTTATTTGTAACTTAAGCATTACGATCTTACACGATATTTATAGCGGCAATGATAGATATTAAAATATTTTATAAAAAATTGTATTTTGTTAATTTCTACTATTTGATTGAACGCACTCTTTTACAGATTTTGGATACATCAATAATAAAAACTCCAAATTTGACACATCAGTGTTATCGAAACGCGTTAATTTGAAAAGTATCGAACAATTCGCTGCAATAACATAAATTTCTTCTCTAGACAAGGTTATTGTGTGTGTTTGGAAAAAATATATTTCGATCTTGAAAATATAAAATAAATAGATAAAATTATCAAAATGTCGGCCACGGATCAAATGAGGGCAATGCTTGATCAATTAATGGGCACAACTCGAAATGGAGATGATGGACGCGGTCTTAAATTTTCTGACGCCCGTGTGTGTAAAAGTTTTTTGCTTGATTGTTGTCCCCATGATATTCTTGCATCAACTCGCATGGATCTTGGAGAGTGTCCAAAAGTACATGATTTGGCATTTAGAGCTGATTATGAAAGCGCTGCGAAATCGCACGACTTTTACTATGATATTGAGGCAATGGAGCATTTACAGGCTTTTATTGCCGATTGTGACCGTCGTACAGAATCTGCGAAACAGCGACTTAAGGAAACACAGGAGGAATTAACCGCTGAGGTGGCTGAAAAAGCAAATGCAGTACATGCATTAGCTGAAGAAATCGGCAAAAAACTGGCTAAGGCTGAAGCACTTGGAGAAGCAGGAGAAGTAGAAGAAAGTATGTCTTTGATGAAGGAAATAGATGAATTGCGAACTAAGAAAATTAAAGCAGAACACGAATATCGCACATCAATGCCTGCGTCAACTTACCAACAGCAAAAGTTGCGAGTATGTGAGGTCTGTTCTGCCTATTTAGGTATACACGATAATGATATTCGACTAGCTGACCATTTCGGTGGTAAGTTGCACTTGGGATTCCTCACTATTCGTGAAAAGTTGGTAGAATTGGAAAAAACTGCTGGTCCACGGAAAGCAGAGCTGAAGCGTAGCGGAAAAATTAATGAACGCGGTGATGATAGACAAAGATCGAGATATTTTGTAGGTGGTCGCGAATTAGATCGACGTTCTCGTGTACATAGGTCCAGATCTAGGGACCGAGCACGTCGTAACGATCGCGGAGGTGGCGCAAGTAGTTCTGATAATAGATCCGAGAGACGGTCAGAAAAGGACAAAGAAAGGGAAAGGGAGAGGGATCGTGACCGACGTGCAAATGCAGCTTCTCCTGTAAGGGAAGAAAGAAAACGATCAAGATCGCGTTCCCGTGCACATAACTCCAGTTCTAGACGGAGGTCACATTCTCGGGAACGTCATCGTCGTTAAAAATAGAAATATTTTGGAGAACGGAAATGGAACTGTATCCAACAACATCATCATATGATTTTAATGTGTACATGACGATTCCGGTAGCACGTATGTAATTAATAAAAATATTTTCCGCATTTTATTATGTAACTAATCATAAATTCGATTGAATGTTTTCTTTTTGCGATTTCTTGAATAAAATCTCTTTCTCGATTATAGAAAAATATCATATACCACCATTGTTCAGATTTTGGTATGTAAAAACTTATTGCTTATAAAATAAAATATAAGTACGAAAACAGTAAACTTATCTAGGTAAACTAATGACTGACCAGAACTGTAAGCTGAATGGACTATTTCAGACCCAGGTGTCACGAAAGAGCGTGGTCTTATGAGTTCAGTACTTATGGTTCACAAATTCACATTCTAATTAAAATGATTTGTCTTGGTACATATTTTACTGATGGTATGTAGTAACTTCAAATACACAAAAATTCATTTGTAAAGTGATTTTAACATCATTAGCATTGTCACCGGCTACCTAATTGAACTTAAACCAAATTCAACATAGTATCCTCTTTCCTGGGAATTTGGGTATGTATTTGAAGTAAAACAGTTATTTGAAAATAACTGAGTTTTTTTGTAGCCCCCCATCTATGAATATTATTATGGTTGGGAAATGAAATACCCGTCTTATTGCGTATAGACTTTTTAACAACCTATGGACAAGATAAATCTAATATATGTTACATTACAATTGGCCCTGGTATGTATTTAAGTATGTATTTTATACGACTTTTCAAATATACATAAATCACAACTTTTATAAATCTGGTTTTCTCTTTAATCGTATTCTGCTAATGTAAATTTATTTAACTGCAGTAAGAAGTGTAATTGATATATTTAGTAGTTTCGAGACCAAGTAAAAGATGGATATACAAAAACCAGTCTAATATAATTTTTTTTCATAAATCTTTACAATGCAAAACAGTTTTGCCATGCTTAAATATAGAAAGACAATAGCTAAAAGGTAAGCTTGTCCAAATGGAAATATGTAAAATAATGGAAATTAATTAATTATTAAATTTGTGTATAACTAGCTGAACAGTTTAATTTGAGACTGTCTTTGTATTAAGTACAATAAAGTAATATATCTTATAAATATCCCTTTTTTGTTTTATTATTGGTATAATAGGTATTGTGTGTACTGTGTTTTATTTGTTTATACAAAAATAAAATGTTGTATATTAAACTATTTCTCACAAATAGAATAGGGACTAAGAACAAAAATGTTGAACATCCAGCGGGCTTGGCTATACTTAATAGTAAATAGTTTTAAACCAATTGCAATAAATTTAGTTATTGACAAAAAATTACCCTGCAAGTCAGCCAACGGTTAAATTATCGGTTAGGCTTACCAGATATTCCTGTAAAAGTTCTTTATATACGGTCTTGAAGCGTTATGGCAACCTTGGTTGAAAAACGATCAGCTGGCACGGTTTTACGTAGAAAATCAAGCCGATATCTCTCTTCTCACTTTGATTTATCGACCGACACGTGCCTTCTTTTACGTGCACATGTGTCACCCACCACTAATAATCACAACACTACGTTTTGACTAATCAGCCCATAATAGATACCCAATGGTAAATAAAACATCCGTAATAAAAAATAGTTGGAACATCATAACAAAAATATCAGATGTCACAGATAAATATTTGAATTCTAAAAAGTAAATTTATGTTTGGCAACTATACAATAAATAATTAAATATAATAAATACAAGTCGTATAGAAAGTATTCGTCGTTTGTCGTAGTTGTTCCGTTACGTTAAGTGTAACTAGCACTTAATGCACATTTTATAAATGTTGCTTGTTTGTGGTCTGTAAGCCTGTAAATAATATAATAAATGGCGAATTTTCCAACTTTAGGTGCTCAGCAAGGTAAAAATATATTTGAATAAATTAATTTTCTTGAAGTTAGTTTTATATGTGTCCTTCATTGTGGTTTAGAAACTAATCGTAAAATTCTGGAGGATTTGCAATTAAAAAAACAACTTTTACAGAAAGGTAACATTCCGGGATTAGGTACTGGAATATCCACTAACACGCTTTACCAGGTATGTAAGTTATATACTATGAAAAAAATATTTGGCTAAATATGTATGCATGCTGTTGCATTATAGATTCCTGCCAGTCAACTGTTGCAGTCGTCGGATTTTTCTCAAAGTAGTGGTTTGGCAAACGCGCCTCGTTCGGTGTTTAATGCAACAACGTCAACAACGTTAGGATATTTTGTCTCGCAGGATTCTTATTACGGAAATACGTTCATTCCTGTGCTGCCACGTCTCGATCCATTGCCTTTAAACTAAAATAATGGCTTGTATAAAGCTAAAAAAGTTGGAGGAGTACTTGCATGGTGTGGATACATTTGAAAAGCCGAAAATTAAGTTAGAACAATACATAACTCCTCCACACATAGCTAGTTGTGTGCTTTACAACATCCAGGTCAAGATCTGATGTCAAAAAAAGCTAAAAAATATAAGTAAGAACACAACCACTACACTTAAACGTTTTTTTCAACATAATGTTTAAATAAAATATGTTGTTTTGAACATGATTAAAAGTTGCCGGACAATCCTCACAAATTTGAATGCTCAAAATTTTCAACATACATGTATTAACAATATTTACTTCATAGAAACTTTTTTAAAACCAATATTTAACGATGTGTTCATGTGTATTAATGTCGTGGTTGTATTCTTTCCTAATGTTTTTTAACATTTAACACTTGTATTTAAAATTTTTTCATTTGAATGTTTTACCTTTTTAGACATTATATGGTGACATTGAAGGGAAATATGTAGGGGACTTAGGTTGCGGTAGTGGTATGTTAAGTATCGGTTCATTCCTACTTGGTGCTGGCATGACCACAGGTTTTGAAATCGATGATGCTGCTTTAAACGTAAATTGTGTTGAACTTTTAATTTTGGAAAAATTTAAAATAATTTTGGATTTGTTTTATTTACATAGACGTTTCAATCCAATGTATCTGATGTGGAATTGCCTGGTATAGATTGCATTTTATGTGATGTACTAACCTTGTCTAACAGTGAAAAATGGGAAAATGCCTTTGACACAATTGTTACCAATCCGCCATTCGGAACGAAAAATAATAGCGGAATCGATATGTTGTTTGTTCAGACTGGTATAAATCTTGCTTCGGGTGCGGTTTATTCCTTTCACAAAAGTTCCACACGGTAAAAAAAAGCCAAAAATGTTTATTATTTTCAAGTTTGCAAGGCTCGTTTAAATATTTGTTTAATCGGCTTTACTTTCGTTTTGTTTATTTAGAGTAGTGAGCCTGTCAGCTTCGAACACTATTAAATATTTATGCCGTTTCGATTTCATTCACTGTATTAATCTTTTAATTTTCTTAGAGACTACATCCATAAAAAGGTGAAAGATTGGCACGTGAAAGGGAACGTGGTTGCCGAACTGAAGTATAATATTGACACCAGCTATTCCTTTCACAAAAGCAAAAGCGTTGACATCAGTGTGGACTTTTGGCGATTCGATGTATCCGAGAAAAATCTTTGATGCGATTGCACTACATAGTTTTTGTTTATTTTAAATTTGTTTTCATTTATTTCAAATACCAAGAAATTGATTACATATGTATGTATGTTCGTTTATATGTTTATGTTGAAACTAGAGTATTATAGAAAAAAGGCAGATTTGTCTTGCCGACCACCCACTTACAGCATTTTTCGAAGCATTTATAAAAATATAAAAACTATTTCACTGATGGCAGGAAAATAGTATTTTTAACAGTAACATTTCTTAGAATTTTCTATATACATATGTACCAATGCATGCGGTTGATAAGGACGATTATTGAAACAGCTATAATACAGGTACAAGCTAGTGTAGATAATAAGCAAAATATACGTATATATGTAAATAATTTGAATTTAATGTAAACTTTCAATTCATTTATTATTTGTAGATAATATGTTGAAATAACAAATGTAATTGATTTAATTAAAATTTTGATTAAAACAATAAACATGTTTTTGAAACGAAAAATTTGGTAATACATTTTCAAGAGTATTGATGGAAAATGTTTGTCTCACGTAATTCATTATTCTTAACGCAGGCTTTGCTACTAATGCATTTAATTCATTTATTATTTGTAGATAATATGTTCATATAACGTATGTACACACATGCAGCGGGTTCAATTAAAAATTTTGATAAAACAATACAAAAATTACAAAAATCAATGGAATTCACTTAAGGCAACGAAAAATCGGGTAATACATGTACAAGGTTACTTGTAGGAAATTTTTGTCTCATGAATATTTTTCATTATTCTTAACGTAGGCTTTTCTTCTAGAATATTTCTTTTAATTTATACTAAACTAAAACCCTGAGTTTGTTGAATAGCCTGAAGCAATTTGTATTTTAAACGTTCTTTAGTCTTGTATTGAGGCAAATCTAACAGATTGAAACACGTATGCGCTACGGGAAGAAAGCGCTCATCATTTGTTGGCTGTATACAAATCTAAAAAAAAAATTAAAAATTATAAAAATAAAATTTAGGTAATTACAGCATGGTAACTAGCTACCTTGATCGCTTTCATCCCTTGAATGGGTATACGGTCGCTTCCAGTCAAATATAGCAGAAACTTTTTCTTTTCACTCTCTGGCAACTCGTGGAATACTTCCCAAAACCACCTTATCTGTAAACGAGTAATCATTAGGCACAAGTCCAACACACCGTCTTATATATAGTATATGAATATACTAACCGTTTGATCGCCAGAGCTATAACCATTTTTATATTCACAATGTAGCTCAAGAGCTTGCCAGTCGTATTCTTCGTTTCCAACAACCACAGCCATTAACTCATCGGGTTTGAATATTTGCAGCACTCGTCCCCAACAAACCTTTCGATTATCCACATAAATTATTTTATTGAATACAATTTCATTTGACTGTTTACCTTCATAAATCCTTTGCGAAACGCTTTAAATTGTGTTTCCACCGCTTTGTTGAATAGGAAATCAACATACAAATCGACGAACTCTTTTCTGGAAAAAATTAAAAGAATACAAATGAGCAATATAAAATTTTAGTATAAAACCAAGACAAACAACTCACTTATTTTCCAAAGTGACGGGTATTTGGCTACCATTTGGTTTTAATTCTTCCGTTTGTGATTCACCGAAAATGTCACGAGATATTTCAAAATTTAAATCAAACACTTCTTCGAAGTCAATTTGGTCGTACTTTAGTATGGACTCCATAGAATTCGCCAGAGTAGGCGATAAGTCACGCAAGTCAGTTATATCGACAGGTTCGTCCAGCAGTTTCTTATATAGCGCCAATGGGAATGGTAGATTTATAATTATAAAATTGTATATTGCTAAGCCACAAATTACGCCAATCAAGAAATACATGTCATCTGTTTCAAATGTTACGTCCGCAAACCAAAGAACGTGTGAGTCTTCATACTCTTTGAACATGCCATATTTTGGATCCAAGAGGTCCCGTAGTAAAAGCATGAAAAACTCTTTACGCACACCACCGGCATCTTCGGCCTCCTCTCCATGGAATTTTATCTACCAGAAAGAAATCAATTTGTTCATTTAATTTGGGAGTAAATTGACTTGAAGAGATTTATGTAGTTACTTATGTACGTATATATAAAAAAATAATTTTTAACGAGCCAGACGTACCTTCAATGGCTTCTTCAAGTCGCTTTGATTATACTGCATAATTTCGCGTAAAGTGTCCTGTACCAGGTTCTCACGTGAAACATTCAGCACAATAAATTGTGAAATGGGTGTTCCAAACGTAAGCAGCGAGAGAATTCCCTAAAAGTATTTGTGAATTAAATGTAAAGTAACAGCCAACAAAATGAATTGAGATTTTACCGAATTGGCAGCATTTTGCATGGCGGTGTGCATTTGTATGGCCTGATCTGTTTGTAGAAGTGTCGTTTTTGCAGATGCGTTGAATAAAAATGGATAATTACAAATGTTAAATGCTTCGGGCTGCAATGAAAAAATACCACAATGAACTTAATATTATAGTAGTGACTAGAGTATATTTTTAACCTTACATTCTTTTCGAAGAGCCAGTGTATATAATCCTGCTGAATATCAACGTAATCGGTCAGCTCAGGCCAGTGAAAAATGTCATAATCAATTTTCTCTGAACGCTCCTTGTGATTGATTTTATGTAGCAAGACTAATAGGTTTAAAGCCGCTGACAAATTAGAATTATAAGTAACCAGCTATAAGTGAATAAAATTAGTGTTAACATATATGTGAAATTTATGTAGTTATAGTTGAAATAACTCATATAGACTACCTTCTTTTCAACGTTGCCGGCAGAGTTGGCAGCAATCTTAAAACTGATTATATGCGCTACTACATTTTTGTAGTTTGATACCAGACCTTCGAACCAGTCCAGCGGTGTTTGCGCCCACCACATTACAACAATTTTTCTTGGTATTTCTTTGAGTCTGAGCACGGCATTGCTGAAGGGTGTATGAAGCGTTTCATAGTTTTTAGAATTGACAAATTCATGATATAATGGCAAAATCAAATAAAGTCGCAAAGTTTCAACATCTGCTGGCGATGGCATTAGTGAGGCAATTATTTCATTTGTGATTTTATCCCAAATCTGAAATGCATTACAAAAAAAAAAACGCAATATATCACTTGCACTCGCAGTTGCATTGAAGTTACTTACGATTTGCTTAATGCTTTCATGTTCCACTTTGCGAATGTAGTCAAAAGTCTGCTTAACCTGCAACAAATCCACACCGGGCTGTTTTGAGGTACAACAGAAATGTTTGCTTTCTAGCAGAAATGATCCGTTGAGGCAAGCTTGGCTTTTAAATATTACTTCTATAGTTGTTAATAAATCCATATCTATGGACGAATCCTTCTCTACCAACGCACACTGCTCCGCTAACTCCTTGGTTAAGCACATAATTTGAGTTCGTGGCCTGGAATACATTATAATTAATATGAGGGTTAAAATTGTCACATTGAGATTAAATATTTACTCGTTAATGCGATAATCTGCGGCAGGAATTTTATCACCAACTTTTGTGGTTAAGACAAATGAGTGATTGCCACCACAAAATATTTGTCGTACTAAAAGAGAATCTTCTTTGCTTTCTTTGGTAACAGTATCTACAAGTTTAGAGCTATTGGGACATACCTGAAATTGTAAACGTAAACTTTTTAGTAGAAAATTCAAGTACTTAAAATACTTATTACGTACCCATGGTCCAATCATAGCATGCGGTAGAGAACAGCTATCGGCTTTACGCGAACCAAAGTGGCCCAACCCGAAACCATACACCCGTCCTCGGGACGGCACTAAAGCTAACGTATGTTGTGCACCACAAGAGATTTGTGTCACAGTACTTCCCATTAGCTCTGACACTTTGCGAGGCAGTACTTCGTTCAAGTTACCACCATGACCAAGTTGGCCATGCGATCCTTTGCCACAAGTGAATACACCACCGTCGTTTGTCAAAAATACGGAATATTGTTCGCCGCATGTTATATAACGCACGCACAGGCTCCGAAGTGTTCTCAATTGTGTTGGAAAATGTCGATGTGTACAATCGTTAAGTCCCAATTGTCCAGAATTATTGCGTCCCCAACCAAACACAGCACCAGATTTCGAAATTATAAATGAATGATTGCCACCACATGCTATGAAAGCTATTGGTATGCCGAGCAATGAATCCACCAGCCGTGGGGAAGTGGAATGGGCCAAGTCACTAGGCGGTGATATGCCCAATTGGCCATAAATGTTTGAACCCCAAGCATATAAAGCACCACCTATAAATGAAAAAAGCGAAATATATTTTATAACATTTACTAAATATAATTATAACATTTTTTTACTAACAATTGGTTAAAGCAAGACTGTGATTATAACCACTTGCGATTTGTATGATAGTTTGCGCAGCAAGCTTTTTAACAATTTTTGGCGAACGTACAACATCGGACGAATCTGGGAGCGCTAACTGACCATAGTCGTTATGTCCCCAGCTGTAAAGTTGGCCCCATTCACTGAGTGCTAAAGAGTGTCTAGCGCCACAACTTAAATCCGTAATGACAGTATTTCCAAGATCATTTATGAGTTCTGGAATATTAAAGTTTGTGTTAATTTTGTGTTTGAGACGAGTTGCGGTTTATAATTTAAGCTTTAATGACGAAAATTTATATGATAAGACATGGATAAAAACAAGTGCACTCTCAAAACAATTAGGTAAATAAGGAAGGAAGAAAAATGTGGTTAATGCGGTTTTTAGATTATACTTTAATTGTTAGATTGTTTTTAGTTAGTAATGTTTACTATATAAAGTATTCCTTGTTAAAAATGAGGCACACATTTTTCCAATCATAACTTTGGATGACCGAAGCATTAATTCAACCAATGTTTGTTGTTTTGCCACGCACCTGCATTGACAGCTTTGGTGCTATTATTGCTAAAAGTTGTTGAACAATACGTTCAGGGAAAATATGTATATATTAAAGATTTTTTAAATCACATACGTGGCCGCTTCGTCATCTCTTGCTGACCCAATTGCCCAAAATCATTAGAACCGGTTGAATGAACTTTTCCATCCTCAGTTAAAAAGAGGGTATGATTGAGCCCGCATTCTATGTTCACTACAGAACTTTCAGGGTGCCAGGATAATTCTCGCGGCTCTAATATCTAAGAAATAAATTAATCACTATAATTTCATTTTCAACACAAGCAACTAACCTCTTCTTCCTCGATGCCGCCCAGGCCGAGTTCGCCATGTTCCGTGTTACCCCAGCAATATATTGCCATTTTGTATTAGTCGATTATTTCTAAGTGAAAAATTATATTTTATACTAAAACGTAGTTATCATTTTCCAACTGAGCCTTTTTGATATTTTATGCACACTATTCGCATCAAACCAATGTTATTTAATCTGAAAAAATGGTATCATAATATTATTTTATTAGATAAACCAATAATTTTCTAGTCCCTTCTAGATTGTCTAGAAATTTAGTAATTTAAACACATAATTGCAACAATTTAATAGAATCAATATATTTCAAGGCCATCAAGGTATTCGCAACATTATTCAAGTAACACGAACAATTATTTTTGAAATAATGTAAAATATCATATCTCAAACCTTTTACAAAGCCACGAATTTTAAATTATAGTATAATTGCTATACGACGAACAAAAATATCCAAAATGCACATAAAAGTGATTTCTTCTATTTTTTTCTGCTTCTAAGAATTTTGAAATAAAAACAAACATATAAACTTCACAACAACGATAAGAAATGTCACAACTAATAAAATGACAGCTAACGCACACATACACACATATTTATGTGTAACATTGTAGAGTTGCAATATTTGCTTAAATTTGATTTTAATAATTTAATTTTAAATGAATTATTTTAAGTATTCAATATTAAGGTATACATTATTGTGTTGCAGATTTTGTTTGAGCATAGTGAAATATTATTTTTTTAATCAAACATATATTTGTTGTTTTTCCTTTGCATACACACTTGCTTACAAAATTTTCTTGTTGTTGCAACTTTGTGTGCCCGCCAAAAACTGTTTATTTTCAGTTTCCTTTGTAGTCTTTGTTTCTTAAATTTTAAATTAAGTCAATGGGCTGTTTAAATTAATTTTTGTACTGAAATAATTATTATAAAGTATGAAAATTGTAATACCGAAATCAAATATAAGTGTAATAAGTGTTTTGGTTTAAATTTGAATGGGTAGTTGTGAGAATAGGCGTTCGCATAGTGTTCTTAACTTACATATGTATGTATAAAGTAAGTACTGGGTTATATTGAATATAATTTAAAAATACAATAAAATAAAGAATAGTAAAATTAAAAATGATCAAAAATACAATAAAAAATATTAAACTAGTTTTAAATTCACTGAAAACATGAATGCAGTGAGAAAGCAATGTTTTTTTATGGAAAAATGTCGGTATTATTAATGAAACTTCAGAAAACAAATATGGGGTAAGTGGTTTTTTAAATATAAAACTTGCAATGTAGATTATGCAGATTATGTTTATGTAGATACAGCTGATCGTATCGGTATATTCATTTAACAAGAGTGCAATTAAATATTCTATGATGGTTTTGTTGACTTTTTCAGATTTCACAAATGTGTGGACAGGGATATGAGTAGATGAAAAAAAATGCGTTACTGGAAGAATTCAGGTGCATAATTAATAGTGTTTTTAAAGAGTTCTTCGAGCGAATGATTGTGATTGATAACACAATAGAGAATTTTCGATGATAATTTCAAGTAGCATTTCTCCTTAACAAACCTTGTTTATATTTACATATGTATAAATTACATCAATTTTGGGTTGTTTCCGTGTTTATAACATATTGTTTATCTTACTATTCTGTATTGTTTCGAATTTCCATTATAAATCAGCAGATATTTGTTTGTACAAACGAACATTACCTGAATTAATTGCAGATTGCATTAATCGTTCGAAATTTATGTTTTGTTTGCAAATAACTTTAATTATAGTTGAAAGTAAAATCCTATAAATAAACTAACTGTCAGAAATTAATTGAATTAAATACCATTTATTTCACAAATAAAACTAATTTTATAAATAAATTTATAAATTTCATTGTTAATTCCGTTAAAGCAACGGTTTTAAAATTTAGACTTTCTGAGTACTAATATATTATTAAAAAGTCCAAACCTGCAAATAAAGTACATTTTAAAGCTAAACATTTTGAACAATATTAAAATATTAAGACGAAAACTAAACTATTTAAAATTTAAACATGAATATTGTGAATGATATTTTTAAATTTTCATTTCGAATGAAAACTTAAGAAATTTATACAAAAATCATGAAGTTAACGTTTCTACACATTACTAATTAGTGAAAATTACGTTTAAAGCTGCTATGCAGAATTTCCAAGATACAAGAAAATGCGAAAACAATTTCAACTTACTGTGTTAACGCCAAAGACAAAATGCCAAAATAATTACATATAAACTTAAGGGTGTAAGAAAGTCTTATGCAATTCTAATATGACTCATCTCTTAGTCTTTAAGTGTGTGAGAAGCTCACTCTTTCTTCCTTTGTAGGCTAAATAGAAATAATAAAGCAATTAAAATTAAATCTCTAATAAATTTACCGTTTTATCAAAGTATACAATAACAGTATTTGTACAAAGGAAATTTAGAATACAGAAATACAGCTTTGACCTGTTCGACATGTCGTATAAGTGCTATATTGTTGTCTTTCTTGCAGTAAACATGTCATACCCTGCGGTTATCTCACTGATTTTTTTGTTTTTAATTTCTCGTTGTTTAATGCATTTTCCTGTTTATTTTGTGTTTATTTTTCGCAAGAAAATCAGCTCAGCTCACGGTCTGCTGCCTTGCTTTGTGCGAGTATGGCAAAATATAATTAGGGCCGCAAGCGGTAAATTGTTAAAATTGTATTTATTAGTATTATGTGTGTATAGTATGTTATGTTTTCATTGCCTTAAAACATGTGTATGAGCAAGGAACACATTTGCACACAAAATAAATTGAAAAGTAATTACACATTTTCGAATACAGACATACGTATGTGCGCACATATAAGGTGTGTGTTTATGTATATCTTGTACTCTGTTATATTTTATTTTATATGTATATGTATCTATATGTTTATCATTACATAATTATAATTTTTAATTTTATGATTTTTAATATTTCTTCGACGCTTCAATCTGAGGCATTGTTTTAATATAATATTTATGTATATAGTCCTTCAATTTTACTTGTCAATAAGTTTGTAGGCATAATCTTTACAAAAGTAAATATACTTTACTTTTACCAAACACATATTTACCCAAGCCTCATACATCGTCTCTACCCTTATGAATTCGTACGTGCGCATATTCATGAAAATTTAAATATAAAAATTATTTCATTTAATTTGAAATATGCACTTCAGCAGCTTCACAAGTATTTGGCCTCTTGTCTGGCAGCAAGTGTGTCTTGGCTTTTTAATATTTAACGCGCGCTTATTTAAACCAAGTGCATATTTAAAAATACATGTAATAATAAAATGGCAAACGAGTATATTAAAAAATGAGTGGAATAATCATATTCACGAAGGCGAGGGTTTCATTCACTTAGCATAGCAATTGAACGAAGTATGTAAAGTACGAGGTGTGTTCAAAAAATAACTGGAAATTTAAAAATTCGCTGGTTTGGAGAGTCAAATGTCAGATTTTTTCAATATGTTGCATAAATTTTTCAAAAAAATTAAAATTCCCGTTAGTTTTTGAACACACCTCGTATAAGACTTTACATCGGTTGAAACTGTAAACACCACATTTTGTATAATTTATAATTTATTTTTTAAATTTAAATTTTAACTATGACATTTTTTCAGATATTTACAGATCCTCATAAATTATGCTGCAGATACAGGAGATCGTTTTCTAAAGACTGAGGTTTCTATATTGCTATATTAAATGCTCCAAACTTCCATAAAATTCTTTGAGTTTTTTTTTGTTGGAAAGACTCTTACAGCACTCACGTTGTGTAACGACGAGAGAAAAACAACGTTTTTCCTATACAAGAACAGATCCACAAAAATATACTAAGGATTTATTTATAAAATAATTTCAACTTAGAAAAACTAAACTTTTTTTTGATTTATGTAACGAGATGTTGAAAGTCTTCGATGTGAATTTAATACTTAGCGTATTGCTCCGCTATGTTCTATGCACAGTAAATAGGTTAGAAAGGTCTTATTACGTAAACCATTGGCTCTTTATATGATATGTTTAAAGTAAAGTTTGAGAATGGCAAATTTTACGAGCGAATAGCCTACGATTCTCTAAGCGATGGTCACGCTCTCCACGCACTTGGGCGCCAGCGGTCGACCGCTTGTATGCTGCTATTAATAAACATACTTAATTAACTTTAAGTTAACATAAGATGCTTGAAACATCTTTAGAACTGCTGTCGCAATGGAGTAGCGAATCCTCAAGAGGTTTAAGAATTTCACTCACGCACATTTTATGCCCACCACTTAACAACTTCCTCTTCGAATTTTCACCCAAACGCAATATTCCCCCAGCAGTCGCAGGTATTTTCTGAAGTATTTATGCTCCACCTCATGTGATATGCTCTTCTATAAATACTCGTACGCGTACGCAATAAACGACTGTCATTCGCAACAGGTCTTAGCCCCCAGTTACATACAGCTCACCTTTGACTTTGCATTCGCAATTTGAATTCGGTCCATGTTAAACTTTTGTCGTCACTGTAGTGAAAGTCGTTATTTCCCCGTAAATTATTTTACGCATGGCCATAAAAAAAGTTATAGCCTCCGTTGTGTGCTTAAGGAATTGATTACCACCCACTGTGGTGCCACGGTAATTGTGGTAAGACAGTATAAGTATGTTTATGCCATTAGTACGAGTACTTATGTACTGCTAGCTGTTGTTGGTTGGTTGGTCCTTCACAACTGCAACAACAACAATAACCACAGTGTCTTCTTGCTCAACATATAGACATATACTTACGAGTATATATCTCTTAGAGTTTATGTGTTGCCTTCGCGCCCTCGATGTTTACCAATTAAATGCAACAATTTGCTGTCGTGCGTTCCACCCGATGCCATTTTATATATTTTTTTTGCAGTTTTCTCCTTGTTTCGACATCGTGTTGTTGGTAACAGACGACGACATTCACGGTTTTGTTTTTGGTGAAGACGATGTTATGGCGTGGCAAGTGTCTTTGTCTTTGTCGGTGTTGTTTGTATGTCTGTGTGTACGTGTTAATGGCTAATTTTCCAATAATTAAGTGTAATTACGTATCTGCGAAGCTGCATTACTCAGGTGAAGTGTAATTTACTTCAAGAATTTTATGGAAATTTTTAGTTGTCTGAAAACCCTTCGGAATTTAATGATACCATCGAATATTGATAGCGACTGAATAATTGATTTGCTATTGAGCAGATCACTCTTACTCATAGACAAAAAAAATGCTTACAAATGCATTCAACGGTAAAACATATAAAATAAATAAAAATCCGAATGTGTATATTTTTAATTTGTATTAAAATATGTATTTAACGTAAGAAAATTTCAATGAATAAACAAAATAATAAATTGTGCTAATTTCTTTTGTACAATTACACTAGCAAAAATTTACAATCTTAAACGCTTGATAGCGCGATAGTGGTAACCATCCTTTGCCAATACAGCCGACTCCTCGGGACCCTCAGCCTCAGTTTGGCCTTGTTCCAGTGGTGGCAAGTATTCGCTTTCGACTGCCTTCGGCAAGGGCATCTCCTCAGCGGGTTGCTTGTAATGGTAGCCATCATCCATTAAAACAGCGCTATCTTGTGGCATTTCCTCCTCTCCGTCTTGTGAACGCACTTCTGGTTCGACGGGTTCTTCTTGTTCTTGTTGTACTTCTTCTTCTGGTGCTGCTGGTGCTTCGGTCTCGACTTCTTCCACAACTATTGGCGCTTCAGTGCTCATTTCCTCAGCGGTGGGGGGCAAGTAGACGGGCGCCACTTTCGGTACGGCTGCGCTCACTACTTCCGTATCATCGGCTTTGGGTGGCAGATAAGATGGGCTTGGTGGCAAATAGCTTGGCGACAAGTGCGAGACGTCACGGCGTACGCGTTGGCGGTACTTAAGACGGCGTACGGTGCGGTATTCATAACCGTCGGCACCGAGTACAGCGCTTTCTGGTGCCGCTTCGGGTTCTGGTTCGGCAGCGGCGATGGGCGCTTCAGTCTCAGCAATGATAGCCTCGGTTGTGGTGGTGGACTCTTCGGGCAGTGCCAATTTGGGCTCAGGCGGTAGATAATTGTAGGCCGGTTGCTGTGCTGCTGCCAACTCGGAGACGTCGCGCTGCAAGCGCTGGTGCGGTAGAGCCGAGGCAAGTGCTGCGGCTGTGGCCAGCAATAAACAAGGTGCCAAAGTGAATTTCTGCAGAGGAAAAAGGTGGGAAATTATTAGTGTATCTCTTGATGCTGTTAAAGGGTAATAAAGTGTAGTTCTGATTTTCCCTATTTCTTTATATTTCAATGATCGTTATCAGGTTGTGGTTCTTCTTTTTTTGAGTTTATATAAAATATTTTTTTATGATAACACACGATTTTGCCATTTTATTTTTTATTTTCGAACTTTTGGAACTACACCAATTTTTGGACTGAATTTTGATATTTTAGTATAACATATTTTTCAATTTTCAACTCAAAATTCACTTTTCTATTTTATTTTTGTATTACACACCATTTTTGAATTGCTTCACAAACAAACTATTTCGACTTTTTATTGTATTTAAATACTTTGCGAAGTTGCCGCTACAACCAACAGATTGCTAATGATATCGTTACTGCCAAACGCAACGCGTTTTTATACTAAAATATGACATTCAAAATTAATATTTAAAAATAAAAATAAATAGTAAATATAAACTTCAACTTCAATGGGCAAGGCATGAAAACGAACGAAAAAGGAAGAATACATCCATAATAGTTAAAATTTCAAATCATTCAGTTATAGCAAACCTAAACTAAGTGAAATAAATATAACAACAGCAACAACAAAATAGCTCAACCTGTTCATCGATACCATAAACTTTGCACCTCAATAGCTTCGTCGGTTGAAAATTTGAAGTTGAAGTGTCCACTTCGGTTGCTCTTAAGTCGCACTCAGCACGAAAATATTTCAACTGAATACATACATACACACAAACATACTTGTTTTTAAGTTTGCTGCTTCATTTATTTGCTATTGTATAGATTTTTTGGCATGAGTCCGTAGTTTTGTTTGTAAACAGTACTTACGCTGTTTAGGGCTCAACGCACACAACCAAATTTACATATATTTGTGTATTGTGTTCACAATTTGTATGTCAGTATGTATGGTTATTATCACGTATTCACGTGTTCACGGTCCAGTCATAATTTTGTTGCAATGTCAAGAGCACCACTTGTGGCAAAGCCAAATAAAGCACATTGTTCTTCTTCCAGATTTGTTTTCCAAGATAAGAAGGCCATTTTCATATGTAATACAAAAGCAGTTTTTTTGTCGTTGTTCGATTTTAATTGTCGCTGTTTAAAGATTTTTACACAATTACAAGCATTACAGACATATTCCGGTAGCTTGTTGCTCATTAAATGGAATTTGTTAGTATATTTTGAGGTTATGCTTGATTTTGTAATCTAATTATGAGTAATGTTGTGGGAGTTTCGTCTCTTAAATTTAAGCTTTTTTTCAATCGTTTCCTTATGTATTTATTATTATGTTATACACATATCATCATTGTGGTCTTTTCAAAATTTATCGAATAGCAGTAGTCAAGCAAGAAACAGTCGAAGTCAGTCAGGGGTATTGACCAGATGACTTATAATATTTTAGCTGCTTCTGTAGAGATGACATATTGACATAACCTCCCAAATATTAAATGTAAAAATATTATTATTCTTGATTGACTGTAGCTGGTCAAGCAATTTTGACAGAGACCATATGGTTTCAGTGCTACTTTTCACCAATTCATAACATCAAGTTCATCCAAGTTGTTCTCACGTCATTCTTTATAGTTCCGATTGCTGTTTTGAACTTGCTGGTATCTTTTTTCCATCTTCTGCTTATGTATTTCAAGTAGTTGAACAGAAGTCGCAGGAGGGAGTTTCGACAAGAAAAACTGTTAGTTATCCGAAGTGAATCCACCTTTTCGATTACTAGTTATACTCGTACTCTCGCAACATCCGTCTGTTCGTGCAAGCGATAACTTGAGCAAAAATTAAGATATCTTAATGAAACCGAAAACCTATACAGTGTCATTTTATTAACCAAATTTTACATAAGGCCAGAAGGAAGCTGCACTGAGATTTTTTACAAAATGGAAAATGGGCGTGGCGTCGCCCACTTACGGGTCAACAACCATATCTCAAGAACTACTCGACCGATTTCAATGAAATCCGGTATATAACACTTTCTTGACACCCTGATAACACGGGTGCAATATGGGCGAAATCGGTTCACAACTACGCCTACTTCCCATGCAACTCAATTTTGAATTCTTCTGATTCGTTCACTTTATAATACATATAATATATATATATATATATATATGTCATATATACATTAAGAACAAATGAAGAAGCGGAATAAAACTTTACACAAATACTGCATTTGAGCTGTGACATCACTTGTGGAAAAATTGTCAAAATCGCACCATGACTATTCAAGGCCCCTGATATCGAACATGAAGAACTCAGTGCCTAAGGGTAATTTTTCACCGAAAATATAGGTAAATCCCTCAGATATTTTAATGTAATTCATTCCCTCTGAATTTTTTTCTTATAACAATTTCTCTCTGTACCTGAAATGGTAAAAATCGGGTCATAACTTCCCCCAGATCCCATATACCTAATTATAAGTAATATTAAATTAAGTGAGCGTATTATCTTCGATATATTGTATCTTGGTGGTGAAAACGAGTGAAATCGGCTTAGAAATTACCTCAGTCCCCATATATTATTTATGATGATTTTCGTTATTCTATTGAACTTTTTGCCGAATATATGGGTCGAATTGTGTAATCTTTATAAAATGACATCAATAAATTGCGAGAGTATAAAATGTTCGGTTGCACCCGAACTTAGCCTTTCCTTACTTGTTCCATCTTAAGCTTATGTACTTCGAGTAGTTTCGACAAGAAAATCTCGATTACTAGTTTTACTTGAGATAGTCGTGGAGTCTAACTTTTCCAAACCATTTTTGGTGTTGGATTTGAAATCACTGAGTTGTTAATAAAATCAGTATGTTCCTGTTTTATCTCCGTTGTTTACAGCTCCCCACTATTGACACACACGAGTATATCCAGCAGTGTTCGAGTATGCTGGCTGTCGTTTTGGTAGCTGTTAATACTATTTTGTAATAATGCAATTTATGTCACTTGAGTTATGTGCGGTTTGGCTTTTGACATCCGCCCGCATTGCTGTGAGCATTTTCGCAATGTTTTGAAAAATATATGTACATACATATACATGCCATCTCTATTAATAGAGCATAGTATAGTCGCCCTGTTGCATATAAAATTAATAATTGAATATGAGAAATATGTAAAGCATTCATTAAGTTAATTAAAGTTGCGTTCAGTATTATTACATTATCTAATATATAAAATTCTCGTGTCACAGTTTTCGTTCCCATACTCCTCCGAAACGGCTTGACCGATTTTGATGAAATTTTTTGTGCTTATCCGGTATCTATGAGAATCGGCCAACATCTAAAAATAAAAACAAAATATCAAGGGGGCGTGGCACCTCCCATACAAATTGAATTTTTCAAGTCGAATATCTTCAAAAGTGTTTAAGGTAGGAACATGAATATTGGTACAGAGCTACAGGATAACAACACCACTCTCACCTATAAAACCGGGGGCTATCGAATAAGGGGGCGTGGTACCTCCCATACAAACTAAATTTTTTAAGCAGAATATCTGTGAAAGGGTTCAAGGTAGTGACCTGAAAATTGGTATAGACCTATATGGTATCAAAAGCCTTCTTACACATAAAAGAAGGGGTAATCGGAAAAGGGGGCGTGGCACCTCCCATACAAACTGAATTTTTTAAGCAGAATATCTGTGAAAGGGTTCAAGGTAGGGACCTGAAAATTGGTATAGACCTATATGGTATCAAAAGCCTTCTTACACATAAAAGAAGGGGTAATCGGAAAAGGCGGCGTGGCACCTCCCATACAAACTCAATTTTTTAAGCAGAATATCTGTGAAAGGGTTCAAGGTAGGGACCTGAAAATTGGTATAGACCTATATGGTATCAAAAGCCTTCTTACACATAAAAGAAGGGGTAATCGGAAAAGGGGCGTGGCACCTCCCATACAAACTGAATTTTTTAAGCAGAATATCTGTGAAAGGGTTCAAGGTAGGGACCTGAAAATTGGTATAGACCTATATGGTATCAAAAGCCTTCTTACACATAAAAGAAGGGGTAATCGGAAAAGGGGGCGTGGCACCTCCCATACAAACTGAATTTTTCAAGGTGAATATCTTCAAAAGTGTTTAAAGTTGGAACATGAAAGTTGGTATAGAGCTATAGGAAATAACACCATTCTCACACATAAAACTTGGCGTTATCGGAAAAGGGGGCGTGGAGCCACCCATACAATCTTTAATTATTTTGGTTGTTAATCCACCATATATTTATCTCATTTTCCACCTAGCACGACATTTTGGTTGTTTCTTGCTATTTTTGTTTATTTATCGGTGACAGTAGCGGTTATATCGTAATTTTGGTTGTGTTACGTGCTATTTTTCTTTTACAAAGATGACTTGGCAGAAGATATTTTGCATCGCCTGCGATTAGCGACGAGAAATGTCGACTTACAAATGAACGCTGACATCTACAATGAGGCATTAGTCCTTATTGAAGATTTATGTTTACTTATGAGTGGAAAACTATTGATTGAAGTTCATATGCCGGCACCAAGTCGTCAAACAAGGGATTTAGTGAGTCGCGAATTGGAACGCGAGCGTGCTTACGATATAACTCACTTGCAACAACAAGTACAAACAAATGTTCCACTGTTGAATGAACAGCAAAGCAGTGCGTACAATCAGCTAATAAATGCTGTAGATAGTGGAAACGGTGGCATATTTTTCCTCGATGCGCCCGGCGGGACTGGCAAAACGTTCCTATTGTCTTTAATACTAGCAGCAATACGTGGTCAAGGTGGTATTGCATTAGCTCTTGCATCTACCGGGATTGCTGCAACACTGTTAGAAGGTGGAAGAACGGCACATTCAGCATTAAAGCTTCCATTAAACTTGCAAATACACGAAAGTCCTGTTTGCAATGTTTCAAAGCAATGGCACAAGTTTAAAAAAATGTAAGTTAATCATATGGGATGAATGCACAATGGCCCACAAACGATCATTAGAAGCACTCGACCGAACACTGAGAGATTTGCGCAACAATAATCGTTGCTTTGGAGGAGTGATGATATTGCTGTCGGGCGACTTTAGACAAACACTTCCCGTGATTCTAAAATCAACAGCAGCGGATGAGCTAAACGCATGTCTGAAGTCATCGCATTTGTGGAGGTTTGTTAAAACCATTTCATTTACCATGAATATGCGAGTTTTGCTGCAAAACGATAGAACTGCGGAGGTGTTTTCAAAAGAGCTGCTGCGAATCGGAAATGGACAAGTTCCGATAGATCCTTGCAGTGGATTAATATCGATTCCAACTAATAAATATGAAATCCAATTCACATCTATTAAATATGAACTAATCAGTAGTGTATATCCAAATATTGCTCAAAATTATGGTAACTGCGATTGGTTAAGCACGCGCGCAATTTTAGTAGCAAAAAATATGGATGTCAACGACTTGAATTGGACGATTCAAAATCAAATTCCGGGAGATCTGCGGTCATATAAATCAATCGATCGCGTTGAAAATGAAAACGAGGTAGTAAATTACCCAGTGGAGTTCTTAAACTCTTTGATGCCGCCTGGTATGCCGCCTCATAATTTGCGTCTCAAAGTTGGGTCTGTGGTTATTATGCTACGGAATCTTCATGCTCCCAAACTGTGCAATGGTACTCGACTGATTGTGACCAAGCTAATGGACAATTTAATAGTGGCAAGCATTTTGAAAGACCCGTTCAAGGGAGAGGAATGCTTACTTCCCCGAATTCCATTAACTTCAACAGATTTGGAATTCAGACGTTTGCAGTTCCCAGTGAAACTTGCATTTGCGATGACAATAAACAAGTCACAAGGGCAGTCGCTGGAAGTATGCGGCATAAATTTAGAAATGTCTTGCTTTTCACATGGCCAGCTCTATGTGGCGTGTTCCTGTGTTGGAAAACCTTCCTCACTGTTTATTTACGCCACGGAACAGAAAACCAAAAATATCGTGTACCGTGCAGCCCTAAACTAAATATGTACTAAAATTATATATTTTCGAGACTCGATTAAAACTAATAAAATTGAATGAGAATAGTACAAACTTAATTTTATTAAATGGCCAACAAATCCTGGACGTGATGTGTCAGCATTATTGAAAAGAGTAGCATTTTTCAAGCAATTAAATTCAAAAAGCATTAATGTACCCTCGAAAAAAATGTTTATCAGGCAGGTTCTGGCAATTCACTTCCGAGTAAAATTTAGAAAAATCGTTCATATTCTATTAAAACCAATACCGGTGTAATTTTTGAAATGAAAAAAAAAATCAATTTTGGGCAGAACGAAGTTTGCCGGGTCAGCTAGTTATAATATAAATAACAATTCAAATAATAAGCTTGAGCTGACTTCTTGCTGTGGGACTTTCTGACACCTGCTGGGCAAGTTTTTTTAATAGAGCATGCCTCTTGGTAGAAAATGTCAAAACACTCAATGATACTTGTATTATTGTACAATATATTTCAATTCATACAATTACTCTGTTTCCGTTCTGTTATAGAATAAATCACTATTTATATAGATTTTTATTACAAATGTAAGGCAAATTTAGTTGTCTGCTTTTAATTGGTCACATGAGATTTGGATTACATAAAGTACAAAAACGGTTGACTTCATTAAAACAAATTGTCTTCAACTTCTTTTATTGCGCATTTTATATTACTAACAAACTGTTAAGCTATATATAGAGCTCCACACTATACTCTTATCTTCTCACAGTTATATGCTGTACATACATGTACACGGCAAATAGCCTGCAAGTCCTTATTGTTATAAATGTGCTATGTGCGGGAAAAATCAATTTAATTACTCACTAAATTGACGCTAATTAGAAATTACGTTCACTGAGGCAATATCATCAGCTAATAGGTACTTATGCGTGTATACTCGTATGTAGCGGCATCCATGCGTTCTCGTATCTGTAGTTAAGTTTTTATTGTTTTTGTAGACGCACGTTAGCTCACATGGAGTTTATGGACGCAGCTTAAATTGATCTGCCGAGCATTGTTGTATTATGTAGTGAGATTTAAATTTTAAATGTACTGTTAACATTTTCAAATTACTGCAATATTAAATGGTCGAAAGAGGGAAAAAGCGTACTCAAACAATTCTCATATTTTTGCTAAGTCGTTCAAAGAAATCTAATTATTTAATTTAGTTAAGAAAGGATTATATGATTTTATATATTGACTATCTGAAATGCCTATAACATAAATTCGTATATTCTCAATGGAGCTATAAAAAAACAGGCATAATTTTCATTACCTAATCTAAAGAAAACAAGTAAGGAAAGGCTAAGTTCGGGTGCAACCGAACATTTTATACTCTCGCAATTTATTGAAGAAATTTTATTGAGATAACATACAAATTAACCCATAAATCGTCATATATAGTATATGAGGGCTGAGATAATTCCTGAACCGATTTCATTCATTTTCATCAGCAAGGTACAATATATCCAAGACGAAAGCTCACCGTATTTTTGAAAAACCTATAATTAGGTATATGGGAGCTAGGAGAAGATACTTTTGAAAAACCTACAATGAGGTATATGGAGATGTTATGACCCGATTTTAATAATTTTTGGAAAAGAGACACACTATTAGAAGAAAACAATTTCCTCTGAATTAAATTGAGATATCTGAGAGATTCACCCATATTTTCGGTTAAAATTTATCCTTAGGCGCTGAGTTCAACATGTTCGATATCTGGGGCATTGAAAAGTTATGATCCGTTTTCGAAAATTTTTTCGCAAGTGAAGCCAGAGATGATATGCACTATTTGTGTAAAGTTTTATTCCGCTATCTTCATTGGTTCCTTATGTTTGCATTATAAAGTGAAGGAATAAGATGGAATTAAAAATTGAGTTATAAGGAAAGTAGTCGTGGTTGTAAACCGATTTCGCCCATTTTTTGTCCGTGTTATCAGGGTTTCAAGAAAATATTATATACCGAATTTCATTCGAATCGGTCGAGTAGTTCCTGAGATATGGTTTTTGACCCATAAGTGGGCGATGCCACGCCCATTTTCCATTTTGTAAAAAAATCTGAGTACAGCTCTCTTCTGCTATTTCTTCTGCAAAATTTAGTGTTTCTGACGTTTTTCGTTAGTTAGTTAACCCACTTTTAGTAATTTTCAACCTAATCTTTGTATGGGAGGTGGGCGTGGTTATTATCCGATTTCAACTATTTTCATGGTGTGTGGTGGGGTACATAAGAGAACCGACTGCAGAAAGTTTGGTTTATATAGCTTTATTGGTTTGCGAGTTAAATACAAATAACCGATTTGTGGGAGGGGCCACGCCCACTTCCCCAAAAAAATTACATCCAAATATGCCCCCTCCTAGTGTGATCCTTTATTCCAAATTTTACTTTTATAACTTCATTTATGGCTTAGTTATGACCCTTTATGTGTTTTTGGTTTTCGCCAAATTGTGGGCGTGGCAATGGTCCGATTCTGCCCATTTTCGAACTTGATCTTCTTATGGTGCCAAGGAATATTTGTGCCAAGTTTCGTCAAGATATCTTAATTTTTACTCAAGTTACAGCTTGCACAGACGGACAGACGGACAGACGGACAGACATCCGGATTTCAAATCTACTCGTCACCCTGATCACTTTGGTATATATGACTCTATATCTAACTCGTTGAGTTTTGGGTGTTACAAACAACCGTTAGGTGAACAAAACTATAATACTCTCTAGCAACTTTGTTGTTGCGAGAGTATAAAAATAAATAAGATCACTCAGAGGGATATTGAAAAGATTTGATAATTTTTTGACACTGTTCTAGCTCACGAAACATTTATTAGGCCTTTCTGTTTCGACAGACATACATCTAGGCAAGTGCCATTATCTGTTGAAGCTTCTTAATCCCATTTTTAAGAACCGGTATTCAATGACCTCTTTACTGATTATCTAGAGATGATGTGTTCAAGTCTTTCTTTTCAAGAATTTCTTTCTGCTCTTTTAGAGGTTTAAGGCAATAGTCTGCTTTACAGGCTTCAAAAAATCGATTTTTTTGTTTTGTATTAAATCTCTTCCAAAATTATCCAAGAATATGTCTTTAAAATTCCAGAGGCAAATTCGACATATTTTTGAAGCTAGAGCAGTTTTCGTGGCCGAACGTCGAGCAGGTGCGAATGCTCAGGCAGACCTTTAAAACGCGTTTTCTCGAGTTTTCATTTTCACAAGTGTTAGAAAACGGTGCCGGCGATAGCAAAAATAATATATGTCCGATCGAAAAAAACCAAAGTGATCTAGCTTCAGTATTAAATTATCTTCTATTTTAACTAAAAAAGTTGGACAAAAGTGTTATTTAAACTACTTGTTTTGCAACTTAAAGTAAATTTTTTTTCTTAAAAAAGTGAATTTTTTTTTTCAAACTTCGAAAAAATTTGGAATTTTATAACTTCTTCGGTATTTTTTTAGTTCATAAAGAAAATAAACTTATAAAAATTAAAAAAAAATTTGGTTCTGCTGTTTCAGATGCATCGCACGACCTCCACCACCGGCACCGATTTACAAGTGCAGACTCCAGGCGCTCCAGAAAAATACTTACAACTTTGAACAAATTTCAATATTTTTTAATAAATGTAGTACATTATCGTCTTAAAATTCCGTTTACCGCAACATTTCCTTCCCGTTCAAAAAAAATTGCTAAAAAACGCTTTTTTTCGGCTTTTGAAGCAGACTACGGCCTTTAACCTTCTCTAGGTTGTTTTGAAGTCGGATAACAGCAAAGCACGCAACTCAATTGAGAGGGGAAGCTCAAATATAAACTTATGGGAGATGTAAGCAAAATTTTTTTGAAACAGAGAAAATATGCTCATCATCATGATATCTCCTCTTCGATTACTCAATGACAATAGTTTTTAATTTTTTAATCTCGACGCGGAATCCGGAGAAGTATCTATGATTTACTAAGAAAAACCACTGCATAATTGACCATATTCACAATATGCAATTGGTATAATCACCACTTAACACATATACATTCATCTACATATAAACATAAATATACTGCAATGCTTGTTTACTACAGCACTAAATATATATAGACATTGTATATGGCGGTGTAAATTAATTATGTGATAATGCAAATGTAGTCACAAATTCATGTTTACATCAACGCAAATATTTATGTGGACGTGTGGCAAATAAACAAGTAATTTCGGTTAAACATAATAAATTGTTAGCATCCCAAATTATTTACATACACAAACAAATCGGCGATTTGCCTGGAATATATAATATGTGTGTGTGTGTATAATAAATGTACTAATGGCTAACTGTATCTATCATCACCTTACCCCCGGCCTTGTTTCGTGCTTGTTGCATTAGACTGAATTCACTTATTTATAGAACCAACTGCAAACCGTCGCGAATTTCGGTGCCAATGAAAATAAATGGATTTGTCAGCTACTACACCTTCCCACCAGCTAAGGTATACCATCTACCGTTATAATGAAAACAAAAATATATATTTTCAAATAATAAATTGTTGCACCATATTTTAAGGTAACTGCCTCTACTAACAGGGACTGAAGTAGATATATAAGTGCTTTGAGCAGATTACTCATGCACGCGTGGTCCGAAATGAGAAAATACATTTTTATTCCTCGCGGGTGTGCCTGTTTACATTCGTACATTGTAATTTATTTGAAAATTCGCTTATTTACTTTGTTTTGTGGTTTTTGTCTAGTTGCCTGCTGTTTGGCCAAATAAAATGAAATCCCGCAGTAAATTATTTCACAGGAAACGGATGCGCGATACATGGTCATCGGGTGCAACATAATTAATGTATTCTGGTTGAATCTAAAAATGTGGTTAATATATTTATATGGAAGCACTTAGTTAGATAATTAAGTTCATACAATCATAATAGCCAAAACACAACCGCAATCTTGATAATTTTACATGAGGAATTTCTACACCGAAACATTTTTATACTCTCGCAAAAAAAGCCAAAGAGAGTGTTATAGTACCTCCCATACAAAGGTTATGTTGAAAACGACTAAAAATGCTTTAATTCAGTAAGGGAAAACACCAGAAACCTTAAATTTCATAATAATGAAGGTACAGTAGGGCTTCATGCAAATTGGTATACAAAATTTTAAGTGGGTGTGTCTTATGGTTTATAGTATTTTCCTTGCATCCCAATGATATGTTGTGAAAATAGGCCAAATCGGTTCACAACCACGCCTACTTCCTATATACCAGAACTTTGAAGTCGACTTGAATCGTTTACTTTACAATATGTTAAGTAAGCACTAGTGAAGATATGTGAACAGAACTTTGCATAAATACTGCATTTATAGTGTGGCAGCCCCTTTCTAAAAATCGCCAAAATCGGACCATAGGTTTTCAAGGCCCCATATATCGAACATGAGGACCTCGGTGCTTCTAACCTAATATTAGGGTTTCCAACTTTCAATAGACTTTATACCATATATATGACGAATATGTGGGTCAAATTGTCTATTATATAATATTAAATAAATAAATTGCGAGAGTATAAAATGTTCGGTTACACCCGAACTTAGCCCTTCCTTACTTATTAAAATACACTTTATGGAAGTGAAATCATCTCTTGCAGAACAATATATTCAGACAATAAACCACTCGAGCAATCTCCTCATAGCTTCGTAAGGGTTCAAATAAAGATTGTTCGAATATTTACTAACCTAGCCACAATTTTTTAAACTTAACTTAAATTAATAGGAATTTTTCTTTTATTTAAATTCATTGAATTTATAACATTCCGCTGGTTTCAAATTACCTACTTCTACTTCTACAATTATTCCACGTAAATTCAGAACAATAAACGCTGTTTCCTTTATGTTTATTGCAATCAAATAAAGCCTCGGTCATTGTTGATACTAAAAGTCCATTTAATTGTTATGTAACCATAAAATAACCGTTTATCATCGTTTACAAATAAAACAAATTATTGCTTGCTTCACCCATTCTAACTTAAATGGAAGCGCAAACAGCCTGTGACCAGCGGCCAATACCTGAGATCATAAAAATTAATGATTCTCCTTTGGACAGACGCTTCGAGCCACATTCGCAATTAGTGCGAGGGAGTTGGCTAATAAAAAATGTATTGTATTGTATTGACCCAAGACGAAGCCAATTGAGTAAGCAAAGAGAGAAATTTAGCAAAAACAAATACCAAAAAATATAAGAAAACAACAATGGAAAATGAGACATAAAATGACAATGAAAATAAAATGAGACATATTTAAGGAAAAGTGTTTGCCGTTAGCTTGAAAGAGCGTAAAAGGCAAGTTGGCATGAATAGACACAAATATCCTTATCGAGCGTGTTTATGTTTTCTTGGAGACAGCAGTTACATATATTTCGGAAAGAGTCCGGAAAAAGTGGGAAAAAATATAACGGTACAAGAACATGCCAAATTTCACGCAAAATTACAATAACCATTAACACAAATAGCAATGTTACCGATAAGTACTGTCAAAGAAAAGATTATCGAAACAAATAAGGGGAAAAGTATAAAAGTAATTGGATTGTTTTTGATAGAACGATGAAAGGTATGTGATCGGAAATCTCTTAATGTGTAGTTTCCAGTATAAATCTTTCCAATATTCTATCTTTTTGGTGATGGAAGTAGAAATGCTTTTGGATCGAGACCTATTTTAAATGCGTTAAGGTGCTTTTAAAGTCACCTCCAGCTTTTCAAATAGAAGAAACGGTTTTCAGAATATACATTTCTCGAAAAATATTAATAACTAGCAGACCGCTCCGTCTTTGTTTTCAGTTTCCGATTAAGATTCTCCATCACGGAGTCTTTTTGATACCCTCACCTGGGAACTATTTCCAGAAAGAAGAGATTCTAGCAATAGCTAATATAGCCTATGTTACTCGGGGTGAATGTAGCTTTCCAATAGTAAAAAAAATGTTGAAATCGACACAGGAGTTTTTAGGTTAATCATTACAAACATACATACAAATCTTTTTTATATAGGTGTAATAACAACAAGGAAATTAAAACGCCAACCGATTCAATCAACTGAATCTCTCGATTATTTTTCAGTGAAAGTTGAATTCCCCGGTTGATATCGAGTGGCAGTACAAATAATTTCCCTAGACGCAACAATAAAAACACAAATAAATTACAAACCAATTGCAAAAGAAAGCAAACGACAGGTGTGTTTACAGCCAAAGGAAAGAAATAAAAACATAACAATAAACAATTGTCAATGTTGATTCTGTCATGTTTATGCAATTTTATGAGATGAGAGTTGTTGTTGTTGTGGAGTGTATGTGCGAGTTTGGTGTTGTCACTAGTTAGCATACTTGATAAAATTCCATACCTTCACTCTACCATGGGTCAACGCCCTGCCGCTATTAAAAAAGTTAAACATTAGAATATAAGACATTCGCTTTGTATTTCTGAAGTTTTCGGTTTTGTTTGCTTTCGCTTTCTTGTTTAACTTTCACTAAAACATAGTTACCTATGCAGCGTGTCCTGCACGGCGCGTTGAAGTAGACGAGTAATGTTATGTGTTTGCTGTCAAAATGTGTATTTATTTACCTTTTCTGTGTAGTTGCAGTGTGTCCTATGTAAATACTTGTTTTTGGTTTGGATGACGCCAATTAGAAAGTCCAAACGGACCGCCAGACACTTTCACTTCAGAATACATTTTTATAAGGTTCAACAAGTTTAAATAACCGCGAGCAGAGAGTGTGTTTGTAGCCATCTTTGTGACATAATTTTCATAAAGTAGCTATGTATTCTTAAATACCAACTAAAATAGCAGAATATCTTATCAACTGTTCTTCGAGTTATATTAAAAGTTTTATTAACCTCGAACTACTGTGAGAATCCTATTTGTCTTCAAGAAAATATTCATCAAAGTTGTTTGTTTGGTCTTCCTTGAGAATCTAATGGTTAAGCCAAGCTTTTATTACTACTCAACACTATAAACCTTTGAATTAAATTTTAATACCTTTTTGTTCCAAATAAAACAAGTTTTGAAATGAAAACCCGCAAACTAAATTGAAAAGTTTTCAAATTACAATTATTTGATACCGAAAAGTCTCTTTAATTTTCAGCAACTGTGCTATTCATTTCAACCACATGTCCACAAGTATAATCACTCTGAAACTTTACACTCCTATCTCACATTTATTTATTATTAAACACTCAAAATGGTTTTTAATTTCAACACAAAACCACATATAGAAAGCTGCACACTTTACCCAAATTTATACCATTGAACGGTGAAACAAATTAAAATTGAATTTTAAATAATATTTTGGCTGCCATTGAATTTGACCCTTTTCGGCATTATGCAAATAACGGAAATAGACGTTTCTATGCGGTAATGGGAGAAGGATAATCATATGTAAATTTTGTGCGAAATGTTGGCAAGCTGTGAAACGAGTAGTTGATGGGCATTGTAATGACTTTTACATATGTAGTTGTGTGTATGAGTATACCTGTACCAGCTAAAAATATTTTAATGTGAAAACTTAAAGCGCTCTATTTTGGTATCATACTAAAAGAGTTTTATATATATATATATATAGTTCCTGTTACTCCTGCAAGGAGCATAGGGCCACAAAAGAGTTTTGGTCTGCAAAACATATCACAATTTCTAAAAATAAAAGTGTTGAAAACTATGTATGCTCATGAATAATAGTTTACCCAAAACTATACACGCACTTAATTTCGCAAAGATATAGTATCTCATATATTATATTTATTTTTTGAAAAACCTATAATTAGGCATATGGGACCTAGGAGATGTTATTATCCGATTTTAATAATTTTTGGAACAGAGACACACTATTAGAAGAAAACAATTTCCTCTGAATTACATTAAATTATCTAAGAGATTTACCAATATTTTCGGTTAAAATTTACCCTTAGGCGCTGAGTTCAACATGTCCCATATCTGGGGTCTTGAAAAGTTATAGTCCGTTTTCGACAATTTTTTCTCAAGTGAAGCCAGAGATGATATGTACTATTTGTGTAAAGTTTTATTCCGCCATCTTCATTGGTTCCTTCTGTATACATTATAAAGTGAAGGAATCAGGTGGAATTCAAAATTGAGTTATATGGGAAGTTGTCGTGGTTATGAACCGATTTCATCCATTTTTCACATATGTCATCAGGGTGTCAAGAAAGTATTATATACCGAATTTCATTGAAATCGGTCGAGTAGTTCCTGAGATATGGTTTTTGACCCATAAGTGGGAGATGCCACGCCCATTTTTAATTTTGTAAAAAAATCTGAGTGCAGCTTCCTTTTGCTATTTCTTATGTAGTAATTTAGTGTTTCTGACGTTTCTCGTTAGTGAGTTAACCCACTTTTAGTCATTTTCAACCTAACATTTGTATGGGAGGTGGGCGTGCTTATTATCCGATTTCTTTCATTTTTGGACTGTATAAGGAAACGGCTGAAAGACATGACTGCAGAAAGTTTGGTTTATATAGCTTTATTGGTTTGCGAGTTATATACAAAAAACCTATTTGAGGGCGGGGTCACGCCCACTTTTCCAAAAAAATTACATCCAAATGTGCCCCTCCCTAATACGATCCTATGCTCCAAATTTTATTTTCATAACTTTATTTATGGCTTAGTTATGACACTTTATAAGTTTTTGGTTTTCGCCATTTTGTGGGCGTGGCAGTGGTCCGATTTTGCCCATTTTCGAAAGCAACCCTTTGACGGTCCCAAGGAACATGTGTTCCAAGTTTCATCAAGATATCTCAATTTTTACTCAAGTTATCCGTTGCACGGTTATCCACGGACTGACGGACGGACAGACAAACGGACAGACATTCGGATTTTGATTCGTCTCGTCACCCTGATCATTTTGATATATATAACCCTATATCTAACTCGTTTAGTTTTGGGTGTTACAAACAACCGTTATGTGAACAAAACTATAATACTCTCTTTAGCAACTTTTGTTGCGAGAGTATAAAAATCAGAAAGTACTGTTAAAATATCATATTTCTCACAACTCTGAAGAGCAGTCTTAAGTAAGATTGTCTTAAGTTCGTATTAAACATTATATTTGACAGTCCACATAAATCACTAAGACAAACACACACATGTCTTTTGATCCAACACTTGTAATCTCGAACACGCCTGCAGTCCGTCAAACACAAGCGGGTGTTAATTAACTGTTAAGCACTTCGGCTGCAAGCAAAGTCCCTTCTAAGTTCGTTGTAAATGCGCCGCTCTGAGCGTCAAAGTGCTCCGCTAATAGCTATTCCTATCCATACACATATGCAAATCTCCCTTTGTTTGTGAGTTTCTGTATGTGCAAAGATTGAATTGAGGGCAAATGCCAACTGTTTCCGGTGAGCGCATTGTAGATTAAAGTTAAGCACCGTCTATTCGCCGTAGCAAAGGTTATGCCTAGTGGCTATGCTGGTTCACTTGTGGCATGCCGTCGCGGTTAATGTGAATTTTTAAATAGCAAACAATTACAAGTGGTCCGGTTGGCATGCACAAACGAATGAATGGCTTAACACCATCAGCCGATTAGTGTTTGCGGTGTGCGGACGACTCTCTTTGTAGCGACCCAATTAGTTGTTAGGCTATTTGGCGTTAACGCGATGTAATGAAGATGAAAGCAGAAGCTCTGGCTGATTACGGGATACATTGTTAATTCATTTACATTACAGTATTCCTTTATCTTCACTTACTCCTTTAAAGAATATGTGTATGTACATTAGGGTGTCCAATATTCTTCAAAATTTGATATTTTTTTGCGCGGCACATTGTTTTCTTTTTCCTTTTGGTTAACTGAAACCGCCTAAAAAATTCAGAATTCCAGCGATGATCCTATACCCTGCCTCAAGCAGCTCAAAATATGTACTATTTAACTTTTTGAAAGGCAAATGTCAAAGGTTATTCACTTGCTGTAACGCGAATAATAATGCAAGTTTCTACTACCAGAAGAACTTAAATTGATATCAGTATATTTAGTGAAGAAAACAAACACTGACTGTTAAAGACTGTTAAACTATTATTTATTTACTGGCAAATATACCTGAAAGAACAGAGTTTTTAGTCAATGATTTCATAGGCATTACTCTACGAGCGTGCTGACTAACAAGGAGAAGGTTTTGTAAATTGTCTTCCGTTTTCACTTGTCCCAAATACTCTTGAGTTAAGCCTACGGCCCTTTCAGCAGCGTCATTGATAACAGGAAACGTTGTAAAAAAATTCCTTCGCAATAATAAAACTTTTACATGAGGCCCACTCAATTGGATCAATTTGTAGGAAATCATAACTAAGATTGAACCTGCGGAAAATTTTGAGAGAGTTTGGACTTAGTAGCTCATAAAAACCTTTTTCCAGAAAATTTGCAACAACTTTCGGCTTGACAATAATTTTTTTGTAACCCAAGGATGGAGGCTATAAATTAGATACATTACCCTCTTTTTCCACATAGCAGAGTATCTGTGACATCTTACGTATCATTTCAATAGAAAGAGTGGTATCAAATACGGTAAGCGTCACCCACTCAGGTAAATACCACAGATGCCCTAGATGTCGCTTCTTCTCGACACCAGCTATTTTAATATCTTTTGCAGGTAACATTGCACCTACACGTCCTTTCATCTTCTGTCGTAAGAGAAATTCGCGGTCTTTAGGAATGGTAATCAAAGTCATTGCATCTTTGTGTGACACATAGGAGAGATTGTTAAATTTGTCCACAAAAGAAGCTTCTAATTCTATTTGCCGAGCTGAACGTCGAGAGGCATTTTTCTGGAGTGCTCTATATTCATCGTGAAGAGCGATAATTTTTTTCACCACGTAAGCTTTGTCACTAGTAGGAATTCTTGCTCGTTCCCTAAACTCACAAACAGCATCTGAAGTCATCCGACTTGCTTCAGAAACACTGACACTTTCATTCCTTTCTTGCAGTTTATAAGACAAATACCACAGCACTTGCAGACGGGGTGGTAGTTTCGCTCCCAGTATCTCTTCCTCACTATGGTCAATAAGATATAAATGCTTCCTTATTTTAACACCACTCATCATGACACTTGAAGCCAGAAATCCTCAAAAAACACAACTCAGTTTACGAAGGATAAAGAAAACTTTAGACAAGTTAAAACCTGCCCTCAGTCAAAGGGCTAGGAGCGCGAACGAAAAGAAATACTTTATTGACTCAAATCGCGGAGTAAAATAGAAGTTGATGACGAACTACATATATTAGCTAGGTGAATGCTGTTGGACATACAGCGGTATTTATTTTTATATTGCATATGAATTAAAAGGCAGATACATGAGAAAATTACTTCTCTCAGATGCCAGACTTCCAAATTTATAAAATATTGAAAAAACGTAAAACTTCGAGTGCCTTGAGGCAGGGTTTTCGTTTTTCCAACAGATTTGAAATTTTGTAAATTGATTCAACTTATCGAAAGGAAAAAAAATTGTGTGCCACATCGTATTTCTTAATATTGCATTTTAAGGGACACCCTAATGTACATTGTCATCTTCAATAAGTATTGACAGTAGATCTTTAGGGAGATCTCTGTAAAATTTGAATTATAGTTCCTACGAAGGGTTTCTGATAGTTTCGAGAGAAAATAATGAGTATGGTCCCATTAAATATTCCATAGATCTTCATATATCTGGATCAAATTTAAAGTTTTACGAGCACTCTTTAGAACCGAACCCGAATACGCTGTGTGAGTGGAGTTCAAAATGATGAGAATATAATAAATGAGCTATAGAAGACTAAAATATTAGCAAAATTGGTGGTAGTAAGGGGTCTAAAGTGAGCTAGATATCTAAAACCCTGTTTGGACCAAATTTAGTAATCCCTCACTGGCTAAAGTTTTGGAAAAAGCCGAAAAGTAGCGCACTCATTTATTTTACGATATTGGATATGTAAATATTTATGTGGGATTGGGATACAGTGGCAGCACTAAATACCGAACTCTATTACATAATCTATTACAAATTATCTCTACACACTATAAACAGAACTACCAACCGTTTTAACGAACGACCACTTGATCGAATAGCCTTTTGTAAAACTTAACCGAACGGCAGCGAGACATTACAATACGAGTCGTCACCGAGCCAGGTCCTCTTCACTTCAGTTTGATAAAGTTTAAGTTAAATTTAAGCTAATAATTTCCATTTAATAAAGTTGAAAGTTTGCATTTGATAAAGTTGTGTTAAAGTGAATTTATTTACTGCATAGAACCCACAAATTGGTGTCAGGTGTGGGGTGAAGAAATATAATTTACCTGGCCGGTGACGACGATCGACGGCAGAAGGACAGCGCATCAACGCTGAACATAGACGGGGTGTGCGAGTGTACGCGCAGAAGTCAAAGGCTGATAAACAACATATTTAACATCAGCGGGAACGCTTCAATCCGATATACAGCAGGTCGGTGCACAACCACACAGTCTCGAAGGGTAACGGTGCAAAGAAATTATAACGGACGCAAAGGCAGAATTGCTAACGCCAAACGACTGCGTTGACATCAGCTGCAACATCAACGACTGCGTTGACATCAGTGGCAACATCAACGCCAACGACTGCGTTGACATCAGCGGCAACATCAACGCCAACAATTGCGTTGACATCAGCAGCAACATCAACGCCAACGACAGCGTTAACATCAGCGTCAACATCAAATATCAACGCCGACAACTGTACAAGAAAGACTAGCGCGCATAAGGTTACAGTTACGAGCAGGAGAAGAGGGTACGTCCAAAAAATGCAAAGGTACCGTTGACTTTTTTGAAAAACTTTTGTAAATGCAAAATGTAATGTAAGAAACAAATCTTATTTTATTGAACATCAATTTAATTAAATAAGTTTTTACTGTAAAAATTTTATATCGCTAATTCCATGTAATTTTTGCGCATTCCTGGTAATGATAATTTCGACCTTTCTTTATAATCATTTATGTATAATGTAAAGATTTAGCTACGATATGAATTAAAACTTAAAGTTAGCGCAGTTACATTGCAAAATTACGAATGAATCTCGATTTGAATAAATTAAACCGAATTTAAATATTATTTTTGGCAAAAGTATATGCATATTTGTCATTTCGATTGTGTATACTTATATATACTTATACATACGGTACATACGCATTAACGAGTACATATTATCTGTAACAGTAATCTATTTCTTAACTGTATTAATATATACATACAACAATTGTTCTCAAAATTCCTTATAGTATTTTATCCTAAATCGCCGTATATGTAAACTATATTTGAAAATATTTTGTAATAATAACTTATAATATTGTAAGGCCACGGTTGACACTCGTTATGAACAGAAACGAAATTTTTTCTTTATCGGTTACCCAATTAAGGGACAAATTAAGGGAATTAGAACTACAAACAACGGGACGCAAGGCTACGCTACAGGATAGGTTATGTGAACACTTTGGGCTAATGGTAGATAGTGAAAGTGAGGGGGACAGTACGGATGTAGGAGAAACGGCTTCCCCAGTGTGTAGTGTAGTGCGCCACGGCCTCGTTGAGCGCACACCGTTCACCTTGCGCGACATTCAAGATTCGTTAAGTCTGTTTAGTGGTGTAGGTCAGCCGTCGGTAGAAGAGTGGGTTAAGGAATTTGAAGAAAATGCTTTGGCTGTACAATGGTCGGATATTCAAAAGTATATCTATGCTAAGCAACTCCTCAAAGGTGCAGCAAAGGTGTACATGCGAAGCCAACGTGGCATTAGTAACTGGGTAGCATTCAAAACCGCGTTAATAAAAGAATTTGGGGTAAGGGTATCGGCGATCGAGATACACCGGCAATTGCGTAATCGACGCAAACGGAATCATGAAGACTACCGCGAATATTTATACCAATTGATGGAAATGGGTAGCTCTATTAATCTCGATGAGCAGAGTCTGATCGAATATTTTGTAGAAGGGATTCCTGATACCAGAGTAGGAAAAACCAATTTATATCAGGCAAAGAATTTAGATCAACTTAAAGAACAAATTGTTATCTATGAGAAAGTTCGTGCAGGTAGGCAGCAACAACAGCAGAGCTACAACTCGGCTGCAGCGATGCAGGAAGTGAAAGTTGAGTCAACAGTTAAGGAACGTACGGCAGGAGATAAGCGTTGCTATAGGTGCAATGAATTGGGACACCTGGCAAATAGATGCCCAAAAGGGAGGCAATGTTTCAAATGTGGTCGGACGGGGCACCATGCAGCGCGATGTAATGAGCCTCAGGATAAGGTAAAGTCAGAAAGGGCTAACACTCTAGCAAACGAGAAACCGGGCAAATGCGTGATATTTAAAGATTTGTATTTAAACAACTTCAAATTCTCGGCGCTGCTCGATACGGGTTGCGATTTATGTTTATTGCGATACGACGTGTTGATGATGTTGGGAAATATAAAGTTGGATAATGATGTCCTACGGTTAACGGGTATAGGGAATAACGTACTCAATACAATGGGTAGTTTCTCTTGTCAGTTAAAAGTGGACAATATTAACATACCAGTGGTGTTTCACGCGGTTAGAGAACGGGATATTTGTTACTCGGCGATAGTAGGAAACAGTGTGCTCAACTCAGTAAACATGGTAATAACAGAAGAAGGAGTTACGTTTGTGGAAAAGCCAGGGGGCACACAAGTAGTACAGGAATCGTTTGTGGAAAAGCCGGGGGGCACACAAGCAGTACAGGAATCGTTTGTGGAAAAGCCAGGGAGCACACAAGCAGTACAGGAATCATTTGTGGAAAAGCCAGGGAGCACACAAGCAGTAAAGGAATCGTTTGTGGAAAAGCCAGGGAGCGCACAAGCAGTAAAGGAATCGTTTGTGGAAAAGCCAGGGAGCACACAAGCAGTACAGGAATCGTTTGTGGAAAAGCCAGGGAGCACACAAGCAGTAAAGGAATCGTTTGTGGAAAAGCCAGGGAGCACACAAGCAGTACAGGAATCGTTTGTGGAAAAGCCAAGGGGCACACAAGCGATAGGTACAGAACGCGTTGAGAAAGGATTGTGCCAGGTCTGGTTGAGTGAGTTTAGAGACATATGTATGACAGCCGATGACAAGAATAGCCAAAGTATAGATTGCGAATTGTCGCACCTAGAACGTGAGTACAGGGAGTCAATAGGGAAACTAGTAGAAAGTTATAACCCAAACCAAAAATTTAAGTCACCAATAGAAATGAAAATTTTGTTAACCGACGAGACGCCGGTATATCAAGGACCGAGAAGAATGCCATATGTCGACAAATGTATGGTAGAAGAACAGGTCAAAAAGTGGTTAGAGGAGGGGATTATTCGCGTTAGTTATTCCGAATATGCATCGCCAGTGGTGCTAGTGGGGAAAAAAGACGGAAGTAAAAGGCTATGTTGCGACTACCGAAAATTAAACCTCAAAATTTTAAAGGACAATTTTCCGATGCCACTCATAGATGATGTACTAGAAAGATTACAAGGGGCTCAGGTATTTACGACACTCGACTTGAAAAATGGATTCTTCCACGTTCCAGTAGAGGAAGAATCCAGAAAATACACCGCTTTTGTGACCCATAGTGGCCAGTACGAGTTTTCTTTCGTTCCTTTTGGAATATCAAACTCGCCGGCAGTATTCTCCAGATTCATTTTAGTAGTTTTGAGGGACTTGATACAAGATGGCACGTGCATAGCATATATGGATGATCTAATCATCCCTGCCAGGGATAATAACCAAAGTATTCAAAAGTTACGGCGGGTATTAGAGAGGGCCGCCGAGTGTAATTTAAAAATAAAGTGGAAAAAATGCCAACTCCTGAGGGATAAAGTAGATTTTTTAGGATATGTTGTAGAAAGGGGTTCTATTAGGCCGTCAGATATGAAAACCTTAGCCATAAAGAATTTCCCTTTACCCCATGACCCCAAGTCATTGCAACGATACTTGGGACTAACTTCGTATTTTAGACGTTTTATCAAAGACTACGCAACGATAGCACGCCCATTGTCGGGGTTACTAAGACAGAATACCGCGTTTGTCATGGGAGATGAACAAATTGCTGCTTTTCAACAACTGAAGACCGCTTTGATTACCGCACCGGTTCTCAGACTCTATAACCCAAAAGCAGCAACGGAGGTCCATACAGATGCATCCATGTACGGGTATGGAGGAGTCATGCTTCAAAGGGACACCGACGATCAGCTTTTCCATCCCATTCAGTACATGAGTCGCAAGACCACATCGTCCGAAGAGAAATATCACTCTTACGAGTTGGAGGTGCTAGCCATTGTAGAGGCTCTGAAAAAATGGCGCGTATACCTGTTAGGCATTCAATTTAAAATCATCACCGACTGCAACGCATTTACAATGACAATGAGGAAAACGGACGTACCACTTAGGGTTTCGCGTTGGGCACTTTTCTTACAGGATTTCGATTATCAAATCGAACATAGAAGTGGTAGTAAACTAAAACACGTCGATGCGCTCAGTAGGATATCTTGCCTTCTTTTGGAAGATACGTTGTTTTATCGCCTTCAGCAAGCTCAACTAGGAGACGATTGGGTGCGCGCAGTAATGAAAGCAGTAGAATACGGGGCATACGAAGATTATTATGTTAAACGAGGGGTACTCTATAAGGATCCCATTAAGGATCTAATAGTAGTACCAGCACAGATGGAGGATGAAATTATTCGAATAGCTCATAGACAGGGTCATTTTTCAACCAAGAAGACTCAGGACGCAATCGAAAAAACATTTTATATTCCTAGGCTCACACCCAAAGTAGAGAAAGTGGTTAGGAGCTGTGTAGAATGCATAATTACAGACAAGAAAGCAGGCAGGAAGGAAGGGTTACTAACCCCAATACCAAAAGACAACGAACCTCTCAGCACATATCATATAGACCACGTAGGTCCGATGCAAACAACTAACAAAGCTTATAATCATATTTTGGTGGTGGTAGATGCTTTTACGAAATTCGTGTGGTTGTATCCCACTCGAACTACATGTACCGAAAGCGTAATTACTAGTCTGAAAAAACAATCAGCTATTTTCGGGAACCCAAAGCGAATTATAACCGATAGGGGGACTGCGTTCACATCGCATACTTTCAAAGAATATTGCGAGGAACAAGGAATTCAACACCTTATGACCGCCACTGGGGTTCCAAGGGGTAACGGGCAGGTAGAAAGGATGCACAAAATTATCGTGCCAATGCTGGCAAAACTGTGCGCTAATAGTCCGACATCCTGGTATAAGTACACAGAATGTGTACAGCAAACAATAAACAACACCCCACCGAGAAGCACGAAAGTATCACCATTCCGTTTGCTTACGGGCGTCGAAATGAGGGTCAACACTGTAATGGAATTAAAAGAACTACTAAACGATATGCACATCGAAGAGCTAGACGTAGAACGAGAAGCATTGCGCAAAGAAGCGCAACAGAACATCTTAAAGATTCGCGAAGAAAATAGGAAATCATTTAACAAGACTAGGAAGAAAGAGGATAGTTACAAGATAGATGAACTGGTAGCGATAAAACGAACTCAGTATGGTACAGGGCTCAAGTTGAAAGGAAAATTTTTCGGTCCATACAAAATAATTCAAATTAAGAGACACGGTCGATATGAGGTGGAGAAAGTGGGTGATCACGAAGGTCCGGGGCGCACTACCACTATCGCGGAGAACATGAAAAGATGGGAGCCATCATTCGAGACGAACGATACATCAGGATGACCGAATGTGGGATTGGGATACAGTGGCAGCACTAAATACCGAACTCTATTACATAATCTATTACAAATTATCTCTACACACTATAAACAGAACTACCAACCGTTTTAACGAACGACCACTTGATCGAATAGCCTTTTGTAAAACTTAACCGAACGGCAGCGAGACATTACAATACGAGTCGTCACCGAGCCAGGTCCTCTTCACTTCAGTTTGATAAAGTTTAAGTTAAATTTAAGCTAATAATTTCCATTTAATAAAGTTGAAAGTTTGCATTTGATAAAGTTGTGTTAAAGTGAATTTATTTACTGCATAGAACCCACATTTATATATATGTACATATATAGATATTTGAATGTAGGTAAACTCAAGTCAAGTCATTACGTATTCCGCTTCAACTTTATCACACAGCCTTATGCGTATGCATTTGCAGTCGTTTGTTGGTACATAAACATTGACACGCAAGTAGATCACACAACCTCATTCGCACTTCGTCCTCCGCTGGCAAGCCAATAAAAGTCACTGATGTTAACGACTTTAGCGGCACGTTTCGTCACACATCCACACACTTGAAGTTATTTTGATAATTCCACATATGTAAAGTAAAATTTACTGTTACTACAGCAGACAACTTTATTCACGCCTAATGCGCTGCCATTGCTGGCGTCTACTCGCACATTTGCTGCTTAAAAGGATTTTCGTGTTTGCACTTTGATTTGTGCGCGAGTAAAAATTGATATAAGCGAATATATTCAATCAGACAATACTGGCAAATTGGTGTACATAAGTCGAATATATAAATTATGTAAAAGATTTCGAGTGAAAGTAATCAGCGGAGTCGAGTGAAATTATTTACGATCGTGTCGATTTTACAATTATTTCGCTTTGTTTTCGTTCTAAGTATATGTAATGGAAATAACGGAAAATCACTGTCGTTTTTCATGCTTACTTAATTATGTAGAATTTGGGAAACGTCTGAATTTTGTGAGCTGTAAGTGGTGGAACTTGAAGTAAAATGTATTAAGAATGCTTAGAGGAATATTTCTCGCGAACGATTCTTCAGTAAACAAATCAAAATTGGCTGGAAAGTAGTAATTCCAGACATCGTCAATTGATAGAGCGCCTCATCTAAGTTCCATTCCTCAAAGATCTCTAAAAACTAGTAGCTAACTCGCCAGGTCACCTTGCACTTTGGTTGACTTAACTTTGTTTAACTTGTTCAAGATGTTGTCTAAGGTGGGCAACCGTTCCAAACACGCTTGTACGTGTATATTTGTAGACCCACGCACAGTGTGGATGATGCCCATAAGTGCGTACGATTTTTCGAGGTAATTCACAAAAGGTTCAAATGTGAATTTCGCTCTTAATTTCAACTCATGCCAAGTTCAGTCGGTTCATTTCGCCTGCAGCGCTAAGTTATTCATTGACTTTTTGTTAGTCTGGCTGATGAATGTAGATATGCAGATGTGTCCGTTGTTTCAACTTTGCAAACTGTCATAAACAAATTATGAAGAAGCGGTAAATGCTCATATGCGGATGTGTAAGCCTTGGCGTATGAGCAACCCACCACTGACATCCTAACTTCATTTCCATGCATGATAAATGCAAATCATAAACACAAATAAGTCCTGCGGCGCGGTAAAAGGCATACAGTGACTAAACTATAAATAAATAACGGTGGTTATAATATTGTAAGTGCAGAAAAGGTCAATAAGTTGTTTTGTTTTCATGTATATCGGCTGGAAGCTGTGTATGTATCAAACTTGCTCTCGCGATTTTGGTAAACATCGACGGAAAACGGAGCGAATGAAACTTTTGTTTGTTGTCGCTGTATTTAAATTCACTTTTGCGGAAAAAATTCCCATTGAATTCAAAATTCACTGCTCGTTAGACCGAATGTCTGCGTGGAATTTTATTTTCGCTTTCAAAAGACTCTTCAACACAAATATCTGAAAGTGCACTGTAATAAACCATAAATTTCCATAAAAAATTACTCATATTTACACTGAAAACAACATAATGAAGCACGCCGAAAATACAATAGAAATGAGAGTACATAATAAATTATGCAAAATATGCTTAATATCAGTTTGCGCGCCTAATAGTATGCTACCACCAACCATAAACATAGGAATAATGGCAATTCCATATACACACACGCTTACAAATATAAAGTGTTCAAACTACATTAACAATTTACAGCTATTTCACGGTTACTTAGCGAATTCTAGAAGCATTCATATGCGGTTGTTGAAATTTGTGTATGTACGTATATCCATTACTGAATACACACAACGAAATTTATTACATTAAATTGAAATTTGACTTTACTTGCAATGAATTTTTTTGTTTCGGGTGCTTCCGTAAACTTTCTCATACAGGATGGGTCTAATATAAGGTTGCAATGGAGGCACGGGATGTTTAGTATAAATTTATAAAAATTAAATTACTTAATATAAGAGGATATAAAGTGATGTTCCTTATTTTGAATTAAATCGTTTTCATATTTGACCGTTCTATCGACCTTCCTATCTGTCATTAATGTCTGAGATGTACGAAATTCTACTATTAAGAGCTTCACATTTTTGATTTGATGGGAGGTTAAAACTACGGGTCATGTTAATTGAAGTTACATGGTTCGATATCTCGATTTTTAACAGAGGCAGTTTTTGTTCAAGTTATGTATCACGAGGAGATCTGAAGAAAGCAAAAAATCGTTCTTGTATGGATCGAATTGATCGATCGATTATTTTGTAAGCAACGAATGTGTGTACAATAGTGGTCGAGTACGGTTAAATTACTAAAATTTAAGCCTAATCTTGCATTAATCTTTCTTTTGGTTGCGAGCTTTCTGCAGTAATACGAGCTACAGAGCTAAATAGAGAAGGTACAATATTTTATAAGAGTGTACAGCTACTGGCGTACGCCGATGATATCGATATCATCGGAAGCAACAACCGCGCCGTGTGTTCTGCCTTTTCCCGCATGGATAAGGAAGCGAAGCGAATGGCTCTGGAAGTGAGTGAGGACAAGACGAAATATCTCCTGTCATCAAGCAAACAGTCGGCGCATTCGCGTCTTGGCTCCCACGTCAATGTTGAGAGTCATAACTTCGAAGTCGTAGATAATTTCGTATACCTGGGAACCAGTATCAACAACTCCAACAATGTCAGCCACGAAATCCGGCGCAGAATCACTCTTGCCAACAGGTGCTACTTTGGACTGAGTAGGCAATTGAAAAATAAAGTCCTCTCTCGACGAACCAAAATCAAACTCTACAAGTCGCTTATCATTCCCGTCCTGCTTTATGGTGCAGAAGCTTGGACGATGTCAACATCAGATGAGACAACACTAGGAGTTTTCGAGAGCAAAATTTTGCGCAAGTTTTATGGTTCTCAGAATATTGGCAACGGCGAATACCGCAGACGATGGTACGATGAGCTGTACGAGTTATAAGACGACATTGACATAGTTCAGCGAACAAAAAGACAGCGGCTACACTGGCTAGGTCATGTTGTTCGAATGGACGAAAGTGCTCCAGCTCTGAAAGTGTTCGATGCAGTACCCGCTGGTGGAAGCCGAGGAAGAGGGGGACCTCCACTCCGATGGAAGGACCAGTTGGAAAGGGACCTGGCTTCGCTGGGTATAACCAATTGGCGCCAAACTGCCAGAAGAAGAGATGCGTGGTGTGCTATTGTGGACTCAGCTATAACCGCGTAAGCGTTGCCTACGCCATAAAAATAAGATAAAATAAATTTTTCCATTAAAAGTACCTAACGTTTTAGCTGAGAGCACCGAAACAAAAGTAGAATTGTAATTTCGACATATTAAAATAAATAAAATACTTAAGTACTCACGTTAAAGGGAAAAATTCCTAAATCATTCCCATTCATGCTTTTATGTTTGCAATTTACTTTCAGTTTCTTGTCATTCATTGGTGTAATTCAATACACATTCCCTGAAATGTGTTGCGCCACCTTTGAAATTTATGCAAATGTAATGGCGTCACGAGCAACACGAAAATCGACGCGACATTTTAGGCGGGACATACACAGTCACTAATATTTTCGTGAACATACACGGATTATCGTTTATGTCTCTTAAGCGCTTAACGTAAAAGCTTAGCGCAATGCTTTGAGCTTGGGAGATTTGAGTAGGGTTCGGTATTGGTGAGTGTTTTGAAGGCAATGTAGTCAATATTTTTATGATTGCTGAATTTATGTGGAATGGTGTAAATAAATAGATTAAAATGGAATATTTAGATAAATAGGTAAGGATGACTAGAAAATAGTTTTTCGTTATTAGATTAAATTGGGTTTTGTCGATTAAAAATTAGTGCCTTCAACCGATGCTTTCAATTTTTAATTAGTGCCAAAATTTAAAATGAAATCTTGGGTTACTTAATTACCGTTAAGCTTAGAATGCCTTTTTACTCAAATCTCTCACGTCATTAATTTATTTTAGTCCTAAAATAAATATTTGCCAATATTAATTGATTAGTAGACAAAAACCAAATCAACTGAATGAAATCCAATTTCAACTCATTTCTCTCTCTCTCTTCCCATCAGCATATACGTATTTCATTTGTATTTCCGAAAATTTTCTCTCTCTACTGCTCTATTAATTTAAAGCCGTTAATGATTACAGCTTCCAGACATACAAACGTTGTCCGAAGTTATGATTGAATTACTGACGTAAGTGAATTTGTGTTTGAATTTTCCACCACTTCAGTTTTCTATGATTTTTGGCAATTAATAGCTTCTAATTAAAAGAGATTCGCGAAATACAATTTTCAATAATTATGTACAAAAAAAAACTACCGTAAGGAAATCTGATATTTTACAAGCTTAAAAGTAAAAGCACAACCAAGAAAAGGTCAAAAGAATGTCGATAGGGAAATTTATGGCACGAATTTCTTGGAAGTCATGCTATTTTTAGATTTTCTCTATAGCTCTTAAATTGTGATTCCTTTTTTCTCGTTGCGCTAAGTTGTGTCTGTCTGCCTCGCGGAAATTTAATATTTATCACAAACAAAATATATGGTATGAAGGAACTCTTTCAAGTTCACAGTAGCTTAATTAAATTGTTCCTTAAGTTTTTGGCTTCACAGTGCATTAGTGATTTTTGTTGTAGTTGTGTAATTTAATTTTTTTAATGTTAATTTTTCCCTCAAATAATAATAAAAAAACATTCTTGATTTTTCATAGTCCACGGCCTCTTCGTTCAACGAGCCTTTCCAACGCCTACACTACCTCCTCCTATCTTTCGCTATTTTTCGCCTCATTCACCAACCAAATCGGCACAAAAAGCGCTAATCAAAGTCATTTCAACACTTGCCACATCAATCAGACACGCGCATTGTTGTTGCCTGACTACAAAGCGACCGCAGATAGGCGGCAAAAGTTTCATGTTTTTGGAAAAAAGAAATTGATACGCTTTTCAACTTAACAACTCTTTGTACAAGGAAATATAAGTATGTATGCACATACGAGTTTATCGGAATATCGAATTGCCAAGTCGAAAAAGATTACAGCATACTTACAGGGATCGAATCAACGAAAAACTTTGCCTTTGACTCTTGCTGACTGTTGCACAAATGTGGAAGCGGCAGCGTGATTAACAGTTGCTCCTCGTAATTTGCGCCTTGGTGGCAGGCTACGCTTTTAATCTCACGATTGGGTTACTCTTCTGCGCCTATTGAATTTCCATGTAAACAAACGCGTTGCGTGTATGTGTGTGTGTGTGAGCATGGGTTACTGGTCAGCTTAACTCTATTACGCGTATTTTGCTGTTGCTCTTCCCAAGAGTAAAGGGGAGGGCAGAATGCTGCATAATTGCCACCGCAAATGTGACGACTTTTGCCTTTCATCAAATAGCTGGCGAGCGGATGTTGAATTTAAGTCACATGCCTTCAGCTGCTGCTTTTCCGTTTCACGCCTGACTAGCTTGTTCGGGCATCAGCTACATGAAACCGAAACTTCAAGGTACACGCACGCCTATGCACTCCAAGTCTTTGTATATTTGTTCGTATGTATGAGTGTGTGGCTGGCATGCAATTCATTGCTTCACCTATTTATTGCCCTGGCTTTCTCTTTTAATTTGGAATGCAACGCCATGGCCTGCTCTGTGTCACTTTCCCACGTTCCTCTGGCCATTGATGCAGCAGCTGCCGTTATACGGCTCGTTCGTAGCATGACATGCATTTGCCACAAGTAAAGCTTGCATATAAAGGGTGATTTTAAAAAAAAAAAAAAAACGCATAAAATTTGCAAAATCTCATCGGTTCTTTATTTGAAACGTTAGATTGGTTCATGACATTTACTTTTTGAAGATAATTTCATTTAAATGTTGACCGCGGCTGCGTCTTAGGTGGTCCATTCGGAAAGTCCAATTTTGGGCAACTTTTTCGAGCATTTCGGCCGGAATAGCCCGAATTTCTTCGGAAATGTTGTCTTCCAAAGCTGGAATAGTTGCTGGCTTATTTCTGTAGACTTTAGACTTGACGTAGCCCCACAAAAAATAGTCTAAAGGCGTTAAATCGCATGATCTTGGTGGCCAACTTACGGGTCCATTTCTTGAGATGAATTGTTCTCCGAAGTTTTCCCTCAAAATGGCCATAGAATCGCGAGCTGTGTGGCATGTAGCGCCATCTTGTTGAAACCACATGTCAACCAAGTTCAGTTCTTCCATTTTTGGCAACAAAAAGTTTGTTAGCATCGAACGATAGCGATCGCCATTCACCGTAACGTTGCGTCCAACAGCATCTTTGAAAAAATACGGTCCAATGATTCCACCAGCGTACAAACCACACCAAACAGTGCATTTTTCGGGATGCATGGGCAGTTCTTGAACGGCTTCTGGTTGCTCTTCACCCCAAATGCGGCAATTTTGCTTATTTACGTAGCCATTCAACCAGAAATGAGCCTCATCGCTGAACAAAATTTGTCGATAAAAAAGCGGATTTTCTGCCAACTTTTCTAGGGCCATGATTTCAATGATTTGCAAGCGTTGCTCGTTAGTAAGTCTATTCATGATGAAATGTCAAAGCATACTGAGCATCTTTCTCTTTGACACCATGTCTGAAATCCCACGTGATCTGTCAAATACTAATGCATGAAAATCCTAACCTCAAAAAAATCACCCGTTACGTTTTTATTGTCGCATTAAATGCAAAGCCAGCTTTGCTCTTCTCATGCTAGTTTAGAAGTAATTTATAATCAAAGTAGATGCGGAGAATTTATTATGAATCGCAAGATGGCAAATAAAGTTAAATTTCTTCGAAAGTCGGTCGAACATGTGAAGAATGCCTAAACAACTTACGGTATTTCTTTAATAAATTATACTTTAATTAAAGAATGCGTTGGAATTTTACATACATATTTCTCCGAAACAGCGATGACTGGAATTATGTGGGTGTCTAAATATGTGTTTAGTGTGAGCAAGGACAGGAATTATGTAGGATCGGTGGGTCCTAAGACGTAATTCATTGTTATAGAAATATGTTTTTAGAATCTATCTGCTCTTATAGTCAAAATTTGATAGTATTTTTCATTATGGTGGCTTATTTCGATAGCCATATATAACGAACTTACAACTTTTCGATAACACTTTTTTAGTAGCGAACATATTTGCTTTAAAATAGACTTTAGTATCGGAGGTTACCTTAGATATTTTTACTTTACTTTAGCACTCTGGATCCACAATAATTTGCAGTCCTCCAAAAATCTTTAGAGTACTTTGTAATTATTTGAACTCCACTGTTTTCAATATTTCTTTATTCTTTAAATAACATAAAATGGGTGTAACCTCGCCCACTTTTGAGTCAAAAACCATATCTCAGGTACTACGAGAGCAATTTCAAGGATATCGGGAGCATACAATTTTCTAAACACACTTATGTTACGGATGGGCGAAATAGGTTGACAACCACGCCTAATTCCCATATAACACAATTTTGAATTTCATCTGATTCGTTAACTTTAAAATATATAAATCAAGAACCAAGGAAGATATCGGAATAAATTTGTACAAATACTGTTTTGAACGTAAAAACTTGAAATCGGATTATAACTTTTCAAGACCCTAGGTATCGAACATGAGAACCCCAGTGTCTAGGGATATTTTTTTACCAAAAAAATCGGGAAATCTCTCAACAGTAATTCAGAGGGACTTTTTTTCTTCTAATAAAGTGCATCTCTTTCTGTACCGAAAATTGGTATAATCGACTGATATCTTGCCCAAGTTTCTACATACCTAATATTACGTTTTTCAAACTACCGGTGGGCTTTATACCGTATATATCGATTAATGTGTGAAAATTATGTGACTTTATAATCAAGAGGCGACTACTGGCGGGAGGAGAATTTACGTATAGAACTTTTGGGCACAGCTCGGTGGGTTCCCACTCATGAACTGGGGAAGAAGATTCCGAGTGAACCTGGAAAAAGACGGCTGGCATAAGGGAATGATAACCTCACGCAGCACATTGAATATCTACACGGATGGCTCGAAAATGGAAGACGGGGGAGGTGCAGGAATATACTGTCAGGAGTTAGGTGTAAGGCAGCCTTTTAAACTTCCGAACCACTGCAGTATTTTTCAAGCGGAGGTGTTTGCTGTTGGGAAAGCAGCAGAGCTAGACCTCAATTTAGCAGCCGGCTACTCCAAAGTCAATATCTACGTAGACAGTCAAGCAGCAATCAAGGCAACAACCTCGGTTTGCATTTCGGCCAAAAGTGTTTTGGATACCAGGATGGCAGTGGAGAGAATTGCTAGGAACACGTGTCTTCACTCCTACTGGGTGCCAGGAAATAAAGGTATTGAAGGCAACGAGATTGTGGACGAAATTGCCAAGAATGGTGTAAAGCTGTCTTCCGGAAACGCGACCGACATAGGCAAACCCATGCACTGGACAGGGGCATGAAAAGAAAAATCCTAACACGTTGGACAAATATACCGGGGTGTAAAACCGCTAAAGCCATACAAAACCGTAGACCAGAAGTACACCAAACTCATTCTGTCACTCGATAGAAGGGACTGTAGGAGTTTGGTGGGAATACTCACAGGCCACTGTCTGGTGGCGGCACATGCCTACAAAATGGGACTTACAGATCGAGAAGGCTGCAGGAAATGTCAAGAGAGAGAAACAATGATGCATATTCTGTGCACCTGCCCTGCATTGTCAAGGCAACGACTTCGCTACTTGGGGGCCTCACAATATGAGAATCTGGAAGAGGTATCGAAAGTGAAGCCACAAAAGCTTTTAAAATTCGCGTCAAGCGCAGGCATCCTAAAGGATGACTACTCCTCGTGGACAACGTGACGGCACTCCATCTGGTATCGCAAAGGACCTAAATAGGTCTATGTGTGGCGTATTGGCCTACCAGTATAACCTAATCTAACCTAATCAAGAATACAATTTATCTTGGTGCTGAAAAATGAGTGAAATCGGGCCACAAATAACATCCACCAGCAATACAATAACAATATATAATGACTTTCGACTTAATACCGAATATACGGGACAAATTGTGTGTTAACTTAAGTATATAAATAAAAATATATACACTAATTACGACAGTATAAAATATTAGGTTATACACGAACGTCGCCCTTTAATATTTGTTTAATTTTTCAAATCTACAAATTTAGAGCTCTTAATTTGTCTGGCAGAAATTTATGTATGTAATTTATTATGAAGATAAATCTCATACATTCGATTAGCCTTAGCAACATTTAATTCTTCCAATCTCTTCGAGTATACATACAACCAAACTTGGCGCGTCTATATTTTGCACTTGCAATTTAACTTTTAAAAAGCCGTCTTAATTGTACCAATTACAAGCGCCATGTTACCGCAAACTTTCAGCAACCTTTTGCCAGCAAACTTACACCGTTCGCCCCATTTCCTGCACTCTCTTCCTTTGCCTTTACTCCTCCGTTGCTTTAACAACTTGCTTACTTTACAGTGCTGACTGCTTTTGTTTTGTTTCTCAATTCAATTTGTTAATGGCTTAGAAAATTATATACGCATCGCATAATTTCTTTCATTGAGTGCACGACGTCGCGGCGCTCTAAGACAACAACAAAGACTAAATAATTTTCATTTAAACCACAATGAATGTGCGTGTGGTTGTTGGTATGTATCCTGCTCGCATTTATTTAAACTGTATAGTTTATTTACTCGGTTTTGTATATAATAAAGTCAATGCTCGACTGGTTGCTGTAGGGAAATTACTTGAGCCAAAGGGTGCGGGGATAGGGGATGTGATTGGAAGGGATGCAGCTGCGATTGATTTTTCGTGAATTTCAAATTTGAGGAATAGTGAAATATTTACAAAAACAATTAGACGAAAATTAGAGAAAATTTTAAAAATTATGGAGAATTATATAAAATATGATAAGGAAAAGGAAGATACGAGAAGCTACATGAGAGTAAGTTTTCTTCATGGACAGTTTAGGCTAGAAATCAAAAAGATATGAAATGAATATATTATTATAAGATAGGGTAACATAGGAAAAACGAACGCATAAGAAATTAAAAGTGAGGTTATGAAGGGATACGGGAAGAGAAAAAAATGATGTGCGATAGGAAGACTATTATATGTAGATTATACTAGAATGACTCGTAGGGTCTCTTAACACAAATTATAAAATCCGAAGCATTTAGAACACTGTAAGGTAGAAACTTTCATATTTTTTTTTACGGTAGCCGATCTTTAACTGTAAACCAAAAGTCTCCTCCCGCCTTGGTGAAAATATTTTTGCATTATTTTGCATACAGTTGAACGCATTTCGGGCTCATTAGCAAGCACCTGCGAGCATTGAAGGCTTAACAGCACAACCTTAGCGAAGCAACTCTGCATAACTGAAGCGAATTTTAACGAACTCAAAGAAACAGCAAACCAAGAAGGAGCCGCACAAACAACAAACAAGAAGGGTTTTCGCATTTCACAACGCCAGGGATCAACACAAAAGTGCTGACACATTTCAGAATGAAATACGCTTTACCGATTTAAGTACGTACAAGTCTGCAACACAAAAGGCATAAACAAGTGCGTTAAGGATAAAACAACCACAATACTGTAAGGCAAAAACAAAAAACTTAACTAACAACGGTAAAACAAAACAAATGATTGCTTGAAAAATTAAAATTTATTTAAAAGTTTGTTTTGGTTAAAACGATTTTCCTTTGCTTTGCCAACATAAAGTGAATTAAATACTTATTTACAAGGATCAGCGGTTTGTACGAGTGCGAGGATTAATGAAACCGCAGTCACAAGACACTCTGAACGGATGCGGTGGGGGTGGAACTTAACAAATTGCGGGTAAGCTTATGCTTAAACCAGAACAAATGGAGAGTAAAACATTTTCATTTAAACTAAGTTAGAAAGTAAGCAGTTAAGTAAATATTGTGAATTGTGCAAATGCCGTGTAATGCACTACCAAGCTCTGTTGTTTCGCCGTTTGCTTTGCTGTTGCAGTGCGTGGTGGCTGTGGCGTATGAGCAACATTTCTTGCGCAAATAAACACAATTCGAGTTTAATTTAATTATTTTGCAATGCGTGGCTTGGAGGAGTGAGAAATGTTTGTCATAGGTTTTTACTATAGTAGAGGTGATATAATAGAGTTGGGGCTTCATGGAGTAAATGATTTTCTGGGCCTCATAAAAGTGGGGGACCGTTTATATTTTGATACTTTTTTACTAGTCTTATAGTGATATGGAGAGAAATCGGGTGGATCTCCAATATTACAGCTTAATATTTTATATTTAAAAAATGCATATTTTTGGATAAAAATTTATTCGGTTCCATTGGCCACCTGTCGATCCAATTTCCATTTAACGGATGAAGTCTTTGCAATTCTTTGGTTTTATTTTGGGATTAGCAATCAAGTGCTTATTGACCCGTAATATATTCGAGCTGCCATTTTCACCTATACCCCACTGCGCTAACTTCCGACCCATCAAAATCTAATCCACAGTTTAAGGGATAAAATTTTTTAAAAAATCATCTTTTTTTATTTGTTAAATCGAATGTACAACTATTGAAGAATGTTGTCTCAAAATTTCAGCTCATTCGGAGAAAAAATAGACCCATCGAAAACCGTTAAGCGCGTAAGAATTTGTTTAAGGATGGCAAGTTGTCCAAAACTTTGAACGCGTTTTTCTCGAAACGCCTTTTTTGAAGTCGGTGTCCACGATAACTCAAAAAGTTATGCACCGATCGTATTGAAATTTTGCACCCTTGTGCAACATAAAATTGACTCCCAGCCAACGGTCCCATTTTATTTATTTTTTGCTTCTATTCGATTTTACAGCCACAAAATGGCGCATTTTTAGGGCTAAAAACGTACTTTTTACCTTCACCGACCGTTGAAAAAATGAAAAAAAAAATTTTCTTTTAAAAGGGCACCGTTGGCTGGGAGGTATACTTCTAAAGAACTAATTTTTTTTATCCCATGTGTTTCAGATGATTCTACGATCTTATATCCGGGACACCGCAATGTGCGGAATTCCGTTGAGTGCCTACTTCAAGTGGCTGCAACTTCGTTGATTTTCGACATTTTGTAAAACTGATTTTTTGTAAAACATATTTGAAATGTCACTGAATAATATGATAATAAAACTATTCAAAAATATTCAGTAGTTTTCTCAAAAAAAAATCTTCAAAAACGCTTTTTTTTGGCCCGTTATCCCATACCCCCCCCCCCTTTAATATATCCCTTTAAATCACATTTCCTTGTCACTATTTCACTGCTTTCGAAACTAGCTACAATACACACTACATATTCCGATTATAACACACACACATATTGCGTTCAGCGCCCACTGAACGAAATGCTTTGCCAAAAATGTCACGGACCGCCATTATTTGTTTACAGCCAACACAATTTGAAAACAACTACGAAAACAATTTCAATCGAACACAATAAACCAGCATAAGCTCACATAAAATCCACTCAACTCACGACCATAATAAATACATGATTTTTTATGTGTTTGCTGTGTTTGTTGTAGGCAGTTGTTTACTTGATGTTGCCACATTGCGTGTGCCACCAAATGTTGCTGTCTGCTGGCGTGCGGCGGCGCCAAAAATGACAAAAGTAATAGTGAAACGAGTAAATTCGATTGTTTTTGCGGGTTTGTACTCGCTCTTCATGGGTAGACATGTCGGTGTGGATTAGTGTAAATTGAAAAAGTTCCCTCCTCAGTGAGGAGGTGGCGGGTGGACGCATGTGTGCCTGCGTGCGATAAGCAAAACGTAGAAAAACGCTGCGTGTGAGTTTTTGCTATGTGTGGCAAGTGGCACGTGTTGCACAGCGGCACGTGAAATGCCAGCACGAGATTCAAGTATGCGTCAGTGACTACCTATTTTTCTATTTTCTCTAAACTAACGTATTGATAGTGGGTCCAATTTTAGCACCGAATAGTAAGTGAATAAACATTGAATTTAGGAGTTTTGCGTGAGTAAACTTTCAATTTCACAGCTTGAGTGTCCTGACTCTACTCACAGCCTCACAGTTAGCATTGAAAAGTAAAATCTTTACTTTCCCGAAACATCATTGCTTTGTTTTGCTTGGCAACTGTCATTTAGCAAAGCAGGGGGAAGATAGAGATTGTATTACAAAAACAAAAAATTACAAAGAAGTCGGCGCCACAGGCATCTCCGCTTACCCGCATTGCGAACTTGGCTTAATGCGTGTTGCAAAAGATTCCCGAAGAGCTATTTGTGGCAGCAAATTGGCCACACAGCAGGTAGCCAGCACTGTTACACTCAACTTTGCCACAAATTGCTGCTTACGCAAAAGTTTAAACTACAAAGAAGCTGCTAACTTGTGTTTAGCGTCTCGCAAAGCTTCAAATAGCTGTGCAACGTATTCTTTAGGTATAAGACATTTAAGTATTTCGTAGTGTGGTCTTAGAAGGCAGGCTTATCAAGTAAAAGTAGTGTGCAAAGCATATAATGGAGGGAAGTTGCAGTTATAATAAATTTAGAATTAAAGATTTTTTGTATTTATTTTCTTATTGAGATGAAACTCTCGAGTTTTAGTCATTCAGTTAGGGTTTTTGCATCTTATTCGGTGATATGGGTTTTCTGTCTATATTATTTTTTTAGCATATTAAATTATTCAACTTATCTAGAATATTGTCCTACCATTGTTAGGTGATCTGATTAATAGTTTTGGTAAAGTTGCGCAACCCAATGTAGCTTCATTGTCACTCAACTGTCACTTTACTGTAACTTTTTTCAAAACATATAAATTTCTAATTTCACCAAAATTCTGTTCATCACATTTTTTGTCATCCCAATGGTATTTTGGAAATTGGCGAAATCGGTTCACAACTCTAATACCACAATTTTGAATTCCATCTGATTCGATCACTTTACAATTTATAAATTAGGCTCCAGTGAAGATCCGTCTAAAGGTCTCCGAAATCGGACAATAACTTTTCAAATCCTCAGTTATCGAACATGAGAACCTCAATGATTGCGGCTAAGTGGCAAAAATGGACAAAATCAGGTCAATACTTCTCTAGCTCCCATATACCTGATATTCGGATTTTCACACTTCTCATGGACTTACATAATGTTGAAAATGTGAGACATCTTACCAGAATCAGGTGAACTTAAAATCTTGGGTGAAATGTAACTTGGTTGTGAGAATGAGTGGAATTGGTACAGTAATTATCCCCATATACTGTATATAATGATTTTTGTGTTTCTAGTGGACTTTGCGCCGAATATACGGACGAATTGTGACTTATCTTAATAGAATTAAATAAATAAATTGCGAGAGTTTAAAATGTTCGGTTATACCCGAACTTAGTCATACCGTACTTGTTGTATTTCTTCTTAATGAGAAACTCAGAGCTTCTTTAAGTATTTAAGTATTTTGCGAAAACAGTCAATTGTGGAATCAAATTTTTAGTCATTCCGCTAAGGTTGTTTCAGCGAAACCCGTGTAACATCTTAATAATACAACTCTCTATTTCTATTATTTTCTTCTAGTATCTTGTAATACTAAGGCTCTTATACATATACCGAATGTTCTCGTCTCATCTTAATATATGATAATTCATGGCTTGTATTATAAAATTTGGCTTATATAGCCTCTTATAAAAAGTGATATTGAAAAAAAATGTGAAATCCATGTTCATCACATTTTTTTTTAATAATTTGCTGGTGTATTTTTAATTCAGTTAATTCCTGCAAATCTACGTAATTGAAATTGAATAAATTCCTTATATGGCTTCGTTCTTCATTTGATGAAGTAAAAAATGTTTAACTACAAAAACAAAAATCACTTAAAGATAACCACAAAATGCATTGTATTGTGTGTACAATATTTTGATATGGATATTTCCGACTTTGTTTAATTGTTTTCCGACAAATTGATGGCGAAGATTTCAATCACCTCCGTAATGCTTGAGGCTGATCACGATTTCTGTGCGCTAACAAGCATTCCACAAACATTGTACAAATTGATTATTTATTCGCAATAAATTGTTTTAAGTGTTTCAATAAAAGAGTCTAGCGATATTGGCAACATGACAATGAACTTTTTGCTAGCGCTGACGTTGGTGCGTTATAGGCCAATGGTAATAATGGCAAAGACATAAAAAAAATATTTGAGATGAATGAAAAATGAGGAAATATGAAATGGTATGTTAACAAATATATATGTATATTTCATTAAAATGACTCAAGTAGTGTTTCCTCAGTGATGACTTGCTTTGATAATTTGTGCTTTATTATTATTATTTTCATAACTTTTGTTATTTATATAAAATAATTAAGTAAATCTACGCCTACACCAACATCGTTTTGAATAACTTAAATAATATGCATTCGCATGTGCGTATGTATGTATGTATGCTGAACTGTCGATTTTTATTTTACACTTTTCAAGTGTTTCATTTTCGTTTATTTGACTTTTGTTTGTTTGTCTGTTTTTTGTTTTTATTTTGTGTTCTTTTTGGCGTCGTCTACTTTTGTTTGCTTGCCTCTTCAGCTTAAGCGCGTGTCTCATTGCGGTTCTATCACACTTGATGCGGCGCTTTTCGTATATTTCGCTTTCATAACTGTGATTTTGTATAGCACGCATACATATACATACATATATACAATACATAAAGCATTATTATTCACACACACAAATATTTGTCTTCGCTTTGCCCGCCGTACTGCTATTGACATTGAATTTTGACGCAGCATAACGCTCATTGCGCTTGACATTGACTTGTACAAAATATTCGAAATGTGCGTTGAATGAAGTGGAAGAGAAAAAAAAAATAATAATAACAATAAGTAAGGCAGCGTTCATTTCGAGCTGAATCTCGCCTCACAGTGTTTTATAAATTAGTTTCTGATACAAATTTATTATTTTCTTTGATATAATTTCCTTTACCATTTTATATTTGTTATTTTTATGGAAGAGGTTTGAGGTTATAAGTCAATTTCGATAATTAAAAATGCCCCTATTCGTAATTTCAATAATGTACAGAATTTTTGAATATATTATTATGTGAGATTTTTTTATTTAATTTTTTATAAATATATGTTTTTCATATATGAATTTATGAATATTACAGACCACTAAGTCTGGTTTACTTACCCCACTGTGGGATAGTAGTTAAATGTCTAGTGTTATCGGTTTTATTAATGGTGATTAGCCTAATGTTGTTAACATATTTGATGTTCATAAAATTGTATATATCAGTTTCTGTTCCTATATGTTGAAAAACACTAGAATACCCTTTACAAGCATTCTAAACTGGAGGAGCGGTATACATTCAAAATGGTAATATCTGAAACAATAAGAAGCTATTGTGTTAAAATGCGTGCACAGTGGGATGATAGTGGATAAAAGTAGGTCTGTGATAAAAAATAAATACAGGCGAGAGGTCAAATTTTCAACCACAATTTGTTCAGAGATTGAAGCAATATGTTAGCAACATGTGTGGTTCCGGAGTAAGTTTCCTCATTATGAAATGGGAAACAAAATTGAGTATATATCAAGTGACAGCTGTCAAAAAGAAGAACTCCGAAAGAAGTATTGCCTCATCAAAAACCACACGTCTAAAAAATACATCAATTACTGTATTTAATAATCGGTGTTCTGCAATACTTTTTCCAATTTTGACAACAATATTCATATCTAGGGAATGAGGTACAAATAATAATATATAATAATAACTTCATAGCATAAATTTAATTTAAAACAAGTAAGGAAGGGCTAAGTTCGGGTGTAACCGAACATTTTATACTCTCGCAATTTATTTATTTAACTTTATTAATATTATATAATACACAATTTGACACACATATTCGTCATATATATTGTATAAAGTCCATTGAAAGTTGGAAACCCTAATATTAGGTTAAAAGTACCGAGGTCCTCATGTTCGATATATGGGGCCTTGACAACCTATGGTCCGATTTCGGTGATTTTTAGAATGGGACTGCCACACTATAAATACAGTATTTGTGCAAAGTTTTGCACCGATATCTTCACTAGTGCTTACTATATATATTGTAAAGTGAAGGATTCAGATCATCTTCTATGTTCTGGTATATAGGAAGTAGGCGTGGTTGTGAAGCGATTTGGCCAATTTTCACAACATATTATTGGGAGGTAAGGAAACTATTACAAACCAAGTTTCATTGAAATCGGTCGAGTAGTTCCTGAGATATGGTTTTTGACCCATAAGTGGGCGACGCCACGCCCATTTTCCATTTTCTAAAAAAATCTGAGTGCAGCTTCCATCTGCCATTTCTTATGTGAAATTTAGTGTTTCTGGCGTTTTTCGTTATTGAGTTAACCCACTTTTAGTAGTTTTCAACATATCCTTTGTATGGGAGGTGGGCGTGGTTATGATCCGATTTCTTTCAGTTTTGGACTGTATTAGGAAGTGGCTAAAGAAACCGACTGCAGAAAGTTTGGTTTATATAGCTTTATTGGTTTGCGAGATATGTACAAAAAACTTAGTAATGGGCGGGGCCACGCCCACTTCCCCAAAAAAATTACATCCAAATATGCCCCTCCATAGTGTGATCCTTCATACCAAATTTTATTTCCATAGCTTTATTTATGGCTTAGTTATGGCACTTTATGTGTTTTCGGTTTTCGCCATTTTGTGGGCGTGGCAGTGGTCCGATTTTGCTCATTTTCGAAGGCAACCTTCCTATGGTGCCAAGAAATAAGTGTGCAAAGTTTCATCAAGATATCTTAATTTTTACTCAAGTTACAGCTTGCACAGACGGACGGACGGACGGACGGACAGACAGACATTCGGATTTGAACTCCACTCTTCACCCTGATCACTTTGGTATATATAACCCTATATCTAACTCGTTTAGTTTTGGGTGTTACAAACAACCGTTATGTGAACAAAACTATAATACTCTCTTTAGCAACATTTGATTTTGACCCGAAAAAAATATCTTAATTCTTTTTAGAAATTGTAGAATTTAAAATGTATAATTAAGCAAAATTAAGCTGCGAATGATTTGATAGCGGTATCTTAAGCACAGCGAACCGCAAAGGGTTAAAATTATTAATTCATAATTTAATATTTTTTGTACCACAGTACATCACTTTTAGTTCCACTATAACTATTTTTAAAACGCTAATGTCCATTAAACTATTGACAGTTTCGCGAAGAAATATTGACAATGTTGAATTTAGCAGAGCAAGAGATGTTGAAAACGTATACTTAATATAAATAGTGCTTATAAATAGCAATCAACAGAAAAAACAACAACAATATACAAACATTTAAGATTCTTTAAGCAACCTGCATGCTTGTCGTTATCACCTAAATAGCGTTATTGGCATGATGGGATGATTGGCATGAAAATGCAACAAAACAATAAAATAAAATAAAACAAAATCGGCTTACGCATGCGCTACAGAATTACAGCGTTTAATCGACAGTTAATAGCTTTTATTTCAACTTTGTTTTGTACTCTACGACATGATGTGCACTAAGAGTCGGCATCGTAGTACCAAATGGGAAGAATGACCGTGGATATGCATTACATGCCAAAAATTTTAAATAATCAAAATCCAATTTTGAGTATTGTGACATTCAAAGGTCGCAAGACAAGCCATTACACGCTTGTCAAAGACTTAAGCGGAGCGTTTATCGAGTGTTTAAGCGGAAGACAGCTGATGAATGCTGTTGACCGATGAGTGGTAAAATATTATAGATATTTAATGAGAATATATCAGATACTTCAATCCCGAAAGAGAAGATATGTTTTTTCTAAAATGTTTGAAAAGTTTTGAAACCAGTTTACTTTATATACTTACTTTTATAAATATTTATTAAAACAAATTTTGGTTCGATATTTTTCAAAATATAACTATCGATTTTTAAATAAAAATTTCTAAGTTTTGTAAGTGATTCATCAGATTCATGGAATCAACTCAAAAGTATAGTTTTGAAATTGAAATTCATCGGAGATTAAAAATGAGTTTTGGTATAACTGCCGAGATTTAGAGTGGAATCAATTAAAATAAAATAATACTAAAATTAAATACGGGATCCCGTTTTACTTTCGAATATACTCGTTCACTGGCACACAGTCATTGAAGCGAGTCTAGCAAACGCGCTACAGTGTCATATTCATGACTGCTGAGGTGTCTGTAGGCCCTCGAGCGAAGGGAGAAATAATTGTGTGCTTGACAAAACGTGTGAGATGAGTGATCGATTTGTAGCGATCTGTGAACCATGGCTGCTGACTGAATTCATTAGCACTTTGCGGCAGCGCATGCGTACATTTTGCAGACAATTTTGGTTTATGCTCTGTGCAGCTTAAACGCTCTCAACAGCTCTCAATGGGCTAAAGAGTTTGGTCGCTGCTTTTGCCGGCGTCTTGTTCACTGAGCGAAGTGTGAAAAGATACAGAGTAGCGGCAAATGAAAAAAACAAAAACAAAAAAACAGAGCGCAGACAGCTCAGAATAGGAAGAGTATAATGTGGATGATGGTTGGAATCGAAGAGATCAATTGTTGATTTTAATTTCATATTTCTTATTTTAGGACAGTTGCGTTGATGCGTTAATTTCTCGTATAAATAGAAATAACAATTTCAACATCAACATCATTCGATTGCGTTCAGTTCAGTGGACCACAGCCAAACAGCAAAAAAAATATAATTTTTTTGATAATAATTTAAAATTTGGTTACACCGAAAATGGTAAGAATAATAATTATTAATTTCTCATAAATAATTTCATAAATTTTTACTCCATCTGACAACTTTAGAAAATCGCATTCGTCACTTTGTGCCTTGTGGCAGCCGTTGCCGCAATTCCTTTGCAACAGCAACGCCTGAGACGTGATGTCTCCGAAATTGTAGCGGAACCTTTGAATGAATACCTGCCGCCAGCATCTGAGGCTGCTGCACCACAAAACATCTATTTGCCACCTGTGGAATCGGTTACCGAACCAGCAGAGCCAGTTGCCGAAGAAGAAATTCCAATTGCAGAAGTTAACAGTGCCGTAGAACCTGAAGTCGTCGAAGCCGCTACCGAAGCAGTACCCGAGTCGGCCGTGCTCGGCGAGAATGGCTATGAATACCGTACCGTACGCAAGCTCCGTTTCCGTCAACGCCGCGACGTATCACACTTAAACCTCGGTTACTTGCCACCAGTAGCAAATGCCAAGCTAGCCAACAGTTATTTGCCACCCCATTTAGATGTGCCCGAGGAGATTCCACAACTGAAAATTGCCAATGAATATTTGCCACCTGTCAATGAAGAGGTCCCCGCTGAAGAACCCACAACCGAGGCTGTTGAAACTGAAGCACCAGAGACAGAAGCACCAACCACCGAAGCAGCCACAACAACAACCGAGGCACCCACCACAACTGAAGCAGCACCTGTGGAATCAGCCGTATTCGCTGATGATGGTTATCACTACAGAAAGCCCGCAGTGTTGCCCGACTTGGGTTTGTTGCCGTTAGTTAAAGTGGCCGAACCAGACGCAGCACCAGAGGCTGTAGCTGAGCCAGAACCCGTACAGGATACAGAAGTCATTGAGTCAGAACCTGAACCAGTTGTAGAGCAAGAGCCCGAACCAGTTGTAGTATCTGAGCCTGTGATTGCTGCTGAGCCCGAACGAGCCTACTTGCCACCACTAGAAGAGGGTGTGGTCGAAGCTGAGGGTCCAGAGGGTGAGACAGCTGCTTTGCTCGATGATGGCTATCACTATCGTGTGGTCAAACGTGTTCGATTATTTTAGAGCTATGCTAAATAAGTACAGTTATTAGAATATTAAGAATTTAGCGATTTTATTTTCTATCTTCCGATTTAATTTTAATCTTTTTACTTATCCATAAATTGTTGACTTATTTGTAGCACACATTCTCAACAATCACACCAACACTTATATATTTAGTTATTGAAATTGGTTATTCATCTTATATATATGGAAAATACACATACATATTTACAAGACAAAAACATAATTTTGGGCTTCTTTTTATATTTAAACTACAGTTGAACTTCCATAACTCGAACGTCTATAACTCGAACTCTTGAATTGGCAATAGAAGTCCAATTTCATAATTTCATACAAATTACCTTCCGTAACTCGGACGTCTCTCTAACTCGAAGGTTTTTATACTCTCGCAACAAAAGTTGCTAAAGAGAGTATTATAGTTTTGTTCACATAACGGTTGTTTGTAAGTCCTAAAACTAAACGAGTTAGATATAGGGTTATATATACCAAAGTGATCAGGGTGAGGAGTAAAGTTCAAATCCGGATGTCTGTCTGTCCGTCCGTCCGTCTGTCCGTCTGTCCGTCTGTCCGTCCGTGCAAGCTGTAACTTGAGTAAAAATTGAGATATCTTAATGAAACTTGGAACACGAGTTCCTTGGCACCATAAGAAGGTTAAGTTCGAAGATGGGCGGAATCGGTCCACTGCCACGCCCACAAAATGGCGATAACCAAAAACACATAAAGAGCTATAACTAAGCCATAAATAAAGTTATGAAAATGAAATTTGGAACATAGGATCGCATTAGGGAGGGGCACATTGGAGTGTAATTTTTTGGAAAAGTAGGCGTGACCCCGCCCCCAAATAGGTTTTTTGTATATATCTTGCGAACCAATAAAGCTATATAAACCAAACTTTCTGCAGTAGTTCCTTTTAGCCATTTCATCATACAGTCCAAAAATGAAAGAAATCGGATAATAACCACGCCCACCTCCCATACAAAGGTTAGGTTGAAAATTACTAAAAGTGCGTTAACTCACTAACGAAAAACGTCAGAAACACCAAATTTTAAATAAGAAATGGCAGAAGGAAGCTGCACTGAGATTTTTTTACAAATTGGAAAATGGGTGTGGCGTCGCCCACTTATGGGTCAAAAACCATATCTCAGGAACTACTCGACAGATTTCAATGAAATTCGGTATATGATATTTTCTTGACACCCTGATAACACGGTTAAAAAATGGGGGAAATCGGTTCACAACCACGACTACTTTCCTTATAACTCAATTTTCAATTCCATCTGAATCCTTCACTTTATAATATATACATTAGGAACCGATAAAGATAGCGAAATAAAACATTACACAAATACTGTATTTGAGCTGTGACATCACTTTGTGGGAAAATTATCAAAATCGAACCATGACTTTTCAAGACCCCTGATATCAAACTTGAAGAACTCAGTGCCTAAGGGAAATTTTTCACCGAAAATATAAATCTCTAAATAAATTGCGAGAGTATAAAATGTTCGGTTGCACCCGAACTTAGTCTTTCCTTACTTGTTTTGTTATGGGTTATGGTGATTCGATTTAGACCTCTTATGTTCAATCTGATTTGTTACTTTTTCAGTTCAGTGCAATTAATTTTGAAAACAAATTTGAAAGTGTTTGTCTGTATTGAAGACGATTTTCTCGTTATTATTCTGAGAATGCTTTATATTGTTCTGTAAAAGAAGGTTATCAGAAATTTGGTGAGTTCAAAATTCAACTAAACAGAAAATCGAAGGTAGTTTATGGAAAAGGTAGAGAATGATGCGTTATTAAAACGAAAAAATAGTATGTGATGTCTCGTCGCCATTTCGACTTTCGCATGAGACACATGAAAGCTATGATAACACAGTTAAGTGATGGTCAACTTATTCAAGCTTAATCCTTACTAAAAATATGTATGTGCTTATGAAGCCCGTAAATTTAAAAACTATATTCAAACTATACACTTGTAATGAATCGCGAAATAATTCAATTTATTTAAATAATATCATTTATTTAAATAAAGAGCATATTCGCGTAGCTCATCCTAAAGCAGCAGTAATCCGCCGTGTCATTTTGGTGAATTATTATATATGTAACCCAATTCAAGCACGTTAACTATTCGGTGATATATTAAAATAGCATAAGTCGACTTAAGTTAAGGCGTGTATTTTTACTTCTAAATAAAATGTGGACAAAATTAACTATTTTTATTTTAACGAAATTTGTAGCTACCGATTAAAAGGATGCTTTAATGCTAAAAGGAGTATCGAGTTCCGAAAAAGTTGGTGAGTATAACAGATATGATTCTGATTAATTTAAGTCAATTTACATCACTTTAGCGTTCTGCGATATTACTGCATATGCGGCTTCGCGCACACACACACACACACTCATACAGCAAAATGCTGATTATCTCGACCCGAAATGATTATTAAAGTTTGACAGCCCTCAAAGCTGGGAACTTTTGTAACTGTCGGTTATTTTAATCATATTTTCACATGCTCACAAAGCCGGCGGGTCGATAGGTATATACACAGACATACATACTTTTTGCATATACCATGTAAATACAATACGTATAACATAACTGTAGTTTTGGCCTCTGCATTTGTATGTATGGTCATGTTTACACGTGAAAGTCTGTTAGCAGCATGTTGTTGCTGGTAATTAACTTGAAGTTTAATGAAATTAAAATCACACATAAGCAGCATTGGCGGAAATGGCTGGCGAAAAAAGCGCTTAATGGTCGTTATTGACGCTATTGTGAACCGGTCAGTTATTCGGTAGCGAAAAATGATTATATAATTAACATGCATAATGCAAGCACCATATGTCAAAAATGTGTCATGTAACGGCGAAAAGTGAAAGTTATGTGGTAAGTTTCATTAAAAATGAAAAATAATTTAATTATCTACAGTTATGGTCGCGAAGTGGGAAAAGCGTTAGGTGAACATATTTAGGTTATAAAAAAATTTCAATTCGTTGAGGGTTTAACCTTGGAAACTTTGGAAGTGTAGTTTCATATGATTTTGGTCAGGCATTGCTCTGTTTTTTATTTGATCTTTATAAAGTGAATGCGATGTGGGTCACTACTGAAATCTGAAGCTTCAAAGCGTTCTTTTATGCTTCAAGGGCTTTATTTGATAATGTTGGCTATAATTAGTATAATTTTTAATGAATTTATTTCCTTCTTTATTTTTTTACGATATTACTACGACTTTAAATGTTTTTCTAATGAAATCTCTCTTAGAAAACTCTCATGCGATATTTTTTTAAGTTTCATGGGTTTTTCAATAACATTTGAAAAAGTTCAATGCAAAAGAAGATCGATTGTTCTTTATTCTTTTTTTTTAATTTAAAAATTTTAGAAATTTTCCGAGATTTCCGAATTTTCATTAAAACATATAAATTTACAAAAAGCTGTAAAATATAGATTTATTCACTGTTTTATTTATTGACTTCGCATAAAGTTTTATGTACATGCGTTAAAATATGTATTATGTAATTTTGTTTGTTGCAGTTTGCTATTATTGACTCTTGACGTCTATATCCCATGTCATTGTTAGATGATTTATGCAATCCATATGTGTAATATTATATTTTTCGTTTGCCTCCGTACAATATAGAGATACTCTTTTAAAATTCTGCCTCGATAGTAAAATTTTAAATTTTGTATTATGTCCTGACCAAAAAGTTCGATTTATGGAAGGAAATTTGTATGAAAGTTGCACTCTATTGCCTCTTCAAGAGTTCGAGTTATGGAGAACTTCGAGTTATAGAAATTCGAGTTAGGGAAGGAAATATGTATATAATTCGGTTTCTAAACGCTGTTACCAATTCAAGTGTTCGAGTAATGGAGATCTTCGAGTTATGGAAGTTCCACTATATATATACTTTATAGCGTAAAAGGACTAAAGTAGTTGAGACCTTTTGCGTTAGATAGCTTTTAATGCATTACTATTAAATATATTTATATTATTGTTTATGTTTTAGTCATATAAAGGCTGCACTCTTACCAATGAGTAGCATGTATGTTTAAAATTGAATAGTCGATCAACAAGTGGGTCGTTTCGGAGACAGCAAATATCGAAGGAGCACACGGCATTACAATGTTTTGTTTACTCAACTCCCGAAAAAGGCTGAGAGCAGAGCGTAAAATTTTCTTTGCTAATTTTCCTAACTTTGGTTAGCGGAATTTGTTGGCAGACAGCTGTTGCGCTTTCCCATTATTTTGTGTTCTCTCTTATACAGTTGGTTTGGCCAGAAATGTGTGTAGGGGTGTGCTTCAACAAACTTTTGGCGCCAAAAAAAATTATGTTAAAATAGAAAACGGCGCTTTATTATGTGAATATTGGAAAATTTACAAAAAAAAAATTAAACTTTATAAAAAACAGCTTTTTATTTCATTTCTTATACTTTCTGATATACTTATTTTTCAAAGAATTTCTATATTTATTTACTTTTAGTGTTTAATTCATAAAAAAATAATAATAATGAAGTAAACATTATTTTGCCGCGAAAATTTGCCGGCACATTCGTATAAGAGCGCTTTTCACCAACTGTAGAAGAGCCTACGCACGGTATGTGAGAGCTTTTCCGTTACTGCGCAGCTTTTCGCACACATGCACAAAATTTCCTTATTCACAGGCAGCATATAAATTGCGGCACCGACGAGGAGCAACTTCAGTTGCGGATTTTTCAGCGTTCGGAACGGTGCGAAAAAGGAAATAACGGTAAACGAACGCTGTGTGTTTAAAGGAAAAATCAAATATAAATAACAAAAACAAATATCACACTTACAACTACAAACATACAAATAATTGTAATTGTGTTTACTTGGCAAATAATATAGTGTTTATGTGTATGTATGTGGACTTAGTTGAAATATGAAGTAGTGAGAAGTGTTTATATGTAAAGTATGAAATATTTACTTACATTGTGTGTGGAAAAAGAAAATACTAAATATAAATGTAATAACTTAATACAAAAAATTAAATAATTAAATGCTTAAAACCAATGTGAATGAAAATTATAAAAAAATCGAGAAAAGTAAAGAGATTTATTTATTTTTTTTTGTTTTTAATATTTTTTATCAAGAAATACCATCAATTGGATCAAAATAATAGTTTTTGGACTTTTAATGTTTATGAAAAAAAAAATTGATTTTAATAAATTATATAAATTTTTTTTAAATTAATTTAAATTTTTTCTTACAAAAAAACAACTTACAATATATTCTTTTAAAATTCGTCTATATTATTTTAAGAATATTTTCCAACCAAACTAGAAATTTTTCTTTTTATACTCTCGCAACCTGTTGCACAGAGTATCATAGTTTTGTTCACATAACGGTTGTTTGTGTCACCAAGAAATAAAAGAGTTAGATATGGGGTTATATATATATAAATGATCAGGATGACAAGTGGAGTTGAAATCCGGATGTCTGTCCGTCCGTCTGTCCGTCTGTCCGTCCGTCCGTCCGTGCAAGCTGTAACTTGAGTAAAAATTGAGATATCTTAATGAAACTTGGAACACATGTTCCTTGGGACCGTGAGAGGGTTGCTTTCGAAAATGGGCAAAATCGGTCCACTGCCACGCCCACAAAATGGCGAAAACCAAAAACACATAAAGTGTCATAACTAAGCCATAAATAAAGTTATAATAGTAAAATTTGGAATAAAGGATCGCACCAAGAAGGGGCATATTTGGATTTTTTGGGGAAGTGGGCGTGGTCCCGCCCCCAAATCGGTTATTTATATATATCTCGCACACCAATGAAGCTATATAAACCAAACTTTCTGCAGTCGTTTCTCTAGCCACTTCTTAATACAGTCCAAAAATGAAAGAAATCGGATAATAACCACACCCACCTCCCATACAAAGGTTAGGTTGAAAATTACTAAAAGTGGGTTAACTCACTAACGAAAAACGTCAGAAACACTAAATTTCACATACGAAATGGCAGACGGAAGCTGCACTCAGATTTTTTTACAAAATGGAAAATGGGCGTGGCGTCGCCCACTTATGGGTCAAAAACCATATCTCAGGAACTACTCGACCGATTTCAATGAAACTTGGTTTGTAATAGTTTCCTTACCTCCCAATAATATGTTGTGAAAATTGGCCAAATCGCTTCACAACCACGCCTACTTCCTATATACCAGAACTTAGAAGATGATCTGAATCGTTTACTTTACAATATATATAGTAAGCACTAGTGAAGATATCGGTGCAGAACTTTGCACAAATACTGTATTTATAATGTGGCAGCCCATTTCTAAAAATCGCCGAAATCGGACCACAGGTTTTCAAGGCCCCATATATCGAACATGAGGACCTCGGTGCTTTTAACCTAATATTAGGCTTTCCAACTTTCAATGGACTTTATACAATATATATGACGAATATGTGGGTCAAATTGTGTATTATATAATATTAATTAAGTTAAATAAATAAATTGCGAGAGTATAAAATGTTCGGTTACACCCGAACTTAGCCCTTCCTTACTTGTTTATTTTAATAAATTGTTTTTTTATAGTGAAAGTTGATAAACTCTTTTCTTGAATATCTGTCCAATAAAATAATTATTAGCTTGAAAATATAAAATTAATCATTTTTAGCAACCAAACCAAACTGAGTTTCATTACTAAAAATCTAAGCATAACTATTCTTTCTCCTACCTGAAAGATTTCAAAGTGTTTTTGTGGAAAAAAAAACAATAATCAATTGTAAAAATTTTAATATTAAAGTGTGCTAAAAATCTAAGTCGATAAATATAATAAATTTGTAAACAACTTTCTGCGAAGTTTCTTCAGGATTATCTATCAATGCAAACGGCTGTCAGTGCAAGTGCATTAATTAGTGGTACATTTGTGGAATATTAAAATTTTGTCGGTCGTGCTAATGTAGGTGAGAACTTGCATATAATTTGAAGATTGAAAAATTCCCCGTCTATTTTCCATCATATTCACCTTCACATTTTCAATATTTTTATTTAAGGTTTTTTTTTTGTTTTTGTGTTGCCCCAATCACTTTCTGCCGACATTAATGCGCCAATAGAATCTTTATTCGATTTGCCTAATAGCCTTAATGCAAACACATTTTTATTTACAATTCAATTTACATATTTACACGTTCGTTGCTCATTATTCTTGAACTGTTTGTAATCGTGAACTGACTGAAAGTGGCTGTGTGCATGTGCCTTAATAAATGCTACAAATTTGTTGTTGCTCAAGTGATTTCGAACACAGACAATTGTCTGTGTACATTGATTTGTTTACACGAAAGTGAATTTATGAATATTTAATGTCAGCACAAACACAAGTGCTCGCACATAAATATTTGGAGCAGTTGCTCGTGTTTTAAGAATATTCGTGTTATATTTTTGTGTTTTAAACGTTTCAGGCGGCAATAATAATGTTGAAATTGAAGCATAACGGCTAAAATGTCCATAATCTAGAAGAAATTCTTTAAACAATGGTTTAGTCTGAGGGATATCTGTAAGCTTTCATGTAAATAGTGTCCTTTTAATTATGTGTATACAACAAGTAAACGGGTTTTCGTCGTCTGCGGTTTTGAAATTAAGGCGTAAAAGTGAATTAATTAATAAAATTAAAATTAATATAATTCACATTTTAAGTAAGAGATTTCCATCTGCTAGCGTTTCCAGGTACTTTTGGTGTAAACAATTTTTGGGTCTTTTAAAGCTTTAGTTTTCTAATTCCACAAAATTACGCAATAGTAGTTTATTTATATCTTAATACTTTAAGTACACTGTTTGTATATTACGTATACGCCATGTGGCCCTAATGCTATTTTCAAATTAATAAACATTGTAGTGGAAATATTAGTGTGAATAGTTCAAAATGAAAGTCGCCTTAAATTATATGTACATATACAAGCACTTAGAGCACAAATTATGCAGTTCTATATTATTGCGTATACGCACCGTCGCACCAGTATTACTTACATGCTCCTAAAAAAGCAACGCTGCTTTTATTACTGCAGTTATATTAATTGACTTTGATTTTGTTGCTACAATGCACCTGAGCTCGATCAAATCTTAATTAAATGGTCTACACCTCATCAAGCAATTAGTGAGTTTCTAATAAAATAATTAACAGTTTGTGTATTTTGAACTTCATGGCAGCATATCACATTACAAGCATCAATTTCATATTCAATTTATGTATTAATTATGCAAACTATGCCGAGCTGGCGGAAATTGCACGAAACCGTAATTATTAATGTAATTAAAAAATAATAGGACAGACTACAGTGTCGATATGCTTAACAGGTTAGGAAGTGTAAAAGTATGAGATGCTGAAAAAAACTTTCTTCATAATTTTTAACGATATCAAATTATTTTTGTTTCTTTTTTTAAGAAAGTGAATACAGCAAAAAAAGTTTGTGTGTATATAATTTTAGTTGGTTTACAAGTGTTAAAATTCTTCTACTTTTCTAATGCTTTGTATGAATTAAAGATGCTTGTATTTTATTTAAGAGATTTCTTCTAATATTGATGCAGCTACTAATACTCAGAGCAAATATTTGCAGTAATAATTCAATTTGTAAATTGTATGTGTTAATACTCCAAATAAATTCATTGATTTATATCTTAAGAATCGTTATTCAAATAACACATAAAAAGGTTTAAAATTTATGAAAATTTTTATTCGGAATTATTTGTGTTTATTTAGTTAGAATTATCGAAAGTCTTTTTGTCTCTTACACACTGGCTTGCCACTGAAATACAGCTGAATATTTTTTTTTAAGGGTAAAAATATTCCTATGCATGCCTGCAGTTGGCATACGCTTGAACAATCTCTTGTACATACACACTTGCTCGAATACCTTTAAACCTATGCATTTCTGTGTAAATAAAAACATCTCTGCATGCATTTGTACTTCATACATACATAAATACATATATTAATCTAAAAAAAATTGTCGATTACCAAACAATCGATTTACTATAACTGGATTTTAACCGCAAAAACGTACAAACAACAATAAAAGATAAGATAACAAAGAATTTGACCCACATATTCGGCATATATATGGAATAAAGTCCATTGAATGTTTGAAAATCCTAATATTAAGTATATGGGAGTTAGGTGAAGTTATACGGAGACATTATATTAGAAGAAAAATATTCCCTCTGAATTTATTAAAAAAAAACACCTATATTTTCATTAAAAAATTTATTCGAAGCTCTAAGGTCCTCATATTCGATGTAGGAGGCCTTGACTACTTATGGTCCGATTTTGGCGATTTTTAGAAGAGCGATGCCACACTATAAATGCAGTATTTGTGCAAAGTTCTATTCCGATATCTGCACTGGTGCTTCCTTTATATATTGTAAAGTAAACGATTCAGATTGGCTTCAAAGTTCTGGTATATGAGAAGTAGGCGTGGTTGTGAACCGATTTGGCCTATTTTCACAATATATAATTGGGATGTAAGGGAAATATTACAAACGGAATTTCATTGAAATTAGTCGAGTAGTTTCGGTGATATGGTTTTTGACCCATATTTACAATTTTGAATGCAACTCTTCTGTGCCTTCTTTATAATGAAATTTAAGGCTTCTGTTGGTTTTCCTTACTGAATTAAAGCATTTGTAGTAGTTTTCAACATAACCTTTGTATGGGAGGTGGGCGTGGTTATAATCCGATTTTCTCCTTTTTTGGACTATATAAGGAAATACCTGAGAAAAACGGATGTGAACTTTAATCGTCACCCTGATCACTTTGGTATATATAACCTTATATCTAACTCGTTTAGTTTTAGGACCGTTATGTGAACAAAACTATAATACTCTCTTAGCAACTTTTGTTGCAAGAGTATAATTAAGTGTAGCTTACACCTGACAACATGTAGGCGATTGGAATTGCTAAGGCCAAGAGTTGTATGCTCTCAAAGAAAAAGGTTTCTGTATCTTTGCTGCCTTTTTACTCTGCTACATAATAATTTTCTCTTCATTTCAATAAAAATAATAGCTAGCAGATGCAAAATAAGGCTTCGGTATGCCTAAATTTCGATTTCCCTTTAAGTGAAGCCAGTGATTGATTATGAAGTGCTTTGAAGAAAAGTAAACCACAGTTTCTTGTTTTTGTTTCTTTTAATATTTCAAAAATGCAAAACCCTTTGATATGCTTTTCTACAAAACAAGCTGAATATTTCATGCCATTAAGCATGAAGTAGCCGTAAAATAACAAAAGCAAAACTGAAAAAGGCACTCGCATCTCATCCTTTATGCACCAACTTCCTATTGTGTTGCTTGCTGTTTCCTTTCAACTCAACATTATCACCGCACACAGGTATTACACAGGTATTATCTGTTGCTGTTAATTAAAACGACGTCAACTCTATAAATAAATAACAAAAAGAGTTGCTTACACCGTGCTCTCAACATTTCCCTGAAGTATCAACCGTACACATTACGCTTTAAACATATCCTTTGAGATTTCCTGCTTATACTCGGTTTGTTCGCTTATATTGATTGGTTTTTGTTTTCCCTCGCACAATCACACGTGCATTATTATTGACGCAAGCAGGCTTTTGCCTTTTGTGTTGCCTTGGCTTTGCGGTTTTTCCGGTATTCGCAGCTTACATTTCCGGCTTTGTCCGCCTGCACGCTCGAGGTTGAAATCTATATGGGTTAGCAAACACACACGTACAAGTACTTATAACTACTTGCACCGCGACTTCAATCGGTAGAGAGACGTCAGTGATCATACCAAGTTATTGCGGGAGTTTGTGTAAACATGTGCTTTCTGTTGCTGGTTTCCAACTTCATGCTTTCGCTTTCATGTTTTGGCATTTGGTTATTGTTTTAGCTACCAAATGATTTTGTGTGCGGAGCACTGTCAAATGCCGTGTGTAATGGTGGTGGCATTGTCCTTTGTCGATAAGCTTTGGTTTTGAAAACGCAGTGACTTTATGACGCCATTTATTCCACACTCCACAGTTGAGGTTAATTTCGAAGTTATTTACACTCGACCGAATCTGTTGTCTTCCAGCGACGCCGGGTTTCACTCACTGTGGTCAATTGCTTTTTAGATTTGCGTAGTGGGTTTCCACTGAATTTTGAGAGTTTAGTTTAGTTTTGAATGAAAGTGACGTTATGTTCCACACCGGTTTTATGTTTCGTATTTCCTAATTCCATATATATGATTTTAGACAGATTGAAAGTAGTCATTAAGCTAATTGCTGTAAAATCACTTCACAGTTTCTATAACTGAACCATTTCAACCCTCATTTATAGAAAGGTAGTGATAGTAAACCAGTTGGAAGTCCAGACTATTTTTGTTCCGATGATTGTAATGTTTTACGTTTTTGACGAAAGATTCAAAGGCGAAACAATTTTGGGCAAGTCAATTATGGTTTTAACTTTACCTCGGTGAATTTTTTGAGATCGGTATCTTTTAAGAAAGTATATTAGATTACTACAAGTAATGTATATTAGATTATTACACATATTTGTATTATGCTCTAATATTGCCTTTCACAATTTCCGCTACATAAATACCGCCTTTACCGTGCACATACGCGTGTATTATGCTCTAGTAAACAACCACTTTCCACAAAGATTTTCAATTTTCCATTTTCATTATATTGATTGCCTCGATACTCAAGCCAATTGTTAGGGTTTTTTAATTTTCCAATCGCAATATTCTGAAATATGAAAGCTCACGCCGCACCGCTACCTAACCAAAGTGAGCATTATACGCACATACAAACGAGCACATTTAGTTGTACGAGTATACTCGTATATTCACGCTAAGTCAAAAGTCGGTGCATGCAAAACAATTACTCGGTTGCTTTCTGGTTGATTGCTTCGTTGCACTGATTGTTACATTTCGTGCAAATATTTATTCTAATGCGAGGCACTCGTATTTGTTTTACTTCTTTTATTTGCACGTTTGCAATATTTTATGGCAATATTATTTTGATTGTTGTTGTAGTACTTTAACCACAACCATATGTGCACGTGAGTGTATCAAATGTGTTGCTAACAATCAAGCTTAGAATTGCCAATCATTGTGCCAGTTAATCGCTCAAACACAACGAGAAATGGCTTATAGGGTTGTGTGGGCCTCTACGTATATCACAAACATTGTATTTCACTTTATTAATAACTAACTCAAGCTTCCCATGCATATTCTCAACAGTTTTCTCAATAGAAAGTGAAGTTAAGATTTTAATGGATATACGTCCATACACTTAGAACGTTTCCGAATATTGGGGCTTCCCATCGAAGAGTCTGATTTTTCATACTAAAAATAAAAACTGTTATAAAAGAAGATTTGAGGCGAAAGTCAAAAGATCTAAGGTTTTCGAGAAAAGTACCAACTTTGATCATTTCTTCTAATTGTTGAAACGATGAAGAATGAGATAAGAACTTTTAGTGAAACAAATGCTTTGAGATTGCCTGTACATTAGATTGAATTGATATTGAAGAAAAGTCTAATATATAGGAGTGATTCCATTCAAATCAATGCGCTTTATAAGTTTAGGCTACAGAATATTCTAATTTCTAATAAGTTGATCTAAAGAACTACATTATTTCTTAAAATTCGCACATGATTAAAAACTTTTCAGTGAAATCATTGTTTCAAAAAGTGTTTTCTGTAATGAGGATTCTTCTGCTCTGCATGGATAGCCTATATTTGACAAAGAAATCATGAAATTTTCAACTCATGCTTCTCCACGAAGTTTCTGGAATTTTTTTTGTAGAGTTAGCACAACTATTTTTGCTTAACACCTAATTTATTTAGCTCTCAGCTTTCGTACATGTTTGGCAATAATTTCCGCTTGTCCTCTTTTGCAGCAACGAATTTGGGTTATTGTGTCGGCTAAAGTATTGCAAGTGCAACAACAGAAGCAATTGCAACTGTCTACAAATCACCAAGAGATTTGCAGTAAATATCAAAGCACTCCGACGGCAAACACTTAACTTCAGTCTGCAGTCGTCTGACACCCTTTTAGTCGCCATTCGTATTTTTGGCAAGGTCTGTATGCATGTCAAAGGGTTAGGCGGCGGATTTGTGCCACTTGAAACTTTATCAAAGCGACATTTTTTTTCAATCGGCTTGCTGTTGCTTTGTTTTATTATTATTTATGGCACTTTATCTTTGTTGTTGTTTATACACTCGCCTACCTGTACGCCTAAGTAGACACATTTATAAATGTCATGTATATTATGAGTATAATATGATCAAATTTGGTACGATTCCTTTAAACTTAGACTTTGAACGAAATAGATATACTTCTTTTTAGTATTCGCTTAAAATATGATAATTATTTTGGGCTTCACAGCCGATGGTATGTTAGAATTTTTTTTTGCAAACGAACTGAAGCCTTGTAATGATTAAATATTTCGCGAAGTAGTTTGGCAAGCCGTTTTTAAAAATAATAAATCGAAAATGTTTCATTGGCCGAAAGCTTTCAGAGAAGACATTGAGATCGTTAAAATCTGGACTTATACGATTTGTTGCTATATCTTACTGAACACATTCTAGAAATATTCTAGAAAATGAAATTAGATTTTTATAATCTTCTTTTGAGGTTAAGCAATTTATCAGTGGACATTATTATGTTTCGAAGCTTTCTTAGTAAATGCTTTTGATTTATTTATTTCTGCAATAAAATCCTAAGCAGATTTATGCGAATATTGTTAACACTCACTGCGGTCTCTTCGTTCTGTATCAAATTTAATTTAATACATTTCGCACATTTTCATAATGTCTTCCGTCTGCCGCACGCAACACAGTTCTTGTGCACAATGCCTCGCTGCCTGTATATTTATGCGAAATTGTTTGCAGGCATTTCATTAAATTGTCTTCGTATTTGTTTATGAATAGCAATTGTATGCCAAAGTATGTAAGTATTTGATGCTGAAACACGTGCAACTGCCGTTAGCTACTATTGCCATTGTTGTACGACATCACCGCCTAACCGACTACTTAGACTCTGACAAAGATACATCTATACAAATGAAGACTCGCCTTTGTTGGTTGTTTTACTTTGTTATTGTTGTTGATAATTAATTGGCTTTGATGTGCCGTAGGCGGCGACAAATTGCTCATCGATCGATATGTAAATTAATAAACATATATATATATATATGTTATAAGCGGCAGCACATGCATGTATACATAAGTAGAACGCTGTAAAAGATTTTTGAATATTATACATTTGTTTCTAAAATGTGTGTGGCATGGCCGTGGTGCTACTGTTAATGAGTGGTGATAATGGAATTACAGTATCAAAGCACAAGCATACAAACATAAATCTGTTACATATATTTTTGAATTCCTTTGCATTTAAGCTATTTGTTGTTTTGACAGCATATTAATGCCTCTTTGAGTGTTTTGCTCGGCCTCCCAATACACCTCCAGCACATAGTATGAATAGTCAAACCACCGGTTTTGATAATCAAAAATGTAGTATTTGTACAGAGTACTGTTCCGATATCTTCACTAGTGCTTACTTTATATATTGTAAAGTAAACGATTCAGATGGACATCAAAGTTCTTGCATATGGAACGTAGGCGTGGTTGTGAACCGATTTGGACTATTTTAATAACATATCATTGGGAAGCCAAGAAGATATTATAAACCGAATTTCATGGAAATTGGTCGAGTAGTTTCGGATTTATGGTTTTGAACCATAAGTAGTCGGAACCACGCCCATTTTAAATTTTGTATACCATTTTGACGTCAGCTCTTCTGTACCATCTTTATAATGAAATTTAACGTTTCTGGTGGTTTTCCTTACTGAATTAAAGCATTTTTATTAGTTTTCAACATAACCTTTGTATATGAGGTATGCGTGGTTATAATCCGATGTCCTCAATTTTTTGTCTGCATAAGGAAATGCCAGAAGAAAACGACTTTCATTGACATAGCTTTAGTAGTTTACGAGATATGTACAAAGAACTAAGTAGGGGGTGGGGTCACGTCCACTTTCCCATAAAAATTACATCCAAATATACCCCTTCCTAGAACAATTCTTTGTACCAAATTTCATAGCTTAATTTATGGCTTAGTTATAGCTCTTTATAGATTTTCGGTTATCGCCATTTTGTAGTTGTATCTCTTTATAGGTTTTCTTTAAAGGTTTTCGGTTACGCCATTTTGTGGGCTTGGTACTGGTCCCATTTCGTCCATCTTCGAACTTAACACGTGTACCAAGTTTCATTACGATATTTAAATTTTTCCTCAAGTTACAGCTTGCACGGACGGACAGACAGACATCCGGATTTGAACTTTACCCTGATTCCTTTGGTATATATAACCGTATATCTAACTCGTTTAGTTCTTTACAAACAACCGTTATGTGAACAAAACTATTATACTCTCTTAAGCAAGCGAGAGTATAAAAATTACTAATTGTGACGTGTACGAAGTTTTATTAAGATGTCTGGATGTCAATTCAAATTGTCGCTTGACCGAATGGCCGAATGGACAGATGGATGGACATTGCGACTGAAATTTTAAATATAAACTATCCTATCTTTTAATTTGGTCCATTGGGGGTGCAAAATTTCATTAAAATCGGTTCAGTAGTTTAGGGCCCAATCCCGGACAAACAATGTGACATGAAATTTGTATATATTATATATAGATAATATAATATTTCCGGTTGTTTCATTTCCGGTTCCGGCACATCATTCCCATATCTGGTTCCAGTTGGCTCATTCCGTTTCTGGATGCCCCACTTCCAGTTCAAGTGACCAATATTCAGCCATTTCGTCCCGGCAACATCGTTATCCATATCCGTTTCCGGATGCCACCATTTCCTGTTCCGGAAACCCATATCCGGTTACACAATTTCCGGTCCTATCGTTCACACCCCGTTACCCCATATCCGGTTCCGATAACATCATTTCCGGTTCCGGCAATATAATTATCCATATCCGGTTCCGGATGTAATATTTCCGGTTCCGGTATCATCATATCCGGATACCCAATGAGGTCAATGACCCCAACCTGATCACGTGATGACATTTCAAGATCACGTGATATTGTTGTTTACATATTTGATCACGTGATGTCAATTCAAGGTCACGTGATATTTTTGTTTACAGGTCAATGACCCCAGTCAGATCACGTGATGTCACATCAAGGTCACGTGATATTTTTGTTTACAGGTCAATGACCCCAGTCAGATCACGTGATGTCACATCAAGGTCACGTGATATTTTTGTTTACATTTTTGTGTGAGGTCAATGACCCCAGACAGATAACGTAATGTCAATTCAAGGTCTCGTGATATTTTTGTTTACGGGCCAATGACCCCAGCCAGATCTTGTGATATCACATCAAGGTCACGTGATATTTTTGTTTACATTTTTGTATGAGGTCAATGACCCCACCCTGATCACGTGATGTCATTTCAAGGTCACGTGATATTTTTGTTTACAGGTCAATGACCTCAGACAGATCATGTGATGTAAATTCAAGGTCACGTGATATTTTTGTTTACAGGTCAATGACCCCAGACAGATCACGTGATGCCATTTCAAGATCACGTGACATTTTGTTTACATTTTTGTGTGAGGTCCTTGACCTCACCCTGATCACGTGATGTCAATATAAGGTCACGTGATATTTTTGTTAACAGGTCAATGACCCCAGACAGATCACGTGACGTCATTTCAAGATCACGTGACATTTTTGTTTACATTTTTGTGTGAGGTCATTGACCCCACCCTAATCACGTGATGTCATTTTAAGATCACGTGATATGTTTGTTTATATTATAGAAGGATGTGAATGACCCCACTCAGAAAAATATAAGTAGAAAACAATTTGAAATTTAATTTTATTAAATTTTTCTCCGTATTTTTTTTTGAAAATTTTTGCGAATATATATTTAAACTATTTTAAAATAGCACATAAACGTAATGCTTTTATAAATTTTTTAAATCACAACCAGCAACTACATAAAAACGCACTCACTTATTTGTTTACAGAAAATATTTATAAAGTCACTTTCCGCTACAATTAGTAATTACACATATTCCAGCCAAATGCAAACACAAACACGCATAAATGCATTCAAATTAACTTTTCTACATACGCTCGGGACGACTGAAGCAAAAGAAAATACCCACACTGTCTGCTGCCATTACACTATTTTTATACTCGCACACTCGTGAGCACATCCACACAAGCGACTCTGCGCAGCACCGCACGCCACAACATTAGAATTTACATTTTAAATTGCTTACCAAACTCAATTTGTATCTTAGTAGAGCAGCAAAAGCAGCCACTATCACCAACACTAGCAACAACAACAGCTGTAATAACAAAAAACACAAACAAACAAAAGCACTAACCATAAAACATTGCAACTGAAACGCAGGCGAGATATTGAAAAGGGAATACAGCACATACCCCCCTACACACACACATACATACATATATTTAGTGATATTTGCTTGTTAGTGAGGGCAATAAATGCACCAGCATCTATTGAAAATGAATGGCAAGGTTAACCAAATAACCGCAACATTAGCGAGCTAAAAGGCTTGGAGTGTGGTGGTGTGTGTGAGTGTGCACATGTGTGCTTGTGATTGGCTGCGGAGAGTGTGTTGCATGAAGGTTAGCGAAATGGAGTATAGTTGGAGATTGTGTGGAAATTTGTAGAATATACGAGCGTGTGCATAGACGCTTTCAGCTAACCTCACTGTGATATTTGACTTGACGCTTCAATGGCACACGATCAGGGACAAGGACATGATGACAGATTTAAGTAAGAACAATGAACAAAGAAGTTAAGTGGGTTGAACCATTTAATACGAAGGATAAGTGTTGAGTTTTCGCACGAGTTATTATTATTGCTTAGATGCGGGTTTCTCAATGAAATATTATTAAAATAAAATTCCCAATTTTCCGCGACAAATTTTTGGAAATAGTTGTTAAGAGTATTTGCTTAGGATATGAAATTATTTTTAGATGTTCCTCCTTGTAAATATTCTAGATTTCTCTATGAATAAAAAAAATTTTAGAAAATAAGAAATTTTGAGCTTAGCCAATGCTTTAAGCGAAGTTTGAATTTCGATTGATAATACTGGAAGTCGTTTTGAATGAACTATCTGAAAACTTAGATTATATTATTTAGGCCTCAGATATTTTTTTTATTCTAAGATATATCTTTAGAGGTTTCTAGCTCCGTACACATTCTCAAAGGAGACCACTTAGGTTAGTGCTTTTTAGCCGTTTATTCATTATAGAGATATATAAGTTTTGGAACAATCAGTCACCATATAAAGTAGGCTCTTAGAATCATATTTGTAGAAAATATAAATTTTTTGGCCCAAAATCAAAAGATTTATATAAAATATTCAATTCTAACATATAACAAGTAAGGAAGGGCTAAGTTCGGGTGTAACCGAACATTTTATACTCTCGCAATTTATTTATTTAACTTTATTTATATTATATAATACACAATTTGACCCACATATTCGTCATATATATTGTATAAAGTCCATTGAAAGTTGGAAACCATAATATTAGGTTAGAAGCACCGAGGTCCTCGTGTTCGATATATGGGGCCTTAAAAACCTATGATCCGATTTCGGCGCTATTTAGAATGGGGCTGCCCCATAGCTGCCATAGTATTTGTGCAAAGCTCTGCACCGATATCTTTACTAGTGCTTACTTTATATATTGTAATGTAAACGGTTCAGATTGACTTCAAATTTCTGATATATAGGAAGTAGGCGTGGTTGTAAAGCGATTTGGCCTATTTTCACAACATATCATTGGGATGTAAGGAAACTATTACAAACCAAGTTTCATTGAAATCGGTCGAGTAGTTCCTGAGATATGGTTTTTGACCCATAAGTGGGCGACGCCACGCCCATTTTCCATTTTGTAAAAAAATCTGAGTGCAGCTTCCATATGTCATTTCTTATGTGAAATTTAGTGTTTCTGACGTTTTTCGTTAATGAGTTAACCCACTTTTAGTATTTTTCAACCTAATTTTTGTATGGGAGGTGGGAGTGGTTATTATCCGATTTCTTTCATTTTTGGACTGTGATAAGAAGTGGCTAAAAGAACGACTGCAGAAAGTTTGGTATATATAGCTCTAATTTTTACTATTGGTTTCCGAGATATGTACAAAAAACTTATTTGGGGCCGGGGCTACGCCCTCCTCCCCAAAAAATTTACATCCAAATATGCCCCTTCATAGTGCGATCCTTCATACCAAATTTTATTTCCATAGCTTTAATTATGGCTTAGTTATGGCACTTTATGTGTTTTCGGTTTTCGCCATTTTGTAGGCGTGGCAGTGGTCCGAAAGCAACCTTCCTATGAAATAAGTGTGCCAAGTTTCATCAAGATATCTTAATTTTTACTCAAGTTACAGACATTCGGATTTGAACTCCACTCTTCACCCTGATCACTCTGGTATATATAACTCTATATCTAACTCGTTTAGTTTTGGGTGTTACAAACTAACGGTTGTAGGTGAACAAAACTATAATACTCTCTGTAGCAACATTTGTTGCGAGAGTATAAAAAATATTAACACTTTAATTTAAAGCAATTATAATTATTAAACATTTTCCTCTGATTAAATATTTATCTCAAAATCATTCCCAATACAATACAAATTGAAAACAGACATATGTATGTGTTGCAAATATGATAAAAGTGTAGCAGATCCAAAAAAAGCAAAAAAAAAAAAAAATTAAAAACATCAAAAACGACACCATAAAAACCCATCAGCTCATGAACTACACCGACGCTTGCTTATTTCACGCAACGCCACACAGAAGTATGGGGAGCTAGAGTAGAAAATGGAGAAAAAAAACAACAATTTGTTGTTATTGCCAACGTACAACAAATTTGTCATTTGCCTTCTCTGATTCCCGCCTTAGACACCCAACGACTCAATTGCCCTCAGCCGCGTTTACTGAGGCACTCGAACCTTTTTAAGGCCTTTTAGCCTTTAATTTTACTTGGCATGCTACCACGAGAGCAGCTTTGAAACCCCATATCTGCCACAGTTGGCATACAGTTCCAACTGAACCTCATAAAATACGCAGTAATTGGTTTTTCTTTAGCATTTTTTCTGTCTTCTTTTTTGTTGGAGGGTGTTTGTGCGTGTCAGTTGCCGTTCGAATCCTTCCACAGTGTTTTTCAGTGCGCACTTCTGCACGTTCATTCGGTTTCTTGTTGCTTTTTCTGCACTGTGTTTACTCAAAAATTTTCTCTTTTCACACTTTGTTAGCGCTTTTTTCATCACCCAGCAGCTGACAACTAGTACTTGTACGCACACACCTACATCGACACACACATGCGTGAGTTGATGAAAATCTGCCAGAGAAAATCACATTTCCGTATTCTTAATTTTCTCGTTTTCGTTTTGTTGTTTTGCTTTCTTTTTTTTGATTTTGGGCTGGCAGTTTTATGCGCCTTGGCTCGAGTAACAAGTTTTCGATGCCGGTTTTCTTCAATTTTCCGCCGCTAAAAACATTCTTCTGTCAAGCAGAAAAAATCCTAAATCAACGGCTACATTTTAATACCGCAGTTGACCCAGGCGTTTGCAAGTGTGTTATGTTTCTCTTGTGTTGTTATTGTTTTTTGCTTTTATTAAGCGCGAGCGTATGACTCAATCACTGACGTTACAAGCGGCCCTTTTTATCGCGCTTTGACTTTGATGCAGCACAAGTGAAAGTGTAAGTGAAAATGAGGGTGATGGTGAGGGTGAAACGCGAACATTTAGAAAATAAGAATGAAGTAATAAATACGCGAAAAAATGAGAAAATTTTCATCTTCGAGAGAGAAAAAAACGGTTAAGTGAATTTCAAAGTAAACCCCCCGACCGCGCTCACATACACACACACACACAGTTGTGTCGCATTTAAAGGTGTTTTAAGGTTTCATGTGTTTCTGTATGTGTGTCTGTGTGACTCTATGTTAATGCGAAACGAAGTGAAAATTGTATTGTAATGAAAAATGTGCGGACGCTTGATTTTTTCTGTTGTCAACCAACAACCAACATTTGACGCCAACAACCCGAAAGCAACGCTACAAGTAACGGTAACGGTACAATCGTTTAGACATTACCAAATGAAGTCATAAAATTACCATCAAATTATCATTTCGCACAAAAGGAAGGAAAAGAAATAAATTATAAATTCATTTCAATCTGTTTAAGTGGAAATTGTGGAGAACCGCGAATTTGAAAAGGATTTTGGTTATTTGAGATTTACAAAAAAGGGAAACTCTCAGTTGGATTTAAAAGTAACTATTATGATAAAGTTAATTCCCTCGAAAGACTAACTAGTCTGGTGATATATACTATTGGAAGTGAAAAATTATATTTACGTTTGTCTCCAAACAATTTTGGTATGCTCTTTGACATTTTCCTATAAACTACGAACCATCTGATTTTCCGACATATTCGAAAAATTAGAGGTAGTTTTCATTATGACTTGTCAATAACATTCGATAGATCATTGTTTCGTCTTCCCTTTTGCATCAAATAAATACATATATTTCTCATTGGAAATATTTATGAGTACATACAGAGAGGAAGCAGTAATTGTGCTTACAAAATGCCCCTCTCTCAACTTCTCTCTGATTTTTAGCCACAAATATTCGTCATTTAATATTTTTATAAAGAGAACCATAGAATTTTAATTGAAATGAGGGGAAAAATTAAATAAGTCCTCAAATTAATTATTCGAATGTGCTTGTGTGTGAAAACTGCAAAGCAACGAAATGAATTGACATTTCAATTGCTTGCTACTTAAGTAAAGCCGATTTATTTCAATACGGTATTAGGAATTCCGTTTGTTAATTGAAATTCATTGAATTCTCATTTTTGCTTTTAATTGATTAATTGGCATTTAATTAAATTATTACCTTTGTGCGTGTGCTTAAGGAGGGATATTCATACCCTGAAATCAAATTAACTGGTTATAAAAGAGGGTAATTATAAAAGAAGAACAATGATACATTTTTTTAGTTTTCAAGCAGAAAGGCTTATATCGATTCGAAATTCTATTATATAATAAATATTTTATATCAAAAATACAAACTATGGGCAGAGCTTACTAATAGAGGCGGTTCTAAATACTTTCCGATCACTTTAATTTGACTTTTTAAATAGTTCGCAAGCTGGCACAATTTTTTTCAGAAAAAATCTTCGGAAATAAATTCTTGATGAGCTTACATAGAATTACTTAAATATCTACTTTGTAGAGAATATCTCCACTCTAACATAATGTTATTATGTGATTTTTAATATAAACATTTGCATATTCTAATGTTGGTACAAAAATAAAATTTTCTGATTTCCATACACACACGTGTAGATTCTTGAGAGCGCATCTCCACAGAATCCTTTCAAAATGAAATTAAATTAAATGCTAAGACACGTTTTCACTTGAGACTTAATACCAGCTACTGTAAGCCATGCATATTTGGAGCAATTGAAAATGCTTGCGACAGATTTTGCACTTGAAAAAAGGTATAAATGCTACACAGAAATGCAAATATATATTTAAACCCGATACATGCTCGCATAAATATTTACTTTATTTTGGCCAAAATGTTTCTTTTGTAGCGTGGGGCTTGAAAAATTTTCTAGCATTTGTTGTGCATTAACCTGAAAATATTTGGCGATATCTCTCTCATGTAAAATTGTGTGCAAATATTAAAAACTGTTAAAGGGTGTGACGAAATGCACGCAGAAATTGATTATTTAAAGCGGATGCTTTGAAAATTTGTTAAAGTTGTGTGTATTTTCCTTTTCATTGTCATTAAAAAGTTCTCAGATATCAAAAATACAAGAATATAATTAGGTGATGCCTAAATGTAGGCAACATATTTATTGTGATGCTTTATAACTAGTTTTGTTTATAATTTATGGCCTACATTTAGGCTGACATTTCATTAAAACAATTTAACAAAATTAAAACTAAAATATTTCCTGAAACACATTATATTTTTAGCAGCATTATACCTTTCTATAAATTATGAGACACCCGTTGCCAACAAGTTGCCTGCTGAAAAAATGATAGGCACATTAAAATACCGCCCACATGCAAATTAGTTAAAGTGACAGATGTGCGAGCATAAAAAGCAAAGTAAATATATACCTAAACACACAAACATATTTACATATTTGCTTTCAGCATATAGAAACACACATTTTCGCTTGTAAGCAAGACATTTTCATAAGTAAGTGAACGCATGGCAACGAAACAGCTGCTTCACCGTTAGCAGCAAAGGAGCGGAATGAGCTTAGAAGTATAAAAATATGTACACATACCCATACATATCATGCCGCTTCTGCTGTCGCAGGAATTCATCAGCGTAGAGGAGCCTGTTCTCTAGAGGCTCAATGTCAGCTGCAAAGCATTAGCCGTATATCTGATTTGTGTAATTCTAGTAGACTTAAATGCCTATGTCTTTAATCTACGATTAACAGTTTGTTTTAAATTCCTAATGTCGCATCCGGGGAATTCAAGCAGTCGAGCAGCTTCGTGCTTGCGCAAAATGCGAAGCTTTCACGTAATGTGTTGCTATGCCTTTTGCTGCCAAGTGTTACGCAATATAATTTATGTACGTTGCTGATGTTATCAGCGGTCATTAGCTTCGTTATTTTTATTGTCAGCCATTTATTGAGAAATGTGCGCCCCAACCATCCATCGTTTGATGACGTCTCCAGTGTTTCGCATTTCACATTTCACTTTTCTGCCCATATTGCGGTAGTTAATCTGCTTATCAGCAATTTGAATTATTTTATATCATTTCATTGCCTCTCAGCGTTGTTTGTTTGACTGCGTGTAACTGTCATTGTAGATATTTTATTATTGTCACTTCTGTGATATGCCCCTGTACTCATATCATCTGCCTTCATAATATACATAATACAATGATGTGCTGTTGTTGTTGTTTTATTTGATAATTTATTTTGTTAGCGCGCGCACACGTTGAGTTTGGTGTTTGTGTTTACACCGCCATTAGCCCCATTAAAATGATTATTTTCAGTGGGATGGGGAGCTGCAATATATATATTATGTGTATACTATATATCACTTTGTATATCTGTTTGTATTTTAAAAATAAATATGCCAGTTTTTGTTTCTGTATTTACTGTCTGGTGTTTATTTTTCATTAGTGCAGTTGGAAAAAAATGTTACTCATACGCCCAGTTCAATTTATTTGCTCAGTACTTTAGGTGGCTTTTCTCGGTTTAAAGTTTTACAAAAATTTCGATTTTTTAAGACCAATTGACTGTTGATTTTTTCCCGAAAATCTAGAAACAAATTTCCTGAGCTCGCTATTTTGTTAATTTTTGAAAAAAAAAAACAAGAAAAAACGTTAACTTCGGCTGTACCGAAGCTAATATACCCTTCACATTTTGCATTTTTTTAGTAACTATGTGTTTAAGCAAATCTAAAGACGTAAGAAAAAGTAAGTAAAATAAAAAGAAAACATTTTACTAATTCTTTTTAGCCGGGTTGTTTGCTAGAAACATTAAGGTTATATAGTTAACCGATCTGAACAATTTCTTTGGAGATTATATTATCACCTTAAGCAGTAATCCATGTCAAATTTCGTGAAGATACCACGTCAAATGCGAAAATTTTCTATACAAGCTATTGATTCCGATCGTTCGGTTTGTATGGCAGCAATATGCTATAGTGAACCGATTTGAACAATTTTTTCGGAGATTAAATTATTTCTATGAAAAATAACTCACACCACTCAGTTTGTATGGCAGCTATATGATATAGTGGTCCGATATCGGCAGTTTCGACAAATGAGCAGCTTCTTGAAGAGAAAATAACATCTGCAAAATTACAAAACGATATCTTAAAAACTGAAGGACTAGTTCGTATATATACAGACAGACGGACAGACGGACATGGCTAAATCGACTCAGTTCAACATACTGATCAATTATATATATACTTTATAGGGCCTCCGACGCTTCCTTCTGGCTGTTACAAACTTCGTGACAAACTTAATATACCCTGTTCAGGGTATAAAAAGTTTGGTTCAGGCTCAGGATTATCTATTTATAAAACTATTTTTTTTATCCGATTGATTTGAGATGAATCTGCAAGGACTTATGATTGTCACCGCAAGGACCTTTTTTTGAAACTGGGTCAACACAGACAGCTATAACTTTGGAAATTATAATTTAATTTTTCATTATTACTTTTGTAAAATAACATGATTTGATAGCAAAAAAAAAATTACTGAAAATTTTAATTTTTTCGTGTCTCTGACTACCCCTAACCCCTTAATTCCATTTATAAAAGTTATTTTTGAATTATCTCGATCTCTGTTAATTCTTCGATTGTTATACTGACATATCATTGAACCTGAATATATTAGAGTCAATAATAAGTCCTGTATAATTTCACTTTCGTGAATGAATTTATCTCCCCGTCACTTAAAAGACCTTGAAAGTTACTGAGAGAGATGGTGAGATGACTCCTTCAACACATTGCGCTCGCCAAGCCACGTCAAATGGAGCGCTAAAGTATGTTTAATTTCAATTAACATAACGGCTTCGTTGCTTTGCTTATAAATAATTATGTTTTTTTTTTCTTAAACTTCAAAGTTTATGAACGGCTAATTTTTGTTGTTGTAGCGTGTTTGGAATTTCTGTTAATTGCTGACGTACTTATGCCCAATGCTTTCATGTGTATTTATGTAGGAGCGCTACAGAGCTACAGCTATTGAGTGTAAACAATAAACAAACATTCAAAGTGCGCTGACAGTGATTAATAACCTGACTCATGATAAAATAGCACCAGCGATTGTACACATAAATAAATACGCATATGCCTAGATACATACATAGATCTACAGCGTGTATACAAAGCATAACTTCTGTTTTCACTCAGCGTTTGTGGTAACTACTCTAACGGCGAGTACACATATTTATGTATATTGCTGATTGTGAACTTCACTCAAACAAAAAAATTTATGAGAAATATGCACGATTACATATATTACAACAAGAAAAATTCCCTTTGTCTGCCTGAGTGGGGGTGGCACCTGTGTAATTTTGCGCCGCTTTTACATTTCATGTCTGGCTGATTAAATTGTTTTTCTGACAGCTGTGTTGTTGTTGTTGCCGGTCCTGGGTTACGTTGTAAACACAAATTTTCATTAAATACCTGCAAACAGCCACTTAATAAAAGGTGAAAAGTGAGTGTCATTATTTCATTTGTTATTATACACTGCTGTTTTTGTTATTGTTTTTGCACAAACTGCCGTTGCGAAAGGAACTTACGAAAGTTATACTCATTTGCTTGCCTGTCTGTCTGCCAAAGCGGTTTGTCGCTGCGAGCACTGCGCATTGTATTCGTTGTTTTTGTTGTTGTATTTATTTTTGTTTTTCTGAATATAGAATTTCTCGCTTAAATTCCTTTGTGACTGCCATAAATTGTTTGTGAAGTGAAATTAAACTAAATTAAATTTAATTCTATGAAATAAATACATATATTTTATAATGGTCAAGTTCATTTTATTATTTTTATACTCTCGCAACCTGTTGCACAGAGTATCATAGTTTTGTTCACATAACGGTTGTTTGTGTCACCAAGAAATGAAAGAGTTAGATATGGGGTTATATATATATAAATGATCAGGATGACGAGTGGAGTTGAAATCCGGATGTCTGTCCGTCCGTCTGTCCGTCTGTCCGTCTGTCCGTCTGTCCGTCCGTCCGTCCGTCCGTCCGTGCAAGCTGTAACTTGAGTAAAAATTGAGATATCTTAATGAAACTTGGAACACATGTTCCTTGGGACCGTGAGAGGGTTGCTTTCGAAAATGGGCAAAATCGGTCCACTGCCACGCCCACAAAATGGCGAAAACCAAAAACACATAAAGTGTCATAACTAAGCCATAAATAAAGTTATAATAGTAAAATTTGAAATAAAGGATCGCACCAGGAAGGGGCATATTTGGATGTAATTGTTTTGGGGAAGTGGGCGTGGTCCCGCCCCCAAATCGGTTATTTATATATATCTCGCAAACCAATGAAGCTATATAAACCAAACTTTCTGCAGTCATTTTTTTGAGCCACTTCTTAATACAGTCCAAAAATGAAAGAAATCGGATAATAACCACGCCCACCTCCCATACAAAGGTTAGGTTGAAAATTACTAAAAGTGGGTTAACTCACTAACGAAAAACGTCAGAAACACCAAATTTCACATAAGAAATGGCAGATAGAAGCTTCACTCAGATTTTTTTACAAAATGGAAATGGGCGTGGCGTCGCCTACTTATGGGCAAAAACCATATCTCAGGAACTACTCGACCGATTTCAATGAAACTTGGTTTGTAATAGTTTCCTTACCTCCCAATAATATGTTGTGAAAATTGGCCAAATCGCTTCACAACCACGCCTACTTCCTATATACCAGAACTTTGAAGACGATCTAAATCGTTTACTTTACAATATATAAAGTAATCACTAGTGAAGATATCGGTGCAAAACTTTGCACAAATACTGTATTTATAGTGTGGCAGCCCATTTCTAAAAATCGCCGAAATCGGACCATAGGTTTTCAAGGCCCCATATATCGAACATGAGGACCTCGGTGCTTCTAACCTAATGTTAGGGTTTCCAACTTTCAATGGACTTTATACAATATATATGACGAATATGTAGGTCAAATTGTGTATTATATAATATTAATTAAGTTAAATAAATAAATTGCGAGAGTATAAAATGTTCGGTTACACCCGAACTTAGCCCTTCCTTACTTGTCTATTTTATTTTCTTATTATTTTTGAGTATTGGATTACAATAAGCAGCTTTCAGTGGTAAAAAATCGATCGCTTGGAATTTTGTGATTTTTGCCAAATATTTGTGCTTTTTGTGAGCAAAATCATAACGACATAGACTGTAGACTTTTTCAGAAAATAATTGTAGAAGTACTTCAATGTTCATCAAAAATCTTCTTAAAGTCTATACTGCTGATTTTTCAGTATCGAGTATGCTTCCAAGCAGTGCCATAGCTAAGCTACCTACCAGCCGATAGTTCCATTAATTAGTCACAAATAAGAAGCTACTAGTGTTCACAAAAGATAATACAAATACAAATATTAGTCGTTCATATAAACGTTTGGTACATAAATAAAAGTCTGTAATGTTAATTAATCAATTAACGAATTAAAAATTATTTCATAGAGAATATCAGTTGTAGTATTCTTGTCAAGTGGCACACCAAAACTTTAATAATGAAAGCTATAAAAGCTATCTAAATGTGTGATTTGTGATCTTTACTCTGATTTCCTGTCTCCTAAATAACGCCTATAAGGTTCGATCGAGCGTACTGTGTGAAAGACTAAAGCCCACAGTCAACAAACTGATTGGAAACTCAGTGTGGCTTTAGACCTGGAAAATCCACAACTGACCAGATATTCACAATACGCCAAATCTTGGAGAAGACCCTTGAAAAGAGGATCGACACACACCACCTTTTTGTCGATTTTAAAGCTGCTTTCGACAGCACGAAAAGGAGCTGCCTTTACGCCGCGATGTCTGAATTTGGTATCCCCGCAAAACTAATACGGCTGTGTAAGTTGACGTTGAGCAACACCAAAAGCTCCGTCATGATTGGGAAGGACCTCTCCGAGCCGTTCGATACCAAACGAGGTTTCAGACAAGGTGACTCACTATCGTGTGACTTCTTTAACTTGATACTGGAAAATAGTATACGAGCTAGGTACAATCTTCTATAAGAGTGTACAGCTGCTGGCGTACGCCAAGGATATTGATATCATCGGAAGCAACAACCGCGCCGTTTGTTCTGCCTTTTCCCGCATGTATAAGGAAGCAAAGCGAATGGGTCTGGAGGTGAGTGAGGACAAGACGAAATATCTCCTGTCATCAAACAAACAGTCGGCGCATTCGCGTCTTGGCTCCCACGTCACTGTTGACAGTCATAACTTCGAAGTCGTAGATAATTTCGTATACCTGGGAACCAGTATCAACAACACCAACAATGTCAGCTGCGAAATCCAGCACAGAATCACTCTTGCCAACAGGAGCTGAGTAGGCAATTGAACAGTAAAGTCCTCTCTCGACGAACCAAAATCAAGCTCTACAAGTCGCTTATCATTCCCGTCCTGCTTTATGGTGGAGTAGCTTGGAGGATGTCAACATCAGATGAGACGACACTAGGAGTTTTCGAGAGAAACATTTTGCGCAATTTATGGTCCTCAGAACATTGGCAACGGCGAATACCGCAGACGATGGAACGATGAGCTGTACGAGTTATACGACGACATTGACATAGTCCAGCGAATAAAAGGACAGCGGCTACGCTGGCTAGGTCATGTTGTTCGAATGGACGAAAACACTCCAGCTCTTAAAGTGTTCGATGCAGTACCTGCCGGAGGAAGCCGAGGAAGGTGAAGGCCTCCACTCCGTTGGAGGGACCAGATGGAGAGCGACCTGGTTACACTTGGAATCTCCAACTGGCGCCGAACTGCGAAGGAAAGAGAGGAGAGAGAGATATGTGCTGTCAGAAGCAAAAAAATCGAACTTTTTGCGGACTATCAAATAAACACTTTAATTCATAGAATGTTTATGTAAAGTCTTCACACTCTATTACCATACTAGACCAAACCGAGAAAGCGAGAGTAATGGGTACTTTTGCAATAAAATTAACAAAATCGCCAAGAAGTGAAGAAAATACTGAATGATATACTGAGACTATACAAACAACACCAACTTCTGTACACACACACACTTCATTAACAGGCTTACATACATACATACATATGTAAGGAAAAAATATTGGGAAAGTAGAAACAAAACAGATTCTCTTCCTTAAGCCCAAACAATGGTCAACAAATACGCGTGTGAACAAAATTTGTATAATTGCAATAAACTTTGCCTTAAGTTTCGGACAAAAAGTGGCCGCAAGAGAAAGAACAGCAGTGCGAGCGATGGGAAAAAACCAGTGGCTGAATGATTAATTTCGACAAAAATTTATTTGGCCGCGAGCAAAAAATATAAAAACAAAACAATTATTGTATTTTTTTGCCACACTGCTGCAGCGGATCAGCCACCATGCTTATGTATCAATACCGGGTTTTGTTTATACCAACGAGAGTGAGAAAATGTGGAATTAAGCGAGTGCGCGATGGATAAGGGGAGTAGCACGGAAGAAAAATGACCGCAACATTTAGTAAATTAGTGTTTCTGCACATTTAGTTTGTACGGGCGTGTGTTTATACACTTTTGTTTATTTATAAGATTTAATGATTTGCTTTGGGCAACATTTTTTCCAAGCGAAAATTATTGGCGGCTATGGAAAATTAGCAAAACAATTGGCCACAATAATTTCGCTTATTGATTTAATCGAATTGATATAAATGTAATCATGAAGTGTGCTCTTAATTGGATTGTATTTTCTTTCTGATTTTATTGTGCATAATAAATAAAAGATGAGTTCGATTTGGATGTAGAGAAGGAGATGTTGAGCAACAAAAAAATGTAATTAGCTGCAATTAGATATGTATTGTCTGTTATAACAACATTGAATACATTATATAATATATACTATTCTATCAAATATTCGAGTCTCTTCTAAAGCTTCTATTAAAGTTCAAACAATTTGTGAAATTCATTATAAATATAATTGGGTTTTGTAGGATATATACTCATTTATTTTCATGTTTTGGGTTAATTGAATTTAAATTAATATTTTTTTTGTGAAATGTTTACAAAAAAGTGATGTCTTCACACATACAAAGATATCGTTATCACTAATTGTTATAAATTTCAAACTTCAGGAGCCCATATATGAAGAGAGTATAATTCTGAATTATAACTTACTTTTTTATAAGGTTAATTGAGAAAGGTTAAATGCTAATTGCTAAGCATTTAAATTGCAGTATATACAGCTTTGTGGCCCTAAACAAAATATCATATTTCCTTGTTTAAAATTATATTAATTAAAACCATTTTTAAATTGGCTAAAATACGCCTAAATGTAGGCAACGTTTTTTTGGAATTATTGATTTTTATTATGCGTTTGGAAACATTTTTTTTTATTATACATATTTCTTTATTTATTGAATCTGCTTTGTTTAAAGCCTAAGAATAAGTAATAAAATCTTAAATCTATTTACAACTAAAAAATCTCAGGAATGTGGTTGAGCTGTTTTGGTAGAACGGTGCTCTCTAATAGGCTGGTAGATCTCTCCTTTTTAAACGTGTTTGATTGCAGGAATGTACCAAGGCATTAGCCAATGAGTTTGGATGTACACGAAGTTTAGAAATATATTTCTTTCTGCTGTCCTCTATCTCCTTCTTTACCATAGGAATATCAAGATCTTTATGGATATTTTCGTTATGCATGTACCATGGTGAACCCGTGATTGTTCTAAGCATTTTAGATTGGAATCTCTGAATTATATCAATGTTGGTTGCACAGGTCGTACCCCACAGTTGAATACCATACATCCTAATCGGTTTTATGATTGCATTGTATAACAGGACTTTGTTGTCTAGGCTAAGTTTAGAATTTTTTTTTAAAAGCCAATTTAAATTTGCTGCTCTTAATTTCATGCATGTTATTTTACTCGCTATATGAGCCCGCCACGTGAGCCTTCGATCCAGGTGAATCCCAAGATAAGTTACTTCATTCCCTTGGGGTACTAGCACATTGTTTATTTTAACTGTCCGGCATGTTTCCGATCTTAGCGAGAATGTTACATGCTTGCATTTTTGCTCATTAATATTTATTCGCCATTTGGCAAGCCATTCTTCGACAAAATTTAAGTGCTCCTCTAATACTCTTGATGCTCTGATAGGGCATTTGTTACGGCTTACTAGAGCTGTGTCATCCACAAAAGTGGATGTCAATACGTTATTAGCTGTTGGAATGTGTGCAATATATATTATGTACATAGTTGGGCCTAATACACTGCCCTGAGGTACACCAGCCCTTATTGCTCGTTCTTCTGATATGAAATCTGCTACTTTAACTGTGAACTTCCTGTTTCTTAAATATGACTCCAAAGTTTTATGCAATTCGTAAGGTAAAGTGGTTTTGATTTTCCATAAAAGGCCTTCATGCCAGACCTTATCGAACGCCTGAGCTACATCTAGAAAAATAGCCGAACAGTACTCTCTGTGCTCGAATGCCCTCCTGATTTCGTTAGTAATTCTATTTACTTGCTCTATAGCGCCATGCTTAGTACGAAACCCGAATTGGTGGGTTGATATTATATTATTTTCGTGGAGGAATGGAGACATTTTTGATAGTAAAACTTTTTCGAATATTTTGCAAATACAGGGTAAGAGACTTATTGGTCTGTAGGAAGACGGCTGTTTGAAAACATCACCTTTATAAAATAAATCAACGCCATACACGTTATCTGCAAATACAAGTAATTTGTGTATAATTATACCGCTATTGTTAATAAGTATTGAATCATCTAAATAATACTTGTTTTTTATGTTCATTATTTCATAAAAATACTATACAACAGTCCATAAATCAACTGCTTTCACTGTGTTATCATTCTCTATTGCATTAATAAGCGCAATAAATCACATTCATTGTTTTACGATATCGATTTCACTTTCTACTAAACCATGTCCGCATCTACACGTATATTTGTTGCTCATACGCTCCGTTGGACATGACTTAACAAGTAGTGAACGTCAGCAAACGAGTGAGAGCATATTTTTCGCTCGAATGTGTGAATGTGTGAATGTGTTAATATGTTATACGGAAGTCTAATGGTACAATCAGGCAAACTTACTGCCTTGTTTTTGTTATTGTTTTACATGCATTTTCATATATGCTTATGCATATGAAAGCATATGTGGATATGAAGGCTTGCTTGTGCCGGTAAATGGCTGACAACGAAAGCTGCATCAGCAACAAAAGTTAATCAGTTTTGTTCAGGTGTCAGGGCAATTTAAGACGCTTTCTGACATCACACATACATGTATGTATATATGAGGTAACAATGGCATATATGTAGTTGTTTGTATGTATGTATGAGCTTTCTCAGCTGTAGTTTGAAACAATTTCGTTATTGAATTGCTGCCACAAACTGTGACGTTGCAACTGTGTATATTTTTCAGATTTTCGCCTTCTGTAAGTTCAATGTTAAGTGTGTGCTGGCTTGCTGCTCACTTGGCACCAAGCCCAGTTGCAATTTGCTTTGGCTACTCAATGTTATGGTAAATGAGCTGAGAACAACAATGCTTTAAATTAAACGGAAATATTGATTTTCGTTTTGCTTTCATACTCATACTCAAACACATTTTTGTTTTCTTTAAGTTGACTACTATGTGAGAGTGCTGAAATTTTAATTGGATGCTGAGACAAGTTGGGTGCTTTGACTTGTGTTGAGCTGATATAGGCAGCAATTTGTGAATATGAGTGTACAATTTTATAAAAATGAGAATAATGCAATAAACTATAAGTAATATAACCGATTAAGAATCTTTTAAAACGAAAACAAATTTTTCATTTTTGTAATTTTTTTCTTACTTTCAAAATATACAATTTTTGAATTATTCGGTAAAAATTTAAAATATTTTTTCTATGCATTCTTAAAAATTAGATCTCCCTTTCAACACTCTATCTATCTATCTTAAGTAATCCCATCAGCTCACATCCACAGCTCTCAATACATTAAGCTTATTATTTCAGCAACGAAAATATAATCGGCTAAATGGCTCTACTTTAATCTTCAAAAATTATCAATATTTTAGACGACTACGCACATAGAAAAACACCAACAAATATTCTCGACTAACTTCATTGGCAGTTGCGACAAGTGTCAGTTACATGAAAGCAAAGACATTGAGGCACACACACACACACACATACAAACGCATACAAAAGTATATTTAAATATAACCTTGTGTTTGCGCTCTCTTCCCCTTGAGACTAAGCTGTCTGGGTATTTCTATTTTTGTTCATTGCAAAGCCGCTTTTTGACAGCAAAATCTTCAAAAATCCTTAACGATTTGTTGCTGGGAATTTTCATCAGCCCTTTTGCTTTGTTATAAGCGCGCTTATCCTGGGACGGCTTAAAATTTTCATTTAGGAATCTGTTTTCTTCTTTGTGTAGGTTACAGCGCTGTCATTTCGCCTACACACCTGACCTTGTGCTGGCCGAGTGAGCAGAGTGTTATCTGGAAATCCTCACTTTATTTTCTTTTTGCTTCCACATGGATTCTTTTTCAATTCATTTTTAATTTTTCTTTTTTGTTTAATTGCTGGATTTATACACATTTTTATTTCGCTCATAAATGTTATACGCTATATGTAGGTAATAGCAGGAAATCGCAGCGTATGAAAATGAAATGTATTGAAATGAATGCGAGCATTCAAGTTCTGCCCCGAATTTCCATTGTATGAATTCATTGAATGATTTTGCCCGCTCTCATTTCGGACGTTCTGAATTTTTATGATTATTTGCCGCTAACAATTGATTTTAATGCCGCTTTAAATGAACGAGCTATTGTTTCTATTGTAACGGTTCTTTTTTATCTCTTCGCGTGATTTATGTGTGCGCGCATAGTTTTTGTAAACAAATTTCTCGCCTAAAACCGAAATATTTTCGTTTTCCTGTCAGCAGTTTCATATATTCGTGAAAATATTTTCACTTTGTAGTTATTTGTTGTCCCGTTGGGTGCATGCGAAATGTTTGTATGTGTTTTAGTTTCTATTTTTTATGTGTGTGTATGGTGCACAGGTGAATTGAGCTGGGAAATATGTGATATAAATTTTAAATATATTTAAATGAAGTGTTTATGTTCAATTTTTTAGTTGGACGCTTAAATTTAACGCTATACTTTGAAAATGATCAAAAAGCTGCAATTCACAGTTGTTTAATTGCCATTACTGTACTAGTTAACTAAAATCTCTTGATATTTTTCTGTTTGAGTATTTAAAATTTGTAAAACTATTTAAAAATATTAAAGTTTGCTTTTCCGTAGCATTTCCTTTATCATTTTTAAGCAAATTTCTCTTTGGAGTTGAGATTTCTAACAATAAACGTAGAGAGCTTTAAGCGTTGCTAAGCAAATAAAGCTGTTGAAGCTTCACTTTTCAACGAAAAGCAGATAAAATCAACAAAATGTTTATATTATATTATATAGAGCAAAAGGAAGGAAGTAGTAGAAAGCAACAGCAAAACCAACAAACAAAAACAAGTACAGATTCACAACATTAGCTGCTCCTTGTCAACACTTTTTATAATGCCGTCATGAGGTTCCAGCTTCTTACGTTCAGTTGTTGTACCGCTTGTTAAAATGGAAAAAGGTACTTACAGTTATGTGAAAATATTCTTGCCTTTTGCGTAAGGCAGAGTCAGCTCACAGCTGAAGGTTGAATGGCGTGCCGGAGCCGAAGCGGTAAATGGAAAAGGATCAATCGGATGATGGAGAAATGGTGGAAAAGAGAAGCAGAATAAAGCAGTTTAGTGAATCAAAAGCAAATGAAAATTTATTCATTTGAAAGGCAGAACAATATTTTTGCCAATGAAATTAGATTTCTGCGCAACAAAGTATGTAATAGACTTTGAGGCGATTTTGAGAACACATTGGATGGAGTAAGAGTTTCAAATCTTTGTTGGGTGCTAATTGAGTGGTAGAAAGGGAAATGTTTTTGTAATTTCTGTTGCGAACGGACTACATTTATTAAAGAAGTTAATGTATCAGATAATTTTTTTTTTTATTACTAACTTTCAAGCCAAATATCTAAGCCAAAAAGTCTGCTAGCGTCTGTATATTTATGAATATTTAAATTATATTGAAGCATAAATAAAAAGTTGTTAAAATGCCTTGCAGTCGCTGCTTCCTGCTTGTGTTTCATTTCTAAACTTTTTCATTCTTTCGTCCATTATGAGTGTAATTCGCTCTAAAGAAACAAAACTATAAACTAAAATAAGCACAGCACACAGCAGTGGATTTTCTTACTACATATACTCGTATATAGATATAAGAGTACACTATGTGTGCATTGTTCGCCTAGTAGCTGCATAAATATTATCAGACTATTAAACCAATAAACAGCTAACAATTTTGTGCGCCATTAAAATGTCAATCAAACGGACGTGCATATATCCGCTAATCATGTGCGAATATTGCAATGTAGTATGTGCGGGCAAATATGAACTCGTTATATACGCATAGTCAGGGCGTTGTATTATATAGTCAATTTAGTTGTTGTAACTGTTTTAGAGTTTATTGAGCTATTTAATGAGCGCCAATACACTATGTTGCTATGAAATTGTTTACATAACAGAGACGGAGACGCATATGCACATATTTGGAAATGTTTTAGAATGATTTGGCTGTTGATTTACCCGTGGCTATTTTGTTAGACCGCTGATGTGTTAATGCTTACTATTAAATGACTGTAGCAATAACTATCACAGCAGATTAATAGTGAAGTATGAAAATAGATAAGATCTAAGGACGTTACCCGTAATCTCCCTGCTTGAATGGTTGTAATAATAATTAGGCATACCGAATCTCATTTTGTATCAACGAATACGGTTTGTTTAGCAGAGAAAATGCGAAGTCCATGATCTGGTTATAGCATTACACAACTAGAATGTTCTAGAACTGATTTCAAAATATCACTTTAACTTCGTTTAGATTTATATTTGATTCTCTGTCTGAAATTCTCCGTCGGTTCGATAGCATCCCTGACTACTTGGACCACTGCACCGTGGAACCGTCCCCTAGAGGATTCTTCTCTGCACACGTACCTACGAGGGATATGTGGAAAGGAAGAAGTCAATGGAGGAGGAGTGCAGTCAGCGTTTTCACGGATGGATCGAAGCTAAGGGGAAAGGTAGGAGGGGGTTTTCTGCAGAAAGCTCTCTATCAATACCAGCTTTAGGCTACCTGATCACTTTAGTGTCTTCCAAGCAGAGGTCGCTGCGATCAAAGTAGCAGTGGACGCATTGCTTCGTATGGTGACCTCTTTTAGAGCGGTATGTATTCACTCCGATAGCAGAGCGGCAATACTGACATTGGAATCGATGACAATACGCTCTGGGCTAGTTAAGGAGTGTCTTAGATCCTTATCAATATCTTCCAGCTATTTTGCGATCCGTGTGGGTACCCGCTCACCGAGGGATCGTTGGTAACTGTATAGCGAACAAGCTCGCAAGGGAGGGTACCCTAGCTAGATTGACGTCGGAATGGGAGCGCTTTGGTAGTCCATGGTCCACCTGCGCAAGAGCGCTGGACATGCAGACATCAAACGCTGGTTAACTAACAGTACTTGTGCAGTGGCGAGGTCCTTTTGGCCCTCTGTGGAGCGTAAGCGATCCTTTCAACTGCTTTCTCTGGGCAAGGCCCATCTCAACGCGATCATTGGTGTACTTACTGGACATTGTCCAATGGGTACCCATGCGGTGAGACTTGGGATCGTGGCAGATGCAGATGGAGGAAGGCGAGATGGAATCATCTAAGCATTTCCTCCTTCATTGTCCAGCTTTTGCCAGACTGAGGTTGAAACACCTCGGAATGCCCTTTTTCGGCGGTCCTAGCGAATTGGCTAGAATCGATATTAGCCGTCTTAAGAAATTTGTAACGGATTCCAAGCGTTTTGCTGAATCTTAAAGGTCTTTGATTCACATTTTATTAAATATTAGAAAATAAATATTTGCTTCCCACTACTAAGCACCTCATAAAAATACCACATCCACTAAACATAATAAAATTATTAAATAAATTCATTTTGGCACCCCCGGGATCAACCAAAATATTCCATAAAATAAATATAGTATTTTTTCATTGTTATTACATCCACTCAATAAATGTCTACCCACTCAATAAATAATTCGCTTATAAATTTAAATAAAAATATTTTCCATCGCTTTCCGCACCCCATAGATTTCCTGCTGGGCTATGTAGTTTCAACATGTGCTTATTAAGTGCACCATGGGTGTGCTTTATAATTGAATAGTTGAGAGAATACCTGTCGTAAATGTTAAACGTCAATTAGTTTATTTGATAGCAGCTTTAAGTCACGCGGGTTAAAAAGTATAAAAATAGCAAATATTTTCTGCAGAGAAGCGCATGTGCTTATAAATAACTTTATATTTTGCCAGTGAGGAATTGTGGAAATTTACTGGAACTTTTTGCTGCTTTTTCGTATAACATTAAAGGCACAGCAGGTCATAAATTGGCTATTGAACAACACGAGCGCTTAAATAATATAGTTTATGACTTCCAATTAATTTGAGGAATAATTTTATCGATAAAATAAATTAAATATTTCTTTCACGAGGGCGAAAGTGAAATTGAATAAAAATTCAAAATATTTGAAATTTTTTATTTTTATTTTATTCCATTGAAAAATTACCTTTGTCATTTTAATTAAAAGAATTGAGAATAATTTTTTTATTTCTAAACAAAAAATCATTTTTTCGAAGAAAATTTGTTTATAGATATCACAAACGTCCAAAGGTACTATGAGAATTCACTTCTAAAATTTCAAACAATCCATAAAATATTTAACTTTCGTTTGAGTGTAGCACATTACCATAAAGCGATTGCTTTCCCCTTCCCTGCTTCGAACGTTGTTTCACATTATTGCCGAAAATGTTGGCGAATATTCGAATTGTGTACTCATTATTTTGTATCTCTTTGACAATCGCGTGTTTGGCGCTCATTCATTAAATTGGCACAGCGCAACAACAAACACATATGGAAAAGCCTGCTTAAGTGGCACAAACAAGGTGTAGGCACAACAAGATTACAAGCTTTCGAGTGCCATATAAACATAAATAACACACACGCATAGGTGTACATACATATTTACATATTCACATATGTGGCAGTATCCATTTGTAGCATTCCGACTCAAAAGCAATAACATTCGTGCTCATTCCGTTGGCATTGACTTTTAGTTGGCTTACTTATTTATGCGCGTGCGTAGCAATTTATACCGTTATCGCTGTTTCGAAAATTTATGTTTGCTTTTATTGATATTTACGGCTAATCGCCATGCCTGCTGCAATCGAATATTTGTGTACTGTTCGCATACTACCTGTGTTTTGTTTGGCTTAAAGGACTCTAATTAATGCCGTTAATGGAAATAAATTAAAGGTAATTAGTGTTGTATATTAGTGTGTTATAGAAGCCAATGGTATGCCTTAATTTGGAATTTTCAATGTACTATATTGTCAGAATTTTGTGTGATACACTGCGTATGAGTAACCTAAACCATTTCGCTAAGAACAGCTCACAACCAATGAAGCTTACTTAGCTCTCATCAAAGACGTAATTATGCATAAATATCTTGATGCATTTTCATTTAAGGTACCACCTCACACCACTCCCTTAAGCAATCGTGACTTTCATCTTTCTCTTAAGTATTTCACTTTCAATCACTAAAAATAGCATTTGCCCATCACTTATTGCAAATTTTTCGCTTTCGTTCGCTTTCAGCACGTCGCGCCTCTTCTTGCGAGTGCGACCAACCCATTTTGATACAGCAGCATGTCGACGTCCACAACCGCTACTGCCGCAGCCTCGGCACAGATCTTTCGTTCGTTGTCGTCGGAGAGTCAGAAAAATGATTGGTCCAAGCGCTTGTCGCTGCGTGGCATGCGGCGCGGTGGCAGCGCTGGCAGCAGTAACATCAGCAAAGAGGTAAGTACTTACACACACACACCCGCACACTTATAAATCGCTTGTAATGGCAAGTGCACTCCAGCGCGCAGACACCATTAACAAGCCTGCACATAATATGTTTTACAATATGCGGCGCGCTTGTCGTTTCCTTCTCCACTTTTCCACCACTTGACAGCGACATTCGCGTTTGCTTTTATCTCACTTCTTGACTCATGACAGGCAAACAGTGGCAGCGCTGTGTGTGACCTTGTCTGCAAATAATGTTGATTTGTCCGTTAAGCTTTCTCCATTTGTGTGAAAATGTAGCAAGCTTTGAAGAAATTAATTTTTGCTCTACAACTGCAGTTTCATATTTATTTGTTCTATTTTTCATATTTACGCTCGAGGAACCAAAGCTCAAGCACAAATTCTTTAATCGGTCTTCCTCGTTGAAGCATGCCAGCGCTTCAAAGGCCACAATGGAACTGCAAACGCCATCACAGCAGACATCACACCAACAATTGTCGCAACAGAACTCGGCTGCGACGCCGAAAAAGTCAAACTGGGAGGTCATCGAACATTTCAACACGAGCAGTACCAAGGGTGGCAAGGCGGTGGTGAGCAGCAGTTTAATAGCGGTGAGTAGCTTAATCGCGTACATATGTATATGAGTGTGAGTGAGTGATTTCGGGCTACAATTTCTATTATGAGAATGAACTGCATTTCAATGAATTTTCGGGAATAGGCGAGAGATTCCACCTCTCCATCTAGATCGATCAAAATTTGTGGTCTATGATCCATATTACTAGAGTCGAGCCTTAGAGTTAGAAAAAACCTTCTTCGATTTGCATAAAATTAGACAACCTAGTATTGTATTTTGGCCAAAAGTGTTGTGGGTAGCGGAGTGGCAGTGAACAGTGTTACCAGAAATATGTGCTTTCACTTCTACTGGGTTCCAGGCCACAAAGGCATGGAGGGCAATGAGATAATATATGGGATTGCCAAGAGTGTTGTACAACTGTCATCCAGAAAGAAGACTGAGAGTGGCAAACCTATGCGCGGTCTAAACGATGATCTGGACAGGAGCATGGCAATGAAAATGAAATATAATAATAAGAATCTGGAAGAGGTAACTGTAGTGAAGCCACATAGCCTTTCAAAATTCGCGTCAAAAGCAGGCATCGTAAAGGATGTCTACTCCTCATCGACTATGTGACTACTGTTCTCACTAAGGGCCAAAACTGGCCTATATCTGGCTTATTGGCCTACCAGACTAACCTATCTTAATCTAATATAACCTAAAATAATCTTACAACCACGTGTACTGATGCTGTCTCTAAGTTTTTCAGCTTACAGGAGGTCTAGTTATTTTAAAAGTAGGCAATGAATTCTCCAATTAAGAATATCCTACATAGATTTCTAAATTGTATTCTCATTATATAGAAAAAATCTTAAGCCCTATTTTCCAAATCCATATCAGATGAATTTTTGTGTAGAAATGAATCTTCGAGGCTTGTGTAAGCGGAAAGCTTAATGATCATAATAGAAATTCTTTAAAATTTCGAAACATTCCAAAATACAGTGAGAACTGCGCCTTTTCGACAGCTTGTGTGTCAGTTCATTATTTCGATCAGCTGACGTCTTTCACTCTGCTTGCACTAAATAATCTATAGCACATTAAAGCTCTCCCTCGGTAGCAGTGCTACTAAATCAAAGCTTGACCTAAATTGAAAGAGTTTTGTCGGCAAAGTGTCTCAACTTGTTGAGCAACTGCCAAGTTTTGTTTATTTTCACATAACATATTGCAACTACATATATACATACAATCACACAGTCACACAGCCATATGTATGTATGTATGTCTGCTTGTTGTATGTATGCAGGCTGAGCAGAAGTTTAACAAGTTTTGACAGACAATTCCCAAGGTCATAACTACCCGACGCACAACGGGAACAGAGCAATTGAAGTGTGCCGAGATTGGTTAAGTGTGTGCGAGAGAGATTCCACACACACCAACACACAGCCATGAGCTGTGAGCTGGCAAACACACTAAATATTTATGTTTATGCGCTTTTGCGTTGGCATGCAAATGACAGTGGGTGTACGACAAACGATGAGCGTGTTATAGAAATTTAAATTGACTTTTATTAAAATTTAATGACGGCAATTTGCTAAACTTATGCGTCAGTTAAAAATAGCAACAACAACAAATATAAGCAAGCAACTAAAGTGGCTATTCACAGCAACTTGTACAATAGTTACAATGATGTTAATAACTGTTGGTGTTGTTAGGTAATTCAAAATAATAGTAGTGCTTGGCGTGAATGTAATGAAGATTGAAAATGTGTCTGAAGGATACGCGCCGTTAAAAAAGTGTTAAAGTTAAACTGAAGTATTTCAATGATGATGAAAGGAGTTGTCGAAGTATACATTAAATTTATATGGACATGCAGCACGAAAAGGAGCTGCCTTTATGCCGCGATGTCTGAATTTGGTATCCCCGCTAATACGGCTGTGTAAGTTGACGTTGAGCAACACCAAAAGCTCCGTCATGATTGGGAAGGACCTCTCCGAGTCGTTCGATACCAAACGAGGTTTCACACAAGGTGACTCACTATCGTGTGACTTCTTTAACTTGATGCTGGTAAAAATTATACGAGCTGCAGAGCTAAATAGAGAAGGTACAATCTTCTATAAGATGATATTAGTTCTGCTTTTTCCCGTCTGGATAAGGAAGCAAAGCGAACGGGTCTGGAGGTGAATGAAGACAAAACGAAATATCTCCTGTCATCAAACAAATAGTCAGCGCATTCGCGTCTTGGCTCCCACGTCACTGTTGACAGTCATAACTTCGAGGTCGTAGATAATTTCGTATACCTGGGAACCAGTATCAACAACACCAACAATGTCAGCCTCGAAATCCTGAGAAGAATCACTCTTGCCAACAGGAACTGAGTAGGCAATTGAAAAGTAAAGTCCTCTCTCGACGAACCAAAATCAAACTCTACAAGTCGCTTATCATTTCCGTCCTGCTTTATGGTGCAGGAGCTTGGACGATGTCAACATCAAATGAGACGACACTATGAGTTTTCGAGAGGAAAATGTTGCGCAAGATTTATGGTCCTCAGAACATTGGCAACGGCGAATACCGCAGACGATGGAACGATGAGCTGTACGAGTTATACGACGACATTGACATAGTTCAGCGAATAAAATGACAGCGGCTACGCTGGCTACGTCATGTTATCCGAATGGACGAAAACACTCCAGCTCTGAAAGTGTTCGATGCAGTACCCGCCGGAGGAAGCCGAGGAAGGGGAAGGCCTCCACTCCGTTGGAGGGACCAAGTGGAGAAGAACCTGGTTACACTTGGGATCTCCAACTGGCGCCGAACTGCGAAGGAGAGAGAGAGAGAAGTGGAGCACTATCGTCGATTCGGCTATAACCGGCTAAGCGGTTGCAACGCCAATCACATACATTTATATTTAGACCTCACATATTTAAAAACAAAAATTAAAAAAGAATTAAATATCTCTTGCTTTTACAAATATTTTTTTGAGAATTTTTTATGAAATTTTTTTGAGCAGCATTTGCTAATAAATATTTATTTGGTGTGAAATATTTTTAGAATAATTATTACGTTTTCCATTTTTGTGATTTAAATGAAAACTCATAAACGACTGCAAATATTTATCCAACATTTATCTCATTGCAAACCATCGTTTTGTTGTTTTAGGCTGGCATAACACGCTGCAACATAGACGAGTCGATCGATTCCACCAATTCCAGCTCGACATGCCCCAGCCCCATGGTGTATCAGCGCGACGAAGCGCATTTACTGCAGCAAAGTAAGTGAACACGTACAAACAATTTGATTGCGCAATATATTGCATGAAATATTTTTTCCCTCTCGCGGATTTTTTTATTGTACGACACAGTGAAATTGAATTTGTATTGTTTAATGCTATGGAATACGCATAAAACGGTATCATATAACATGAAGAGAATACATACATATAGTCGATTTATATGTTAATATACTGCATACATATACATCTATATATAAAAATTAATATTATTTTTTTTGACAAAAATTAAAATTTTTTGAATATTAGATTTTGGTGTTATTGGAATATCTTCTTTCAAATATAATATCTCCACATAGTTACATCTTCTCCTTTTTCAGCTAACTTAAAATTCATGCCATAGTTTCCTTCAAATTTATTTGCCATGCACGCATGCGTATCTTGGAGGATGTGTTGCTTTAACTAATTCACAATCTTAGTAGCAGACAGGATGCATGTATATTCCATAACAATATGCCATTGTTCATGCAAGTTTCCAAAGCTATGTATAGTTTTTGTAGTTGTGGCGGCAGATGTCTTTTTCCATGTATGAATATGGAGATAATAATTTTGAATATACTGACACTGTAACACATAAATAGATGCATATAAGCAAGACTATGCTCTGCATTTCTATGCATTTCCTGCTGTTTGTCTACGGTTTGCAAGATTTTTTTGCTTTGTTGGTTGTTGCTGTTTTGATAGCAAATTAAGGTAGCATTTTGTGTAAGAATTTTAATAAACTTAATTCATTTTCAAAGGAAGTGCTGTCAAACACACACACACACACAAATTGCAGTGATTAGTTTGGTCTTTTTGGCATAAAAATTAAAATTTCACTCAGCAGTCTTAGCTAATAGTGATAAGAGGCTTTGCAAAGAGCTTATTATCCTTTACGAGTATGCTGTGTTGCATGTTTCACATGTCATTTTTATTAATTTTCAGGATATAAGCATTCAGGATACAAGCAAATCATTTTAGTTTATACTTTAGTGCCAGCTTTACTGCTGGAATTTTACACACAGAATTGTATATGCCTAAATAGCAGGCAGGCTGTGTTGGCAGTCTTCAGAGGCAATTTCGAGTATCGAATGTAAAACAATTTTCATACACATACGAATTTATATTCTATGAAGTATATTGCTCTGCTCTGCTTGCCAAAATTTGCACGTTTCGCTTTTCGGCATTTACTCATGTGTGCGCACACGTATGTAGTTGGAAATAATCCGTGCTACAGAGCGTATACGTAATCATGTTTCAAAATGCTCTTTCTCATTGCATTCACTTGGATTATTGCTTGTGGGAGTATCAGTTTTCCATTTGGATTAGTGTTGATTTCCTTATATTCTCGAAATATTGTTGCATTCGAAGTAAGCTTTCATCGTAGACTTATTACTCGGTGGAATTCAAAAGAAAACTATTATGGATTTCACCAAATGAAAACAATTAAATTAAATTAAATATTAAAATTTAATTAAAATTTACTGGTATGTCTTGGTTAATCATTTGAAATTATATAAAAAATACTTTAATATGTTGTCGAGTTAAGATGACGATGAGGCCGATTCCGTTTGAAGAAAAGATGAATGTTTGAGTAGAGTTTAAACTTTATAAATTTAATGTGTATTAGGAATATATAAAGGGTATGGGTTTGTACATAAATTGTATATATATGTGGTTGTGTGTGTTAACAATTTGGGTTAATTGTTTTATGTATAATTAGTTATAATTTAGTGTTAGTGGATATTTAAAATAGTGACCTATTTTGTGTTTGTATTCCTTCTTATGTTGTGTAGTGTATATTCTTCCTTTTGTAGATTTATGTTATGTGTAGATTCTTCCTTCTTCGGCTGTGCTGGGTTTTCTGTTTAGCTTTAAGTTGCTTGTTGTGATAGTTCTCACTTTAAGTTTTGTGTTTTTGAGTTCTTAATTCACTTTATTTAAGCGCGGGTTTTTTGTTCACTTGAAAAGCGCGGGTTTGGGTGTTTTCGTGTTGTTCACTTGTTCACTTTCTTCTATTTCTCTCTATGTTGTGTATTGTGTTGTACGGTAGTGAAGATGGGTGAAGTTGGGGCGGTTTATCTCCTCTGCATTTCTACTCTATTACTTTTTGGAGAGTAATGCAGAGGAGTATTTGTTTGGACTAAACATATGTATAGTGATTACATGCCTTTTAACGAAATGTACCATAAGCCTAAATGTAGGCAACGTTTTATGTTTATAAGTCAAATATTTTAACTACTAAAAACTATGGCCTATTGTGGGTACTTTAAGTGTCGATTGTTTGATTGTCTTATATCAAACAAACAACTTCACATAACAAAGCGTACCGATTTACAGCAAAAAGTCAAATTTAAGCCGAACTCAATTTCATTTCCATTTTCCGTGTGACGTCAGCAAAGCGAATAACCTTATAGGATTCGAAACAAATTGCTTTTGTAGCTAAAAATGTACTTGTACACGCTTACAAATACTCCTTTATATAGTCAGCCGGATGTGCAATTATACTTGAAAGCTGAAAGTTTGGAGTTTACCGTTAACTCGCTAGCACTTACATTAGATTTTGCTACACACAAGTACATATTAGCATGCAACAACTCATGCACACTGCAGGCGAAACGCAACTGTGCGATGAATATAGATTTAGCTGGCACATACGCACATATGTCTGTGCTCAGCGGTGTTTACACGTTTCTCAGTATGTATATTTACAAATTTTTACTCTCTCAACAGATTCCGAATCGATGGACGGACGCAATACGGAGGTGGGCAGCAATGCAAATGGCACCGGCGGCGGCGTGGGCGGTCTCAGTCCGACGATTTCATTTTGGTTTCGTTTGAATCGTGTTATCCTACGCCTTTGCACAACACATCAGTTTAAAAATCTACAGGTACGTATTTACAAACACAAACACACACACACATATTTATATATGTACTCGTACACGTGTGCAGTGTGTTTGCATATAGCGGACGCGCTTGCTCGTCCAACCAATTTATCCAACTATTTGCTATGCACTACCGAGACTACTTAGCATGAAAAATATGTAAATTCAAACCGCGTGGAGCGAAGTGGAAACATTGTGCGGAGAGCTGGCGGTCGGTTGAAGTGCTGCCGGTAATGTGTATGCAAATTGGCAGTTGGCAATTGAGGGTTAATGAATTGTTGTTGCCTGAAGGAGATCCGACAAAATTAGAATTTTGAAGTTTTAGTATATCTTAAATATATATTTTTAGTAGTTAAAGCAGGAGATTTAAGTATTTTATTTTGAAAGATAATATTATTTAAATATTCAAGTGCTTCTTAGAGAAGAAAAATATTGGTTCACAGCAGCATTCATAATGCCACAACACATATACTCAATTATGTATATCCTCCGCTGACATCCTCGCTCAAACGCTCAAACGCTCACACAAGCTGCTGGCAAACACATTCCGCAAAACCAATTTCCGCATTGAGCTTATGCTTTCGCCAATGTAATTACATTTCGTTAATGTGTTCACAGCACGTGCTTCGTAAAAGGATAATAGGCCGGCACCGCAACATGTTTACCTTTGCGACCACAAACGTGTGTGTTGGTGTCCTCCATCGGGACTTTCAGGCACTATTTAACGCATATAAACATATATTTATAGTGTTAGTGAAATTAGCACGAACTCATGGCAGCAAACTCAGGCCAACTGAGGGCAACTGAGGGCAACTGAAGTGGGTGTTAATGAGCGCGCGATTATATTATAGCAGCCGAAGCTATTTTAGCTATTTGATTATGGTAGTGTAAAGAGATAATGAAGGTAAAATAGTCCATAATTGTGTGAAATGTTTTCGAAGTTTACATCTGTTGAAATTAGTGGGTTTCACTTGATTATACTTCGATTAAACTGATTTTTTATTTGAGTTGTACTCATCTGTAACTCACCTGAAGAAATTTTTGTTTTTTATTAAAAAATTGAGGAAATTAAGGGGGGGGGTAAGGTTTGACAACTTTTTTTTTCTCATTATTTTTTTATTTTTTTCCTGAACCATCAACATCTCAAGAATATTGTGTTAAAATTTTAGGTCATTCGGAGAAAAACTAACGAAGTTACAGCAGGTTGAATAACGGTACCTCCAGTTACCTGCGCTGAGTGTACAAAACTTTGAATCGATTTTCCCAAATATGTCATTTTTAAAGTCGGTGACCAGCCTACAGAAAAAACTACTGCATCGATCGTTTTGAAATTTTGAACAAATATTCTACATATATATAGCTCTCGAATGACGTCGAGTTTTTCCAAAAATAATTAAATAATTAATTACTAACAATTTTACAAAAACAAATAGGTCGATTTTTTCGTCTAAAATCGTAATTTTGGTTTGAAAATGGTACCAAAAATTGAAAAATTTAAAGATTAAAAAAAAACTCGACGTCAATTGAAAGATAAACTAATAAACTAAAGAAAGCATTTTGATTTTTTGGTTTCGGATGATCCAGTGATGCTGTAGGCTGGTCACAGCACAAACACTTTTTTTCGAGGTGCCTGCAGAGATCGACGATAAATCCGTTATTCCTCGCTATTTTTCGATAAAACTTTTTTTAAGTATCTTTCAAATGTTGTACTTTCATATAATAATAAGTAAAATAAACCAACAGCAATAATTTTTTCTAAAAAAATTCATGAAAAACGGTCTTTTTTCGACGTAACAAACCTTACCCCCCCTTAAAAGCTGTCACAATACACTTCTTCTACAAGGAACTATATTTAATTTCCCTTGAAAGTCAGCTTTGGATGCCTTAGGCTGAAAACTAAGAACAAAACACGCATAAGGAATAAGCTTTTGCAGCTATTACGACACTGTCCTACTTTCACCAGCACACTGCCTCAGTTCTTACTCTATTCAATTACTTATCCTTCGCTTCACATAATTTCCTCGCTAGTTTTGTGCCAAGCTGTCTATTCTATTACGTAGTTTGCAAGTAGTCCGCAGAGTAAATATTTTCCCAACCATCTAACTTCATTGCGAAAGTTTAACGCAATTGCCAGTGAGTGGCTTAAGCGATAGAGGGGGGACTGCCGCAAGAAATGTTTTCCGTGTTACTAATTCCGCAACACACATTTTTTTCTGCGCACAAACTTTTCCACTTTACTACCACGAGTTCTATGCATGTTGAGCTCACCGCACTTTGCTTTCATTGCAGGTGGAAATGCTTTATCAGCGTTATTTTCTGCGCATGAATCAGAGCAACACGACGCACATTTTGGCGTTGCTGCTGGCGTTGATTGTGGCTTTGTCGAGCGCGCAAATTGTCTTCACCACGCTGCAGTTACGTCGCAGTGCGACAGGAGCAACTTTTGCCAACGCGAATGAGACGCGCAACAATGTGCCTAATGGCATGAGTGGCGCTGGTGGCAGTCACACTCTTGATGATGGCAGTGGCAGCGTTGCCATTGGCGTCGGTAATGGCAGCGCAATAGCGGCAACCTCAATTTTAACATTAACGGAAATGGGCAATCACCAGGCGCAACTCTTAAGCCGACAGTCGCCCCCAACTGCAGTTACCGCGTTGAGCGCGTCCTCGGCGCAGCCGCTGATTGGACATGTAATAGTTGGTGATGTAGTGGATGGTCTAGGCACGACAATGAAAATTAGCGCACAACAATTTGTGGCAAGTGCGGCATTCAAGCAAACTCCAACCATGCCACCGACTTTATCACCTGCGACAGCACCACCATTACGACCAGCCACCACCATTGCACCGCCTATAACCACAAAATCATCAACTTACCTGCCGTATGCGGCACAAGACTGGCGTGATCCGCAAATTTTCGCCGCACCGCTGCCTCTTAGCGAACGCGTCGCTTATGCAGTCGAACGTCGCGGCAGTTCGGAATTGTGGCTGCAAGCGCCGGTGGCTTTTAAGCGTCTTAAGCGTAAATACCATCAACACAGCCATTGGCCGAAGTTGCATCGCTTCAAGCGTTCCAGGTGAGTACTTATCCAGTAGAAAGGTTTCATAATGGAAAATGCATTTTTGTTTAGAGTTTTCTAATTTGAAGTTGCTTTAGAAGCCGAAAAAAAAGCGTTTTTTCAGCAATTTTTTTTGAAAGGGATGGAAATGATTGCGCTAAACGGATTTAGACGATAGTGTACTATATTTAAGGCTTAAAAAACAATATTTATTATTACGAAATATTGACATTTTTTTTAAAGTTGTAAGTATTTTTCTGGAGCGCCTGGAGTATGCACTTGTAAATCGATGCCCGTGATGGAGGTCGTGCGATGCATCTGAAACAGTCGAACTATTTTTTTTTTAATTTTTATAAGTTTCTGTTCTTTATGAACTAAAAAGATACCGAAGAAGTTATAAAATTCCAAATTTTTTTGAAGTTTGAAAAAAAAATTCACTTTTTTAAGAAAAAAATTGACTTTAAGTTGCAAAACAAGTAGTTTAAATAATAATTTTGTTCAACTTTTTTAGTTCAAATAGAAGATAATTTAATACTGAAGCTAGAACTCTTTGTTTTTCGATCGGACATATATTATTTTTGCTATCGCCGGCACCGTTTTCTAACACTTGTGAAAATGAAAACTCGAGTAAACGCGTTTTAAAGTTTTCGGTGAGCATTCGCATCTGCTCGACGCTCGGCTACTAAAACTGCTCTAGCTTCGAAAATATGTCGAATTTGCCTCTGGAATTTTAAAGACATATTCTTGGATAGTTTTGGAAGAGATTTAAAACAAAAGAAAAAAATCGATTTTTTGAAGCCTTAAGCGTACTAAGTTATTTAATAGTGTTTCGACGGTATGTAATGCAATCTGTTATGGAAATTTAGTTAATTCTATTTTGCAAGGGCTTTAAATGTTTCCCGACGCACCTCATGTTAGGTACAGCCTAACAATTCAATGACTTCAGGAGTACAAGTAGAGAATTTTGCTTAGTTCTTTGTAGTTTTCATCTCAATAAGCTTCGTATTCTTTTAAAATGTCCGATTATTTCATTATTCCGGTATAGACCCATCGATATATGTATGTACATTACTTTGAGATCCTGTTCTGTATATGCTATGTGATCCATTTATTGAAGAGACCAAAAAATTTAAATTGACTCTAGACAGCTAATAGATCAAACACTGACTTAAATATTCCATGAACTGGCTTTGAGCTCTAAAGTATTTTTCACTAAATAATAATAGATATTTAATATTCATTTCACATTTCCGCTACTGAAGATCAAAAGGAAACCTCCCGGTTTTTCTTTGAAAAATACCCGCTAGTACAATGCAAGAATTGCAAAAAGTGCAAAGCAACCGAGATTTTCTACTAAAGTACACAAACTCTCACTTTCATAGCAAAATTTATGAGTTACGCGATATGAAAAATCAATTTTTCACTTTTCACAGAAGTAGAACACAAACAAAAACCGTTAGCATAAAACGTGAGAGCCCACGCATAAATATTCGCGATAAGATTCGAAATGCCGCAGAGACGTCAATAAATATTAGGCGGCGAAAGCAAATTCCACTAACGGTTGACATTTAAGGCCGTTAAAAAGAATTAAAGTGGAAAATATGAATAAAATCAGTCGTGACGCTGTAAATAGGAAATGTTGTGGAAAATAAAAACGGAACAGACAATAATTCAATTCACTTTGACGGCGTGGAAAAGTAAAAAAAAAATGAAATCATTCGAATGGGTGTAAAATATGGTGTTACGCTTGGGTTACAAATCACTATTGACTTATAAAAGCCATAACCCAATAAAATTTAAAAGCATTTGCCGTGAATGAATTTTAGTAAATAATTGAATACATAACTTTAACGATTTTAAAATTATGCTAAAATCAATATTAAACTGAGATTACTTCAATCAACCAAATGAGCTTAATTTACTCATCTTCAGTCATCAAAGCCAAATAACAACCAAATTTTGATAGAAAAAAGAACATAAATGTTGACCTTGTCCTTCTCTGGCACTTTACCTCGACGCTGGCAAATCGATAAAAGAGCCATCTAACTATTTCATAGCAAGGCAACTCCCACAAGCACAGGCAAATTACGTCTAAGCCTTTTTGTTATCACTAAAAGTGCCAAGATTCTGTTGAAAAGCAGCGTCTATGGACGCCTATATCAAGCACGTGCAGAGTATCAGCGTTCAAATGCCTAAAAAATGTGCAAAAAGTCTTGCTTTGATATCATAAGCCGGCCAGAAAAATCACACAAGGCACATGTGTGTATTTGTTGTTGCTGCTGCTGCTGTTGTTGTGTATGTCAGTTGGCAAACTAAACGGGTCATAATTTCTTGTGAGAATTAACATTCTCTGACATATCACAAGCTTTCTATTTTTGCACATTTTCTGCAGCCAACTGCTGCCACATGAACCGGGTACATTCTGTGTCAGACTATTTGAGGCCTTCGCCTTTGGCTTTTTGATAGCTGGCTTCATTTCACAAGTGCTGAATTATTTATTAATGCCTTCTGGACATTCAGCTCTATATATACACAAAAAAAAAACGAAAAAAATGTTTGTATGTCAGTTTACCTAATGTCTATTTGCTAAAATTCTCTTTGATTTTTTAGTGCTTCTCTTTTTTTGATTATGACATAGATTAAATTTGGATAAAAATTTCGGAGTTTTCTTAATGATTTAAACATATATTCCTTGTCTTTAAGGGGTTATATACAGTTAGAATTTTCAAAAAATCGATTTTTTTTTATTTCATTTTCTTAATGTAATTTAAGAATAAACACAGAAATTTTCATATCGTTCCGGTGAATATTTTCAAAGTTACAAGCAAATGAAAAATTTGAAAAGGCGTTTCAGAGTGCTTGGAAGTACAAGGTCCAAACTTTAAACGCGTTTTTCTCAAAATGGTGTTTTCAAAGTCGGTGACCAACATTACTCGAAAACGGCTAGACCGATTAGTCTCAAATTTTAACACGACCTTCTTAAATATATTTTTTAGTAATTAATCGAAGATTTTTTCTCTCCGATAAATATTTTTGTTTTTTATAAACAATTTAAGGCCGAAATTTCGGTGAAGAATCGATTTTTTTTTTGAGAAACCGCCATTTTGTCAAAAAATTTTATTTTGCTTATTCCTTCGATTAATTAAATCTAGTATTTAACATTATTTTAACGAAATCTGTTTGGTTTTTTAATTTCGGATGATCCAGTTCCGAGGTATAGTGGTCACCGCAAAACGTCCTTTTTGAGAGGAGCTCCTGGAGATCAGCTGTAACTCTTTTTCAAATAAATATTTTTACTAGTACTAAGTCTTAAAATACAGTTAAAAGATACCATAATATGTGTATAAATTTTTGGATCAATAAATTAAAAAGTTTTCTCAGAAAAAATTCTGGAAAATTCACTTTTTTCGGCCGTCTAACTGTATATAACCCCTTAATTCAATCTTCTAATTCTTTATATACTGTATAAGATTAAATCGTTGTAGTTGTTTCGTTTTTCAATTGGTTACAATGTGACCTGTTTTGAACTAGTACGTTTTACATGAAAGTACGCTACTTTTAAAAAACTACTCTTATGCTGCAAACAAACTACTCTTTTCTCACTAGTTCCATAACAGTCAGCCCTTTACAGTTATAAATAAAAAATTTTTAACTGTTTTTTTTAGTTTCATGGCAGGGATGTTGTAAAAATTCGCGTATTTTTTTGGCTTGCTGTAAACTGTTTTCCATTAGTTACTGCTTGTAACGGATATGTCTGTTGTGTTTGTAATATATATTATTGTATATTTATAGGAGTCTAAATTTGGTAACGTAAAGCATATTTTTTCACCCTATACTACTAAATTGGTATGTTTTTGGCTCTAAAACTCAATAGACGTCAATGGCTGATAAGCTCATTAAAATTCGAAAAAAAAAACAAATACTGCGAAGGTTGATGTAATTCTGTGTATCTAGTTACTTCTCATATATCAAGGCGCGTGTGTATAAAATGATAATGATATATTCGAAATTTGAAAATCAAACTCACACTTTTTTGTATCCAAAACGTACCTTGTAACGGTGGTCTGCGCCCACACTTTGTTACAGATTTTGAGCTTATTGCTTAGTTTTTCATAAAATGTTTTCCTAAAACTTATTAGCAACTACCGACATTTTGTTGTAAATCTAAATATGTATCCCTCTTGGCACAAACAGACTTATATAGTGTGATTTGTTTGTATTATCTGTATTATATATTATAAAACATAAGTCATGGCTTTCTAGATTCATCCATATCCTTTGTCGGATATGCTATAACTTAGATTACCACACGAGGTCAGGTTGTTGTCAATAATTTTAAATCTATTTATGATAGATTTAAGCATTGGCAAAGCAAAAGGCGGTCTAGTTCTATATACGCTTCGAATTCACAACTAAGACAAGGCCTCACAGAACCTTTCAAACTTCTCCTGAAAGCATTTATATTAAAGTCTAACCTGAAGTATGTAAACTTACCCACTGAGAGTTTTCAAAAACAGAATTTTACGAATCTGGAACCTGATTTTATAGGCCGAGTGGAGCTTGGTTTCGTTCGCTTTAAATTACAAATATTATTAACTACTAGCAGACCACTCTTGCTTCGCAGGGTCTTAAAAAACATTTCAAGAGTAATATGTTTTTACACACTTATAAACACCCTCTCTCACATATGTATGTCCTCTCCCGTATCTTGCATGATGATATTTGCAATGAGCTAAAACTTTGATTATGAAGGCGTTGGGAACGCTCAGAGTTTGACGCACTAGTGCGAGCTTGTTTATTTCTAACATTTTATTCTTTAAGCTGCTGCACACGCTTCGTACATGACTCTCAAGCGCGTACTTGGTAGGTTTTGAAATTTTGTTTAGCAAGCAGCTCCGTGCACTCGTTACTCGACTCTCTGGAACGCGATTGCGATGCGAAAAGAATGATTTGCAAGACGATTTACAGTCTCAGGTTAAGATTCTCCATTACGGAGTCTTTTTGATACTCTCACCTGGGAACTATTTCCAGAAAGTTGAGATTCTAGCAATAAATATAGGCTATACAAACATATATACAAATCTAACCTCTTTATAATATTAGTATAGATTAATGCTCTAGTATGAGGAAATTATGGGAATGTCATTTCATTTAAGTACTTGGTACCCGGTTAATATGATTAAATATGATTCATCCAACATCCAACGACATTTGACTTCTACATGAATTTAAACCCATACCAATTCACTGAATATGTTTCATGTTGCAGATGTGGCATGGCACCTCATATAAATGTAGAAAATTAATTTTATTTATTGCTTTATGACAAATGATGCTGTAACTCATTTATATGCACACACATACTTACATACATACATATATCTAAATCTGATTTACGTGCTTGTTGTTCTTTCTTTCTTTCCATCTCCGATCAATACAGATTGAAATCATTACATTACAATAACAAATTGCAAGCAGAGCATAACGCAGCAGCAAGTGTAGAACTGGGTCCACGTCGGCCGACAACGAGGCGAGTGAGAATTATGCGACGCAAACGAAATCACGGCAACACTTCACGGATGCCATGGAATGTGCTAAGTTTTGTGCGGAAACAAGACCCATCAAAGCCCTTATATACTAGCTATACGAGGCTGACAAAGAGACATGAGCCAGCGAGCCGATTAGCAGCGCCCACTAAATACGACCAACCCTTGACAACGGGATTGACGATGAGTGAAGCGGCGGCGGAAGTCACAACGAATGTTGGTGAGGATTCACTTGAAGCTGGAAAAAATAATGAAAAGATTTATATCAACAACAACAACTACAACAACAATTACAAACAACATATGGCACGTATTGTTGATGAAGTGGCATACAACGTGCATGACAATGGAAATGTGACAGCGACAATGACGACTAAGCAGCACCAGCACGTCGCCATAGATGAGCAAACGCCGGACAATGCAAGCAACAAAAGTGTGGCGGCGACAACAACAACTAGAAATGAGTCTATGCTACCGAATGATGGGGTTGGCAAACGTACAGCGGCAAATCTACTGGCTGCCAAGGCTTCATTAGAGCAACAGCAGCAAGTCGAGCCGTCGGCAATGCCCGGTGATGTGGAAGAAATCACAGCTGCGCCCGGAAATGTCGCATACCCCGACTTGCGTCTGCTGCTGCAAGAGCTGTCAGCAATTGATAAACGTGTACTGGTCTTCCTTGTGGTGATGACAATTTGTGTGCTGGTCTATGCATGTGAGTACAGACGTGTATGTCAATTGAATCGGTGGACCAATAAGCGTGTCACTACTAAGCAGTGAAAAGTGGTTGGCTCGCCGGGTTAGGGTGGCAGTGAAAGCTTTGTGAGTCACAAATCAGTTGAAAGTAACTTTTTGACTTGTCAGCTTTGGTTTTTAACACATAAAGTGTGGTGTATGGTTACGTTCAGCTCGTTTGAATTTGATTGCAGTGCAGTTTATTTTCTGTATGAAAGAAAGCAAATAAATGTATTGCCTACTTTATTGTAGCCGTGAAGTATTGAGTTATGAAGGAAGGAGAAAGAGCTTACTACAAGAAATCGCTCATATCAATAGTAAAGTCCTAATTTTTCCAATTATTTAGTGTTCATAATATAAATTTAACATGATACCGGGGTATAGGTTACAGTATCTTGAAAATGTTTCAAAGAATGCACTTCTTTTTTAAAATTCCTCTCAGTGCTTAAGTGAAACTTTAAGGTATATCTAAAATCTGGAACTTCCCAAGAGTTATGGATAAGAAGTAGAGTACAAGCGGTCTAAATCATTTTATCGATACTTCATAGTAATCACCCAGATCATAAAAGGTCCCCAAACAAGTTGAAAGAACTTAAACACCTAAGTGCTCATCCTAGATAGTACTAAGAGATACCGAAACATACAGAAGTAAGTTGAGATTGTTCCATAACCGTCTTTGTGTATAAGCTTTCCAAATAATGTATTGGAATATTCTTCATGGGTATGTATTATAGAAAACTACTATATTTTCGGAAACAACCAATTCTTAATAGTATCTCGATAGTAAATACGATACTTCCCCAACCAGAAACAGAAACTTAAAATATGTAGAATCTCTGATTAAACCTAGCGGCATTGATTATAACATTTACGAAAATCGATACCAATTTAATTTAATTTCCCTATTGCTGCATACGTAACTATTAACTCAATTCAAGAAAATTCAATTAAATCAAATGGAAAATTTTATTGTACAATATTATTTATTTATTCATTTCAATATCTATTTACCATCTGCTGCAGCGCTGCTCTGCATACTCTCCAAACCGGCCATGAATGAAATCTTCCTGGTGCTGGTGTCTTATGTGATTGTGGGCACATTTGTTGCCATCGAAATCGCCGTGGGCTATGCCACGTTGCCAAGGTGAGTATTGTAAGGCAATCACTTTATGACACACGATGATTTCATTATATGTGCCGATCGTGCATGCATAAGTTCATTTGTACGAATTTATTTGTGATTTATGTACATATTTGTGTATTTGTATGTGTTGACTGCTATAAATAGTGCAAATAATTGTTATACTTGTTTGTGTTCACCTTATGCGTACGTTTGTACTTCATATAATAGAAGTTTGTGTGCGTAATATAAGCAGCTGATTGCGCTCGGTTGCATTTAATACGTTTCATTGCTGATATTGTTTGCGGTTAGCATGCAGAAGTTTAAACTATAATCCACATTGCAAGATAATAAGCAACAGTGCTATGCATTTGAGCTATTCTATTTCGTAGATTTATGCAATGCCTCATTAGAATACGAGTTTAATTGCTTCGAAATGCAAATACGAGTACAATATGAAGTTGGCTGCAGTTCAAGTGAAGTGTAGATCAAATTTCTGGATTCTATATTTACTTTAAAAAAGGAGAAGTATATCTCATTAAGCTTCAATTTCGCATTTAGTTACCAAATATAAATTAAATAAATTTTATAGAAAAACAAGTAAGGAAGGGCTAAGTTCGGGTGTAACCGAACATTTTATACTCTCGCAATTTATTTATTTAACTTTATTTATATTATATAATACACAATTTTACCCACATATTCATCATATATATTGTATAAAGTCCATTGAAAGTTGGAAACCCTAATATTAGGTTAGAAGCACCGAGGTCCTCATGTTCGATACATGGGGCCTTGAAAACCTATGGTCCGATTTCGGCGATTTTTAGAATGGGGCTTCCACGCTATAAAGGTAGTATTTGTGCAAAGTTCTGCATCGATATCTTCACTAGTGCTTCCTTTATATATTGTAAAGTTAACGATTTAGATCGTCTTCAAAGTTCTGGTATATAGGAAGTTGGCGTGGTTGTGAAGCGATTTGGCCTATTTTCACAACATATCATTGGGATGAAATAAAACTATTACAAACCAAGTTTCATTGAAATCGGTCGAGTAGTTCCTGAGATATGGTTTTTGACCCATAAGTGGGAGATGCCACGCCCATTTTCCATTTTGTAAAAAAATCTGAGTGCAGTTTCTATCTGTCATTTCTTATGTGAAATTTAGTGTTTCTGACGTTTTTCGTTACTGAGTTAACTCACTTTTAGTAAGTTTCAACCTAACCTTTGTATGGGAGGTGGGCGTGGTTATTATCCGATTTCTTTCATTTTTGGACTGTATAAGAATATGGCTAAAAGAAACGACTGCAGAAAGTTTGGTTTATATAGCTTTATTGATTTGCGAGTTATATACAAAAAACCTATTTGGGGGCGGGGTCGCGCCCACTTTTCCAAAAAAATTACATCCAAATGTGCCCCTCCCTAATGGGATCCTATGTTCCAAATTTCATAACTTTATTTATGGCTTAGTTATGACACTGTATAGGTTTTCGGTTTCCTCCATTTTCCATTTTCGAAAGCAACCTCCTCAGGGTGCCAAGGAACATGTGTTCCAAGTTTCATTAAGATATCTTAATTTTTACTCAAGTTATCGCTTGCACGGACAGACGGACAGACGGACAGACGGACAGACGGACGGACAGACATCCGGATTTCAAATCTACTCGTCATCCTGATCATTTATGTATATATAACCCCATATCTAACTCTTATATTTCTTGGTGACACAAACAACCGTTATGTGAACAAAACTATGATACTCTGTGCAACAGGTTGCGAGAGTATAATAAATTTCATTTTCATTTGCATAGTGAGTATTAAATATCATAATTTTAGCTGCTTTATTATAATTTTTAATATGACGCTTTGGTCTAATTAATAACAGTGATTTGTTTGCGAGCAAAAACCCGAAATTAATTTCATTTCCACACTTTTTATTATTTAAAAATTCCATGTAATGCGTATTGTGCTTGGAAAGCGCATTACCGAAGCATAGTCAGCTGTGGCGTATACGTAACATTTGTTGCTTGTTGATTATATTACATTTAATGCAGTATGTGGCAGCATACGCTCACTCTGTAAAGTGCAATAAACACACACACACATCTATGTCTACAAGTATACTTCATTAAATTATTATTTCTTACGCACTACCCCTGGAGTCTCTATTTATCTCACTTATTTCTCTTCATATTTTATACATATATGTATTTGTAATGTATATTGTGCTTTGCTTATATTTTTCCTCCTTCTATTCTGCAGCAAATCGTACAATGGCAGCTCCTGTTGTGTTGTCTTCATCTACATGACGTACACAATGTTGCCGCTGCGTCTACGTGAGGCCCTCATCGGTGGCATCGTGCTGTCGTGCATGCACATCTACACCAGTCTGCGCTACACCGAAGCGACAATTCATTGGCAGGAGGTGAGTTGCAATGCACACTTATCATAATAATCAAGTAATATTGCAATGTATTGAAGTGGGAGTGCAGTCAATTTGCTGATGTAGTTTATTATTTCGCAAGCAAGCGACAACAAGCACACAAACACACACACTCAAGTGCACACAAATAGTTAGCTCTCTCTCTATTTCTATGTTATATGAGCAATGAGTGAAAATTTTTCTATTTAATGAAGTTCACTCGCTGCGGGGACGCTACAAGTGCGCCTCTGCTTCTTCTTCGCTATTCACTGGCATTGCTTTGGCTTAGTTATTTTATGTGCTTGTTGCACATCGCATGACTTCTTGGCTGTTTGTCTCCGTCGTTGTTGAGAAATGTCGTAATGCGATCGCTGCGGGGATAGTCGGTATGCTTGAATGCAGTATTTTTGTCGCTGGAAAAATATGTTCGCAAGACAACATGATTAAGTTGATGATATTCACTGCAATGCAGCGTGTTAGTAGTGGAGCGCTTTCGTATACATATATATGAGTATGAGTAAAAGTGCGTGTTACCGTAAACTTCAAGGTTTATTTAGCTGGTGGAGATGCAAATCCTTGTAACTTTCTACTTATTTTTATACTCTCGCAACAAAGTTGCTAGCAACAAAGTTGCTACGAGAGTATTATAGTTTTGTCCACATAACGGTTGGTTGAAAGTCCTAAAACTAAACGAGTTAGATATAGGGTTATATATATCAAAATGATCAGGGTGACGAGTAAAGTTCAAATCCGGATGTCTGTCTGTCCGTCCGTCTGTCCGTCCGTCTGTCCGTCTGTCCGTCCGTCTGTCCGTCCGTCCGTGCAAGCTGTAACTTGAGTAAAAATTGAGATATCTTAATGAAACTTGGAACATGTGTTCCTTGGCACCATAAGAAGGTTAAGTTCGAAAATCAGCAAAATCGGACCACTGCCACGCCCACAAAATGGCGAAAACCGAAAACACATAAAGTGCCATAACTAAGCCATAAATAAAGCTATGTAAATAAAATTTGGAATGAAGGATCGCACTATGAAGGGGCATATTTGGATGTAATTTTTTTGGGTAAGTGGGCGTGGCCCCGCCCCCTACTAAGTTTTTTGTACATATCTCGCAAACAAATAGAGCTATATAAACCAAACTTTCTGCAGTCGTTTTTTTTAGCCACTTCCTAATACAGTCCAAAAATGAAAGAAATCGGATCATAACCACGCCCACCTCCCATACAAAAGTTAGGTTGAAAATTACTAAAAGTGCGTTAACTCACTAACGAAAAACGTCAAAAACACTAAATTTCACATAAGAATTGGCAGATGGAAGCTGCACTCAAATCATTTTACAAAATGGAAAATGGGCGTGGCGTCGCCCACTTATGGGTCAAAAACCATATCTCAGGAACTACTCGACCGATTTCAATGAAACTTGGTGTGTAATAGTTTCCTTACATCCCAATGATATGTTGTGAAAATAGGCCAAATCGCTTCACAACCACGCCTACTTCCCATATACCAGAACTTTGAAGACGATCTGAATCGTTTACTTTACAATATATAAAGTAAGGACTAGTGAGGATATCGGTGCAGAACTTTGCACAAATACTATGTTTATAGTGTGGCAGCCCCATTCTAAAAATCGCCGAAATCGGACCATAGGTTTTTAAGGCCCATATATCGAACACGAGGACCTCGGTGCTTCTAACCTAATATTATGGTTTCCAACTTTCAATGGACTTTATACAATATATATGACGAATATTAATTATATACTCATAATATAAATAAAGTTAAATAAATAAATTGCGAGAGTATAAAATGTTCGGTTACACCCGAACTTAGCCCTTCCTTACTTGTTTTAATGAAATTTTGTTAAAATTCCAAAATATATTCAGAATAAATTATAAGCTTAAAATTCGCAAGAATATTTTGCTAGCTTCTTTGAGCTGAAATAGAAAATTTATATGAACGCTGCAGCGTCTGATATGCCATCAAGTGGCTTAAGTAGTCAGTTTCTTCAAATTATTTAAGAAAATTATTTTCAGTAAACTATAACAATTTTGAATTCATTTATTATATTTCAAGTTCATAAAGGTCAAAGTTCATATGAGTTTATTTCTTCCAAAAATGTGATCATTCACTACTATTCTTTGTTTATTTCAAGGTTATGTTAGTTTATTATACTCTCGCAACAAATGTTGCTAAAGAGAGTATTATAGTTTTGTTCACATAACGGTTGTTTGTAACACCCAAAACTAAACGAGTTAGATATAGGGTTATATATACCAAAGTGATCAGGGTGAAGAGTGGAGTTCAAATCCGAATGTCTGTCTGTCCGTCCGTCCGTCCGTCCGTCCGTCTGTGCAAGCTGTAACTTGAGTAAAAATTAAGATATCTTGATGAAACTTGGCACACTTATTTCTTGGCACCATAGGAAGGTTGCTTTCGAAAATGAGAAAAATCGGCCCACTGCCACGCCCACAAAATGGCGAAAACCGAAAACACATAAAGTGCCATAACTAAGCCATAAATAAAGCTATGGAAATAAAATTTGGTCTGAAGGATCGTACTATTAAGGGGCATATTTGGATGTAATTTTTTTGGGGAAGTGGGCGTGGCCCCGCCCCCTACTAAGTTTTTTGTACATATCTCGCAAACCAATAGAGCTATATAAACCAAACTTTCTGCAGTCGTTTTTTTTAGCCACTTCCTAATACAGTCCAAAAATGAAAGAAATCGGATTATAACCACGCCCACCTCCCATACAAAAGTTAGGTTGAAAATTACTAAAAGTGGGTTAACTCACTAACGAAAAACGTCAGAAACACTAAATTTCACATAAGAAATGGCAGATGGAAGCTGCACTCAGATTTTTTTACAAAATGGAAAATGGGCGTGGCATCGCCCACTTATGGGTCAAAAACCATACTCGACCGATTTCAATGAAACTTGGTTTGTAATAGTTTCCTTACATCCCAATGATATGTTGTGAAAATAGGCCAAATCGGTTCACAACCACGCCTACTTCCTATATACCAGAGCTTTGAAGACAATCAAAATCGTTTACTTTACAATATATAAAGTAAGTACTAGTGAAGATATCGGTGCAGAACTTTGCACAAATACTATGTTTATAGTGTGGCAGCCCCATTCTAAAAATCACCGAAATCGGACCATAGGTTGTCAAGGCCCCATATATCGAACATGAGGACCTCGGTACTTCTAACATAATATTATGGTTTCCAACTTTCAAAGGACTTTATACAATATATATGACGAATATGTGGGTCAAATTGTGTATTATATAATATTAATTAAGTTAAATAAATAAATTGCGAGAGTATAAAATGTTCGGTTACACCCGAACTTAGCCCTTCCTTACTTGTTTAATAATAAGTGCATGCATCCCTGCATCAGTATGTATTTTCAATTGCAATAATGTCACACATACACATAAATGTAATGTTATTATTAAATTGATTTAAATAGTTCTGCTCAAAAGTATACACACACAGATGTATGTAGGTGGATTGATGCCATGCACATTTTATTGACTTAAATCAATCAGTTGTAAATGTAATTGAAAATTATATATTAAACTCATTTTCAGGTTATAAATGTATATACGTATTAACGGTTGTTTTTCATAAATGCCGTTATAATGCATGCATAAGTACTGGGAATTAGCACACGAGAATTGTTGCGATGCACACAACAATACAAAATTTGTTTTCATTCTCATGACATGTAACTTTTGAATGAACTATATGTAATGTTTAAAAATGTAGTAATTCGATTGAAAATGTAAGAGATTAATTCATGCAGAGCGCACGTGAACAAAAGCTTTAATCGAGTTAGTATAACAATACAATTAAATCTCGAATCATTTATATACAGTAAAATCGTAAAAAATTTGCGAAAACATATTTTTTTTGTGTCTGAGGAATAAATTTATTCATTATTATTATTAATTTTTTTTATACATGTGTATGTTTGTCACACGTATGGTGGATTTTATAAATTATTTTCCTTCCTTTATAGACTCTTTTCGTTGTTACTGGAACCAAATACTTCCAGAGTTGCAGTCATGTACTCAACTGACTCGGATACGACAACCACTTGTGAGAGTTCTCTGCTCGCTTTGCTTGTGTCTTGTCACAAATATTTCATGTGAAAACAATAACAACAGTATACAGTTGAATTCATTATGTGGATACTTTGCTTATATCCAGTATCACTAATATATCTAAATATGTTTGATTATATCATTGCCAAGCATTTCTACAAGTTATTTGTTCGATTCACAACATTCCAAGACTTGCTGTTAGATTAGATTAAATATTTTATAACTCTCTTCATTAATTATACATTATCTCAAATAATAGTAGTCACATGCTACATATAGCTTAACCTAGAATTATATAGGCGCCTAAATGAAGGCAATTGTGTTTTGCTAATGTATGGAATATTGTCAGCTGTTTTACTCTCATACACATACATATAGATATAAAATGTTTTCCCACATGTGAAAATAAGGAATGAGTCTCCATAAATAAGAATTGATAAGAGAAAATAAACAATGTGAATAGATTCAATAAAATAACATAACAGTTGAATAGCAACGTATCCATATTAATATGTATAAGCGACATGAAATTCAACAGTTGTCAAGTTTTTAGTTATCTACAAATCTAGAAGTACTTTCTTGCCCCAAGGGCTTTGTGCGACAGTAGAATATCATAGTAATAATTTTTCATTGGTTTCTGCAAAAAATATTCTCGTAATAGCCTTAATACGCAGAATCTAAGTAATCAAGTTTGTTTTTTTATACTCTTCGTCGTTAAGGCTTAGAACTTCCGAGACTGCATTATGTTTAATACTATTCCAAAGTGGCCAGTTCTTCTGCTATTCGCATGTAGTACATATTTCTACATGGTTTACGTCAACAATTCTGTGCAGTTTACAATCACCATTGTGCGTGAAGTGTAACACAAAAGAGGAATCTAATAAATGAAATTATAACCGACCATTCAAATTGTATACACAATCGTTAATTTTATATGAATGTAGAAGCGAGTAATACCACTTAAAACGAGTTGGACTATTACATACTTGTACACTGGGGAGCGGCAAAGAGCATTCTCATTTGAGTTTATGTTCGCTCCTTACCCAACTCGTTCAACTTCTTATCTGGTTAGGTTTCTCTGATTGTGTTTCGGCTCTATGTCTACGAGAATACTTAGAGGACTGCACAAGATCTCTTTCTATAAAAAACCCCGTTCTATGAATATACGAAACTTTTCTGGATCCCATCATTTGTTCGCAAGTGTCCTCACCCTTTGAGCAATTCAACTTGTACTATGAAAATTAAAAGAAAAAAATATGTATTTTCTCATGAAACGTAAGAAGCTCCAGTGTTTGGTAGTAACCCACACATACAAATATAAAAACGAATGCACTCTGTGAATTTTGCAGTATCCATATAAAGAAGCAACAAGAGAAAAGCATAACAGAAGGGGAGACATTAAATTTGCTGACGGCAAGAACAGATGTACCACAATGGAAACTGACAGGAAATTACAATAAGCACGGTAAAATCTGTTAAACGAGGACTACGTGAAGCAGAAATATATATCTATATATGGACATGAATGCACTCAAGGATGCTTCGTGCACTTGTGGAGTATGCTGCAAACACTTACATATGTAAGACTCAACTTAATAGGTCTCTGGTTGGGGATACAAAAAATTGCAAAAAAAAACACACACAGAAACGAACACTAAACTCACGTTTAGGTGCAACAGATACAACAATGCAAGCAAGTAAACTGGCGATTGCAATTGCTAGTGGCATGCCACATGCATGGCTTGCGTTCACAAGCCAATTGTGTTTGCCTCGCTACGCGGCAAACATGTGTACACAGTGCCACTCTGCAAGCAATTCTTAAACGTTTCCCCACACTCGAGCAGTGAGTGCGGCTAGTTGCAATAATAGCTGCATATATACTCGTTCATATAATAGACTATGATAAATTCTTCCTTCTAGCCACACATTTCCACATGCTTTCACTCATTTATTTATTTACTTTATAACAATTCTTTTTTCTCTTCTTCACTTCTTGGTACCAATTTAACGTGCAACAGTTGTTCTGTAGCCTCTTGGCACTATTCCTCTCCAATCTGACTGGCATTTACACACATTGGCCGAAGGAGAAGGCGCAGCGAAAGGCGTTCATTGAGACGCGACAGTGCATTGAGGCGCGTTTGCGTACGCAACGTGAGAATCAGCAACAGGTGAGTAGTTTCAATTCATTTACACACCAACTTGTATGAGACAAACCTTAAAATACGTGAGCGCGCTTGCGGAAATGCATATGTGCGTGTGTGTTGGATTTTGGTTGCTTACACTGTCACTTTGACTTTATACTATTCCCATATGTGTTCACCACTTGTCAACATGAAATCAGTCGAGTGATGATACCTGCGGTGATTTTGGAGGTGGCTTGTAGAAAGCTTGTTCACTATGTGACTTTGATGTTCTGTGAGCGAGATGTCCTTTTGAAATGTTAACTGAAGGAAAGTTACACCTGACTGAGTCACTAATTTGCGGGTGGTGACGAAATTCCGATAGATGGTGCTGAGGTCGATATGAAAATATTTGTATGAAAAGCGCATAGAAATTCTGTGGTTTGAGTTAAAATTTTGAAAGACTGATTTTCCGTTAAGTCTATTGTTTTAAACCAAGCGCGCACTACCCTGAAGGCAAATATTGAGCATAAATTTCGATATTTTAGCGCCATTTCGCCATTTTTGTTTTTCCTTTTCAATAAAAATAAGTTCAACGCTGAGCTGAATAAACAAAGCAGATTGAGTGTTTTTCGAATAAAATTGTTTACGAAACTCATAACTATTTTTTTCGCAATTCATTTGAAACCCACCAGAAGCCAGCTAGCAGTAATTCAAATCAGCATTTCCCTGCAAGGCCTTCATTAGGAAACTTTTTTTCTCATTCACTTTCTGCCCCGTTGCCACATTCATACGACGCATGCAATTTTTTTTTTGTTTTTGCTGCACTTTCGCACGGCAATTGTTTGTTTTCTGTGCTGCCGGTTGGTAAACTCACCAGCCACACATTGTTTTAGTGCATTGCTCCCTCGGCGCACCGGTGCACGAGTGCACGTCGTTAGCGCGTTGGTTGGCTTACACGTGCATCCGTGAGTGGGGGCGTGTGTGTGTGGGTATTTGCCGCAAATAACAGAAGCGGCTTCATGCAAACACATACACACATTCCCACATCGTTATGTTTGCTATTGTTTTTGCGCAAAAGCTTAGCTTTCTATGCTTCTCGTGTGTGCAGTCTGCCGCTGGCGACACCTCCCACCGTTAACACCTTGTTGTGCACAAATCTGCGGTTTTCCAGAACACATCATTCACCGGCAGCTTAACACATGTTTGCATCTATTGAAGCCACCATTTTGGCTTTCATGTCACATTGCATATTCATGCCAAACCAAATTATCGGTGAGTATTTGTTGAGGACGTACAAGAGATGCAGAAAGGCGATATAGAGAGGATGTACATATGTACATATATAAAGAGGTAATGAAGTTGATGAATTTTCGTGTGCTCAAGAGCAATGAATGTTGTTTTAGTGAGCTATTAATGTTCGCATTAAAATCTAATTTGAATAGTCACATTGCATTAATCGATTAGTGTATGTCTTTATGTAGGAAGTATTTCCATGGAAAAATTAAAATGATCGAATTAATTACGCTATATAAAAGCAAACAGCAGTTCGGTTGCGGTTTTTAACTTTTAGTTTTCCAATATATCGTTATATATAGTGATTTTGAATTTGAAGTCAATGATTATATGTTGAAATTTTGAAGTAAAAATTGGTGGATTCACATAGTAGCTAAAAGAAATTTCAATAAAGGGCACTACAGTTAAGGAATGTTATTTATGTAGTAGATAGCATTGTCCTAAACAATTATAGTTTCAGCGCAGGTTTATTTGAACGTTCTTCTATTCAAGGCCGGCTCTGGATGCAATGACGCCAGGGGTGTAAATGAAATGTGGCGCCCCTTGATATTAATTTTTATACTCTCGCAATAAAAGTTGCTAAGAGAGTATTATAGTTTTGTCCACATAACGGTTGTTTGTAAGTCCTAAAACTAAACGAGTTAGATATAGGGTTATATATACCAAAGTGATCAGGGTGAAGAGTAAAGTTCAAATCCGGATGTCTGTCTGTCCGTCCGTGCAAGCTGTAACTTGAGTAAAAATTGAGATATCTTAATGAAACTTGGAACACGTGTTCCTTGGCACCATAAGAAGGTTAAGTTCGAAGATGGGCGGAATCGGACCACTGGCACGCCCACAAAATGGCGATAACCAAAAACACATAAAGAACTATAACTAAGCCATAAATAAAGTTATGAAAATAAAATTTATTATGAAGGATCGCATTAGGGAGGGGCACATTTTAATGTAATTTTTTTGGAAAAGTGGGCGTGACCCCACCCCCAAATAGGTTTTTTGTACATATCTCGCAAACCAATGAAGCTATATAAACCAAACTTTCTGCAGTCGGTTCTCCTACGTACTCCACCACACACCATGAAAATAGTTCAAATCGGATAATAACCACGCCCACCTCCCATACAAAGGTTAGGTTGAAAATTACTAAAAGTGGGTTATCTCACTGACGAAAAACGTCAGAAATACTAAATTTTTCAGAAGAAACTCAGATTTTTTTCCAAATGAAAATGGGCGTGGCATCGCCTACTTATGGGTCAAAAACCCTACCTCAGGAACTACTCGACCGATTCGAATGAAATTCGGTATATAATATTTTCTTGACACTCTGATGATACGTGTGGAAAATGGATGAAATCGGTTCACAACTAAGACAACTTCCCATATAACTCAATTTTTAATTCCATCTGATTCCTTCACTTTATAATGTATACATAAGGAACCGATAAAGATAGCGGAATAAAACTTTACACAAATACTATATTTGAGCTGTGACATCACTTGTGGAAAAATTGTCAAAATCGAACCATGACTTTTCAAGGCCCCTGATATCAAACATGAAGAACTCAGTGCCTAAGGGTAATTTTTCACCGAAAATATAGGTAAATCTCTAAATAAATTGCGAGAGTATAAAATGTTCGGTTGCACCCGAACTTAGCCTTTCCTTACTTGTTGTTATTTTTTTTTGCTTTTGGGATGATTAATGTAATGGAATATCTGAATTTTTAAATATTTATTGTATTTAAAATATCAATTACAAGAAACTAACTTTGCGTGCTTTGGCTTGAGTGATTTTTCAATGGTTTGCTATAAGTCGAATTGATTAGCATAGTTTTCGATAGATAAGACATACAAAGAGATCTTTAACATTTCTTGAGACATAGTACATCTGAGGTACATCTGGATTACCTTTAATTTTGAAAAACTTTGCTGACAGAAACCGAAACTTTAGGAAAGGCAACTATAACAGTTTTCACATCTTCATATAAGGGTGATTTTCTCTTTCCATTCCCCAATAATTCTGGCATTTTTGTGTTTACAAGTGTTGCTATCTCTCCGAATATATGTGTCATATATGAAAAATCTCAGATCTTCAAATTGTTTCTTTTTTTTAATTTATAATCCGGTTTAGCGCCATATTTTTTTAAGCGTATAAACTTTTCCCTAGGGCACACAGTTGATAAAGTTTGATCCGGTAATCTTGAAGCGTGTTGACAAACCTTGGCTGTATAAAAAACCGCTACGTTTCGAATTGACCGAAAATGGCTCTGAAAATAAGAGAGAGATCTTTCCAAGATTAAAAATTATCAAAATCCATTCTTCTATTTTTATATAGAGCATAAATCTCTTATGGACATATGTAAAAACATTGTAATAAAGGATTTTTGTAATTGTATTTTCTTTCAAATTTCGATCGAAAGTTTTCTCCAGAGCTTTTAGCCGTTTTATTAAGATGAAAGCACTTATTTTCTGTGAGAATTTCAAAGTCAAAGCTTCCACAATTCCCATATCTTATATATATTATATTCATATGAATGCCATGTCTTCATGTAAGTCTGTAAGTGAGTTTTTTTCCCTTAACCTTCGAATGATATGTCTTCAAGAGTGTCTGCAAATGAGCATATTTCCCTTGACCTTCGCATGGCTTCGACTTTTCAAATTTGAAGGCGCCGCAAATACCCAAAATGCCGAAAGAGTATCCTGTGTAGCCTTAAAACTCTAAGCGAAAGAACGAAAGAATGCTAAACAAGTAACTTTTTTATAGAATGCTATATGGAAACCACCAGACACAGTTCACCTTACAAAAAATGCAGCAGCAGCTAGCTGGTGGAGATTCTGTTGCAATTTTGTGTGTTAACCAGCACACAACACACGAAAAAAGAGCTCAAAAGAAGTTACAGAATAGCATATTCACATGTGGTACAAGAATAAATGCTTGTGTGTATATTTTTATGTTTGTATGTATATATTAGGGTGATTCAAAAAAAAAAAATTTTTTTTTCTTTCAAACAGGCTTAAAAGTTTCAATTCAACGTAAAAAGATGTCAGTTAAAATTTGAGCCCTTAATATTAATATTAAGACTGTCCGCATCGCGTGTTTCTATTTCCCGTAAGAATAACATGGAAAAATTATTCTCTGCACTTTTTGAATTTTATTGCTAGTCTGTCATGTATTATAAAAAAGAGACTTCCACTTGTCTTTGTAGAGAATTGAACGCTCTACAAAAAAGGTCTCCTATAATTTTTTGAGAAACCTAATAGTTTACAAGTTATTCAAGACCAAAGTTTAATTTATCGAAAATTTTAAGGTTTTTGATGCATTTCAGCGAATTTGATGGTGTTATTGGAATAAATTACTCAAAAAATTCATGTTTATCTGAAATTTAGTTTCTTAGACAATCATTGATAATAATTCTTGGTAGTCATCCGAAGAAAAATCGAATAGTCTAAAAATTTATTATAAATTTTTTTTATGAAAATAAAAATCATGTTAAATTGTTTTTCTGTTCATCCAATAGTTTGTAAATGTTCTAAAAGTTGATGTAACTCATTTAAATTCTCAAAATTATGGGTGAAAAATTATTTCATTATTGATTGAAAAAAAAAAAAAAATAAAAAAAAAAACAATTGTTAGTTAATATATTCCTTCTGTGAGTATTTCAGATGATTAAAGAAAATTTTTTTTGTTTAGATTAAACAAAAAAGCTGAACTATGATTTTGAAGCTAATTGATGCTAAAAATGATTTCAAAGAGTTTCACTTCTTCAATTCTCTACAAAGACAAGTGGAAGTCTCTTTTTTATAATACATGACAGACTAGCAATAAAATTCAAAAAGTGCAGAGAATAATTTTTCCATGTTATTCTTACAGGAAATAGAAACACGCGATGCGGACAGTCTTAATATTAATATTAAGGGCTCAAATTTTAACTGACATCTTCTTACGTTGAATTGAAACTTTTAAGCCTGTTTGCAAGAAAAAAAATTTTTTTTTTTTTTTTGAATCACCCTAGTATATACATATGTATATGTGGATGTTGAATGTATGTGATCATGTAAGTGGAGCAGCGCTGTCTGAGGCCAAGTCTACCACAAGGCGCAAAAGTCGCCAAGTTGCCGTGAAAGCATATAAGTACATAAGTAAAAAAGTTCGCAAAGCAAATAAAACTTTGATAACTTGCTACATGCAACATGAGGTAACAAACAACAAAAAAAAAGTTATAAAAAGAGTTTCAACATTCTTCTACTGCTGAATTTTTCACAGGCAATATATTTTTATTTTTGTAATATTTTTATATGTATGTAAGCAACTCTTTGAATACGTCGAAGTCAAACAAGACTTCTTTTTTTACTCCACCAAATATTTAATAAAAAGTGTTTGCTACATTTGCTTACAAAAAATATTTTTAATTTGCTTTTCACTCCGCCTTAAGGGGTTATATACAGTTAGACGGCCGAAAAAAAGTGAATTTTCCAGAATTTTTTCTGAGAAAACTTTTTAATTTATTGATCCAAAAATTTATACACATATTATGGTATCTTTTAACTGTATTTTAAGACTTAGTTTTAGTAAAAATATTTATTTGAAAAAGAGCTACAGCTGATCTCCAGGAGCTCCTCTCAAAAAAGACGTTTTGCGGTGACCACTATATCTCGGAACTGGATCATCCGAAATTAAAAAACCAAACAGATTTCGTTAAAATAATGTTAAATCTAGTAATTAATCGAAGGAATAAGCAAAATAAAATTTTTTGACAAAATGGCGGTTTCTCAAAAAAAAAAAATCGATTTTTCACCGAAATTTCGGCCTTAAATTGTTTATAAAAAAAAAAATATTTATCGGAGAGAAAAAATCTACGATTAATTACTAAAAAATATGTTTAAGAAGGTCGTGTTAAAATTTGAGACTAATCGGTCTAGCCGTTTTCGAGTAATGTTGGTCACCGACTTTGAAAACACCATTTTGAGAAAAACGCGTTTAAAGTTTGGACCTTGTACTTAAAAGCACTCTGAAATGCCTTTTCAAATTTTTCATTTGCTTGTAACTTTGAAAATATTCACCGGAACGATATGAAATTTTCTGTGTGTATTCTTAAATATATGTACATTAAGAAAATGAAATAAAAAAAAATCGATTTTTTGAAAATTCTAACTGTATATAACCCCTTAACCAGCCCATTTCAATTTGCTTCGTTTTCAATTATTCATGTATTCGCTGCTTTAATTTAATATTTAAGTTAATTTAATTTCATTTCATTTTTTCCCGGCATTTCAAACAGTATTTGTTTTCATGTGTTTGTTGTTTGTTTGTGTTTTTTGCATTGCCGCAGGAACGTCTGCTGCTGTCGGTGTTGCCGCGTCACGTTGCCATGGAAATGAAGGACGACATTGCAGGGCAGCCACGTGACACGCAGTTTCACAAAATCTACATACAACGACACGAGAATGTCAGGTGAGTCAAGGGTGCAACAACAACAAATAAAATTTAATTTTATTGGTATTTTTGCAGCTGCACAATTGTGTTTTGCAATCACATTCATGAACAAAATAATTTAAGAAGTCCCTATTTCTAGAAGAAATAAAACCTTAAAGACTACTTTGATACACTCATGCTATTTGATCTCTACTCACTCTATTAACCCAACAAGTTCAAATGTCGTGCATTTACTATCTGCAATTACGAACATTTTTTTTTTGATCTGCACACAATTACTAATAAACTCAGGTAACATTCTGCAGAAGCAGCAAATCTCTAGTGTCACTGCGTACATATACTCTCCCTCACACATCGGCACCGTTATACGCACTCAGCAATTTTATGAAGTGAACAACAATTTTCTTACAATTTCCTATTGCCGCCATCATAACGCTATCCAACCTCTTCTTCCCAACAACAACAAAAGTGTTATGAGTTAAGCTGTTATGACCCATGACACACACACGCATTTAGCCTATTTACCAGCCTCAAGTGATGAGGGGTGAGGTGCGTAAAAAAGCGCAAAATAAATCGCGTCAAGGTGATTACTATATGAATTGCGCTTTTCCTGTTTGCCTGAATTGCCACTTTCGAAGAAAAGTGAATATGCGCGAGGGGAGCACACAGCAACTAGTTCGTAGGCATTCAATTTCGACGACGTCCTTTCGACGCCAACGGCACTCACTCGACAGTATGGGTATTCATGAATATTTGTGGATAAGTGGGTGCGAGAAAAAAAATCATATGAGATACGTAGTCATAAAAGAAGCGCCCGAAAAGTATTTACGTCTGCGTTGGTGTTCAACTTTTTCGAAGTGCTTAGCCGTTATGAGTGGCCCAAACAGTAATTGGGTTAGTAATTAAAAGAAAGCACTCCGAATGTGTGGGGTAGTCTGTGGAGAAATAGTAATGTCTGTTAATCGTTGTGTGGCCTGTAGTCACTTACGCGAATGCGTATAAATCGAAACTCAGTACAAAAGCTCAGTGAAAAGCTCGAGACTTATGAACCGAAATCTTAATATTTTTAACAGCTGGATGATCTACATATAACTTAAAGACTCATCTTTTGTTCGATATACCGAGAATATATCGCAAATGTATGTTTTTGTTTTGGCTGGGATGATGGACTTGATGTGTTGCCAAAAACTATGAGAATATATTCAAATAGCCTGCTGCCAACCAGTCGCCTCGTTGTGCGGTGTAGTCATAGTTACATACATATTATTGTACATTAATGCATACTCGTATGAATGTCTATGCATGTTTGCTGCTTTGTTTAGTCATTCGTAATTATCGTTGGCGCCACAAAATATACCGATGCTGGTCATGCTGGCTCTAGGCCTACTCATGTGTTTTCAGGTGATTTGCTACTTACTTCAATTTTCAGACAAAACCGATGATTTTTCCAAGCAATTAAGCATTGATTATGGTTTGCCGATGAGTTGCTATGTGGCAACACACAAGTGTGTTTATCTAGGGAATGCATAAAGCACTAGTTGGGGATATTTGTCACAAAATGAAGTATTGAAAATTATACAAATTTTGGAATTGAAGAGTTCCTGATTCATATGGACTTACAAAGTATAAGAAAGAAATAATTATAATTAAGAATGGGTTTAGTAATCTTACTGTATAATTTAGTTACTGTTACTTAAGGATTAATATATTATATATACTAAATATATGATAGTATTCCCTTATATAATATTTAATAACTGTTTTTCTCCTCTTTCGAAATAGCATTCTATTTGCGGACATCTGCGGTTTCACCAGTCTTTCCGATCAATGCACCGCTGAGGAGTTGGTCCGATTGCTCAACGAATTATTCGCCAGGTAAAAATTAAATATTCTTATTGAAGATGGAAATATCCCAGTTCTACAAAGGGACTGGAGTCATATTCAAAAAATTAAAAAAAAAATTTTAATTATAAAAAACGAAATATTTAATTTTGGAGACAAAGTAAAAATAAATTTAAAGATCTTTTTATGTATTTAAAAACATTATTACTTTCTTAAATACCCACATTTAAAAATATCACGGGTCATTATGACCCAATCTAGCAGACGACTGGTTAAGACACCGTTATTTTCGACCAGTTACTCTGAAAATAACTCTTTCACCTAACATAATTCTCTGGCTTGCATTGATTCTGAATAGACGAAGTTTAAAGTTTAAAAGCGGAAAGTTTAAATATATCATATTTTATCGTATGTCACATGATTACATGTATAGGTGCATACCTATTGATATATGTATATGACTTCTTCCAATGCCAGGTGTGTAATGAGACACATGTGAACCTTAAGTCCACAAAGCGATTTATCTTCATCAACAAACAAAATAATTAATTGTTGTACCGTAATAACATACAATAACAAATAATTAAACATAATTTGCTACTAAATTGTTTCAGGTGCGCGCATAAATAATAAGTCACATGTGTGGCTAATACATTGAAATGCATATGTGTGGCTTAAGCTGTCTAATCGCCACCTTCGGCAATGCAAAATTATTAATAATTCTTCGTGTGTGTCGAGACGGTGCACAAGTCAATTTGCAAAGTTGTCGAAAGGCAACAATACAGGCCAAAATATTCAGTTCGCTCATAAGCATGCCTGAAAGGGTGATCCTCAAGTGTGTGAGAGAAGTTTATTAAAGCAAAGTAGTTCAAAAATTAATACCAAAGGGGTTTGCGTTGATATTGTCATAGATAGTTGCTTTGATTGAATGAAAATTTTTGTTTTATATAGAATTTTTTATTATAAATGAGCTAGTTTAGGACATCCCTAAATCAAATACCGATTTCTTATTCATAATGTGTACCTTTTTCCAATTTTCCCCAAACATGTAGATTTGATCGATTGGCCGCCGAGCATCATTGTCTGCGCATTAAGCTTTTGGGCGATTGTTATTATTGTGTATCTGGACTGCCGGAGCCGCGACCGGATCATGCACACTGCGCCGTAGAAATGGGTTTGGACATGATTGATGCAATAGCGTAAGTGCGAAGAAGCCTATAAATATATTTTACTTAAACCTAAGTATTCTAAGAAAATAAGAGAAAGGCGTAGAAGCTTATACATGCGATTAGGGAGCGAATTATAAGGGTGATTGAAATTTCGAATATACATTTAGGCGCTTGAACACGTTTTGATACTTGATTATGGGGGACGAATACCATAAGAAGTTGAAGCAACTTGTGAGCTATATTGCAACAATTTCGAGTATTTTTTTTCAAAATAAAATAACCGTCATATATATGTACATATTAAGAAAAAAATATTTTTATATTAATTCATGACACGGATTGGCAAATAAGGAAGTAATTTCATAAAAACTGAAATATTTTTATTATTTAATTTTCTCATTCCTTTTCCTGTACTCACATTTTGCTACAAGCTCTTCCTTTTCCTTTGCCCAAAGCTGTGGAGCAACCATAAATTAAATATTTTCTAAATGTTTTTTCCTTACCGACGTTGTTTTTATTTACTCAAAACCGTAGGCTTGTTCGTGAAGTGATGGCTGTCAATGTAAATATGCGTGTTGGCATCCACACCGGACGTGTACATTGCGGTGTGCTCGGTTTGGTCAAGTGGCAATTTGATGTGTGGTCGAATGATGTGACACTGGCCAACCACATGGAAAGCGGCGGCATACCGGGGTAAGTGTTTAACGGCATAAATGTGCACAAAGCAAACAATTTTGCTACACATACATTCATACACAAATACATATACATATATACACATGTATGTAGCTCAAGCGCTCGGTGATTTTAATTAGTTTGCGTGAAATAATTTCTAATATTATATAGAAAAAATGCTTCATTTTGCCATCAATCATCTTTTTGTGTGAAAAATTGTTTTTCAATTCATATAAAATTACCGCTTTTTGTATCCCAAAGAGAATTGTAGAAAAAAATGAATAGCTCACGCATGCACAGCAGTCCATCTTGATTGACTGACAGCGTACACAATAGCCAAAATAAAGTGGCGCAAACACCTCTCCGTCGCTGTGTTGCATGCAAAGTGGAGCACACTTTGCTTTGGAGTGACGTGTTGGCTCAGACGAGTTGGCAGGTGTACCATGTTTACCCGCTTTGCAATTCAGCAATTTTATGCTCATTTCATAATAATTTTTCACCTATTTTCCACTCTCCCCTTTTTCGTGGAGAAAAAATCTTGTTTTTTTTTATTCAACAAGTATTTACACATGTAGTTTGTGGGGTCACGTAATGCATTCGTTATGATTAATATTATGTATACACTGTGAACCCAAGTTGTTTGATTTGGAATGACAAAAAGTGGTAGAATTATGGACTAGCAGCAATTCTATCATTAGAGGTCACAATATTTTGTGCAGTTTATTGAACGTTCCTGAATTCTCAACTTGCTCCGTTTGCAAAGAAGTATCTGAAGGATATGTTTTTTAGAATATTTTAACTCTATATCGTCTAAACAAATTCACGTTTTTATCAGAACCCTTGGAAGTGCTTTAGAATATACTGTAAATTTGTGATATATGAAATTTTACCATTTGACCATAAAGTAATAAAGATGATATCAATGAGTTTTGTGGTTTCAATAAAGATTTTAAAAATAATTCTTCAAGAAGTGTATATATTTCTATGGTGTTAAGATATGTATTTTCGGTTCAAATACTTGATTATTTTAATGAAAGAAGGAGAAATTCTTTCAAAAAATTAAAAACTTGAATAATTCTAACAATCGAAAAGAATGGTTCAGATGATCTTCATATTTCACGACTCCATTCGAAATTAGGAAAAATCCGTTTTGGTTTGACAAAATATAAAAAGTGATCTACATACACTATTATCGGGACTTTTAAAATGTAGTCTCGTTTTAAAACAAATTAGCGATTTTTCATGAGATATTGGTTGATGTGTTAAGTAACTTTTTTGAAAAACGATGGAATATTTTCATTAAATAACGGATATTTTAAAATTTTGCGAGTTTGGAGAGTCTAAAAATAATAATGTAACTACGTCCCAGTTCCTCCTTATTCGCCAAGCACGCCTCCGTGTGACTTTCTCCTATCTCCAAAAATAAAGAGAACCTTAAAGGTCCGTCATTTTACAAGCATACGATAAATTGCCGAAAGAGTCAAAGCATATCCCAAAAATTGAGTTTGAGAAGTGTTTCGACAATTGGAAGGAGCGTTGGCATACGTGCATAATATCGAATTGAGGCTATTTTAAAGTCGTTGATAAATAATATAGCCGAATTAATAATATTAAATAAAATTCCGTTATTTTTTAAACACACCTCGCATATGAAGAGACCAAGGATTTATTTCTAAGGAAATCCGAGAGAAAAGGGTGCATATAGGCTCAAGTATCGTCACTGAAGTTTTCTTGACTACTGCGTTTGAATCGTCATTCATTCCGGGAGTAATTTGCCGGATTTCAGGTGGTTTTAAAAATATCTGTTTCATTTATATTATGTATTCTACAACTTTTCTTCCGCCGTTTTTTTTTTGTAAATTTAACGCTTTTTTTGTATAAAAACGGTTACAAAATGTTATTCAAAATATTGGCAGCATGCGTATTCCGTGCAAATGTCGAGAATTCGGCTCAAAAAGTGAAATTTTTTCAGTTGAATACAAATATTTTGTTGGGTTAATGTTGACACAAATGTCCAAGATCGATATAAAACGATTTAATCGATTTAATCGACCAGTGCTTGACCCTAGAGACATTTCCGCAATTGTCGAGAATTCGGATGCAAACAGATCTATACAAATATTTAGTTAGGTTAATGTTGACACAAATGTCCAAGATCGATATAAAACGATTTAATCGACCAGTGCTTGACCCTAGAGACATCTATTGGAAAACGGCGAAAGCAAAGTTGTAGACCTAATACTTTTGTAATTCTCTACCGGAATCATCTCCAATCGACCAGCTATAATTCGTTATACACCATTGGCCGAAATTAATTAATTTCACAGAATCTACAAAACAAAAGCTTCGGATTTCAGTGTAAATCCACACAACCACTGCATCATACCTCCACCTGTGTTATTTCGTGAGAATAACCGATTTTTTAATGCCCGTTATGAGCGTAAAAAAGCCGCTAGCACATAATAAATTTTTATTGACGCATGTTGCTTTGTAAAGCTCATGAAACTGGCTGGTAAATGTGTGAAATGGTAAAATATAATAAAATCAATGTCGTGCAACAGGCGTGTGACTGATATAAGGAATCGGTTGCATATGCAAACACGCATGTCACGTGCACGGGGAGGAAACAAATGTTTGGTTGACGCACGAAAACCGATTAAAATCGTTTTTTATTGAAAAAAAATTGAAAAATTGAAAAACGAAGCGATTTCAATTTCACTTTTTTGCGGAAGGAAATCGCTTACGCCTCATTGGTCAGCTCGTGCTTGTGGCAGCGATTACGCGCTACGTAGATGCGTTATTTAAATCGTGAAATAAGCGGGATAATGTCAGCATGATGCGTGTGCATTTCTGCGGCAGTACCATCGGCGGACACACACAAACAAATATATTTTTTATTTGCCGATAAATGCGCGTTGCTGTATTATTCAATCGCTGGACGTTATTTGCTTAACGTATTGGATTAATTGCGCTTTTGTTTGGCGAAAACCGCTTTAAAGTTGCAATTCGAAATTCGAAGAATTCTATAAAGAATGCAATTCATCCGTACTCGAGCTCTCATGATACGTAAAAGCACGTAATATTTGTACACATGTATGTATATGTTTGTATTTACTCTCGTGTACATAAGGGCTTCGGATCTCTTGCTGCCACTCCACAAATATTTGCCATAATGGCATGCGTGTGTGGGTGTGTGTGAATTGCAACTAATTTACTATAAAATGCTCAACTTCATGTTATATTAAGCGTGAAACTGAAATAAGGCCAGCGAATTGGCCAAATGGATTGTGCGGTACGTGCCGAAGTGAGATGAGTTTATGAGCGCTTGTTTGTGTTTATGTGTGTGTGAGTGTGGGTGCGTGTAATGGGGTCATGCGTGCATGTGAGTTCAATCACGTGTGCAAGTGTGTTTTTGTTGTACTACAATATGCTGTAGCGAGTAACCCAACCGCAACAGGCGTTTACAACGGTAACGATAACAAGATAAAACAGACAGACATACACAAACATATATATATGTTCACAAATACTCAAATTAGTACTTGTTGACCCTGCAACAATAACAAAGGGCAACTCGAATAAAAAGAAAACATTTCACACCAACAACAACAACAACAATTTAATCCATATTATTATTGGTTATTTTAGGCTCAGCCGAAATACAAACGTGTTGCCGCCTTTTTAATCTTTTTCCACTTTGTTAAGTCCTTAGCTTATCGCTTTACTGTTCAAAATAACAAAATCATGTCGAAATTGAAAAGTACCGTACGCTTCGTTTGTGAAAATAATAAAAAAGAAACGTAATTCACTAAAATGAAACCGTTAAAGTGACCTTTTCATTACCTCAAAGCGCAATGTGTGTTCTTTAGTGGCATTGTGGCACGAAGAGTGACCGCCGTGTCGGAGTAGAAAAAAAAATTGTGTAAAGAAAAAGTTTTAGGCACGCACTTTTCAAAAAATTATTGCATTTATATTTCGAACTTTGAGTGATGTGAGTGAGAAACGTCATGGATGGGGTAAAGTTAGAGGGTATTCAAACGTGAAATAAATATGATTCTAGACATCTTTGTTTGGCCTTTTTTAGAACGTGATAATTCAAAATAATAAAAGTTAAAAGAAACACATTTAAAGTATTGAATTTTGTTGAAGAGTTAGGAAAAGTTTGTAGATAAAAAAATTTGACATCAATGGCATAGAGGACACAAAGCGAACAATTTCTAATGTGAAGCTGCTTTTATATTTTTGCTTAAACGCGAATTGTTAGTTTTTTTGAATACTGAAAGGTTATTTTGTCTGCAATGTTGCTCTGAAGGATCGACATTCATGGACCGTAACAATGGCCGGTTGTCTGTCTGTCAGTCCGTTCGTCCGTCTGTCCGTGCAACGGATAACGAGAGTAAAAATAAGATATCTTGATGAAACTTGGAACATTTGTTTCTTGGCACCCTGAGGAGGTTGATTTCAAAGATGGACCACTGCCACGCCTACAAAATGGCGAAAATCGAAAACACATAAAGTACCATAACTAAGTCAAAAATAAACCTATTGAAGTAAAATTTGGTACAAAGGATTGTTCTAGGAAGGGGCATATTCGGATGTAATTTTTTTGGGAAAGTGGGCATGGACCCGCCCCCTACTAAGTTTTTTGTACATATCTCGTAAACTACTAAGAAGTCGTTTTTTTAGGCATTTTCTTATATAGTCCAAAAATGGAGGATATCGGATTATAACCACGCCCACCTCCCACACAAAGTTTATGTTGAAAATGACTAAAAATGCTTTAATTCAATAAGGGAAAACACAAGAAACCTTAAATTTCATCATAAAAAGGTACAGCAGGGCTCCACCCAAATTGGTATACAAAATTTTAAGTTGCAGTGGCTCCGCCCACTTATGGGTCAAAAACCATATCTCTGAAACTACTCGACCAATATCAATTAATTTTGGTTTGTAATATTTTCCTTACACCCTATGTTATGAAAATAGGCCAAATCGGATCACAACACCGCCTACTTCCTATATACCAGAACTTTGAAATCCATCTGAATCGTTTTCTTTACAATATATTATATAAAGTAAGCACTAGTGAACATATCGGAACAGAACTTTGCATGAATACTGCATTTATAGTGTGGCAGCTCCTTTCTAAAAATTGCCGAAATCGGTCCATAGATTTTCAAGGCCCCATATATCGAACATGAAGACCTCGGTGCTTCTAACCTAATATTAGGGTTTCCAACTTTCAATGGCCTAAGGCCCATATATAAGAAAAATATGTGGGTCAAATTGTTTATTTAATAATAATTGTCTATTAAATATTAAATAAATAAATTGCGAGAGTATAAAATGTTCGGTCACAACCGAAGTTAGCCCTTCCTTACTTGTTAAAATTAAATTGCTTGTATAAAGCATAACATAAAACCTTAACTAACCTCAACAGATGCTAGTGTCAGACAAAGTGTACGTTTTCCTAATTAAATTAATGTTTTGGAAATTTAATATATGCCAACACAGCTGCCCGTAAGGACACATCACAGCCGGCCGTTGACCTGTCTCTCTAAAATTGACATAAATATATGAAAGGGACTATAATACGATTATCAATATTACAACAACGAAATATTTCACAGTGCCTCTGCGTGTGTCTATCTCTCAACGAATGGAGGCTTGCGTGTGCCAATATTGATTTTTTGGTTTGGAAAATTCAAGCATACTTTAAAATAATTAGAACAGTTATGCCACAATCGCACACACACACACACACACACATACTCAAAAAAACTTACACTTTCGCCGACTTTATGTGCTTCGTGTATGTGAAGAAATCTAAGCAATCACTTAAACTAGTTTGATTTCACTTTCATTAGCTTAATTTAATTTTAGACGAGCATAGTTTCAAGACACGCATACATCGACAGTTTAAAATTCAAAGAGGACGCACGCTGCGGTCTCTCTTAGTGAACTCTTTTTTGATTCGTCGTTGGCGTTGTCGACACGAAATCAATTTCTTGCCTTGTTGGGCGCTCAAGTGCTTTAATAGCCATTAAAGTATAAAAGACGAGATATAACACAATTTAACGACGCCGCGTCCAACAAAAGCAACAAAAGCAACCGCATGGACATGCCGTTATGTGAAAAGTTGAAGAACCCTCAAAGTTGTTTATGCTTCCGCCTGCCTGAGTTTGTGCGCGCTTTCTCCCAACCATCGTCTTTAGCGAGTTCTCGCCAGTTGCACGCTCTGTGTTCGACAATCTCTCTACGGTTTTATTTTGTTTTGTACGGTGTGTGTGGTGGAACTGGCACAACTGCGATTAAATTCTTCTTTAAGTTCGTTTTCTGTTGTCTTTTGTGTGGATGTGTGCGAGTAAACCGTTACTACAGATAACAGTCGCTCGAAGTACGCGGATATACAGAGACACAATGTACTTATATGTAGCCTGCACCTGCGTTCGGTCTCTGTGTCGCTATAAATGAAAAAGTTTGCGCAAAAATTTATGGTAAAGATAGCCATTTTAATTCGATTGGACTTTACAACTACTTTAGGGCACTTCACCTTCTGCTTCTTCTTCTTTGCATAGTTTGAAATTAATTTTGCGTTTTTATCTGGTGGCCTCAAAGAGCTTTAGTGGAAAGTTTGCGGCTTAGGAAAAAATTAAGTGTGCGGCAGTTGACGAAGTTGCGCCTTTAAAGCCCGATAATAAATTGTTTAAGCAATTTTTTTGTAAAAGTTATTAATTCTTTAAAGAAATATAGTCTTGTCTTAAAAACTTAACTGTTCACTTTATTACTGGCGAATTATCTGCCTCCTTAACATTACTAAAGCACTTGGCCAATATTATTCAATATTTATTTGAGTAAATACACATGTACGTGTGATTTGTTAATATGTATGTAAAATCCATATACACTAGTATTGAGAGTAAATAAACTACTGTGTTCATATAACTAGTACGGCATATGCTTCTGCCAACCTCAAAGATCGCTCACAGCCAGATATTGTACTTTTGCGGTTATTGCTTTGTCACTTCTATTTATTTATGTGCTTAAATGCAATGCTATCCCGTTATATGAGCATTGGCTAACGGTGAAGATGGCGCAGTTGCTGAGCTGGCAATACTATTGTATTTTTATTCCTTGAAATCTGCGGTTTATTACAGTTTATTATTTCACCACTCTCTCTCTCTCTCTCTCTGTCTTTGCTGTGGTTTCAATGACGAGACTATATTAATTTTAAATTTATCTGACTGATATTGCTGTCATGAAGACAAATGATATATATTTAAAATAATATGTATTTTAAATCAGGAAATGAAATATATTCTTTTACAGAATTTTCAAAGAAAGCAGAAGCGTTTTATATTACTTGCTTATATCTAAGACCCTTCCAACACGCAGTGCAGTCTTATTACTTCAAGATAGTTAAAGTAAGATATTAAATATATATCTTTAAAATATAATAGAAAAGCTTTCTTAAACCTTGGGGGAACAGCTCCATAAAACGCTTAAGGGGTAGTCAGGATTTTCGAAAAATCAATTTTTTCTTTTTGCATTTTCGTTAAGTGTAATATCTTAAAAATATTCTCTGAAAATATGAAGTTTATCCGATAATAACTTTTTGAGTTATACGTCAAATAACAAAGAGCGCTCGGGCACTCTAAAACGCTCGAGTGAAACTTTAAATGCGTTTATCTCAAAACTATGTTTTTTGAACCGGTGACAACTGTAACTCGATAACCGCTCAGTAGATTTTAATGAAATTCATACAGATTTTAGAATACATAATAATAAAATCAGGCCTGATCGAAGGATTAACTTTTGATTTTTTCCCGAAAATCTAGAAAAAATTTCCTGAAGCCGCCATTTTGTTAATTTTTGAAAAAAAAGCTTCTATCAGGCCCAGGATTATCTATTTATAATACTTATTTTTTCATCCGATTGATTTTAGATGAATCTCCAAGGACTTATGATTGTCACCGCAAGGACCTTTTTTTGAAACTGGGTCAACACAGACAGTTATAACTTTGGAAATTATAATTTTTTTTTTAAATTTTCGTGACTTTAAGTCAAAACATTGTATAATAATGCATTAATTATAAATTTGTAAAATAACATAATTTAATAGCAAAAAAAAAATACTAAAATTTCTAATTTTTTCGTGTCTCTGACCACTCGTACCACTAACCCCTTAACTCTCCAAACCGAAAGTCTCTTAATCAATTCTCATGAATGTTCTACGTTGAACTGGCCAAAAATAAGTTATGGAAATCCATTTTACAATTATTATCTGGTGCAATAAAGGTTATTTTTTGGATAAGTGGGTTAAATATTTTTTGAGAAAAGTCGAAGCTACAATGCATATACGTAGATAAAGTCCTGAGACGTTTAACCAACAGGAGTTCAAATAGTTTTTATACTCTCGCAACAACAAAGTTGCTAGAGAGTATTATAGTTTTGTTCACCTAACGGTTGTTTGTAACACCCAAAACTAAACGAGTTAGATATAGAGTCATATATACCAAAGTGATCAGGGTGACGAGTAGATTTGAAATCCGGATGTCTGTCCGTCCGTCCGTCTGTCCGTCTGTCCGTCTGTCCGTCTGTCCGTCTGTGCAAGCTGTAACTTGAGTAAAAATTAAGATATCTTGACGAAACTTGGCACAAATATTTCTTGGCACCATAGGAAGGTTGCTTTCGAAAATGAGCAAAATCGGACCACTGCCACGCCCACAAAATGGCGAAAACCGAAAACACATAAAGTGCCATAACTAAGCCATAAATTAAGCTATGGAAATAAAATTTGGTATGAAGGATCGCACTATGAAGGGGCATATTTGGATGTAACTTTTTTGGGGAAGTGGGCGTGGCCCCGCCCCCTACTAAGATTTTTATACATATCTCGCAAACCAATAGAGCTATATAAACCAAACTTTTTGTAGTCGTTTTTTTAGTCACTTCCTAATACAGTCCAAAAATGAAAGAAATCGGATCATAACCACGCCCACCTCCCATACAAAAGTTAGGTCGAAATTTACTAAAAGTGGGTTAACTCACTAACGAAAAACGTCAGAAACACTAAATTTCACATAAGAAATGGCAGACAAAACCATATCTCAGGAACTACTCGACCGATTTCAATGAAACTTGGTTTATAATAGTTTCCTTACATCCCAGTGATATGTTGTGAAAATAGGCCAAATCGCTTCACAACCTCGCCTACTTCCTATATACCAGAACTTTTAAGACGATCTGAATCGTTTACTTTACAATATATAAAGTAAGCACTAGTAAAGATATCGATGCAGAAATTTGCACAAATACTACGTTTATAGTGTGGCAGCCCCATTCTAAAAATCACCGAAATCGGACCATAGGTTGTCAAGGCCCCATATATCGAACACGAGGACCTCGGTGCTTCTAACCTAATATTATGGTTTCCAAATTTCCATGGACTTTATACAATATATATGACGAATATGTGGGTCAAATTGTGTATTATATAATATTAATAAAGTTAAATAAATAAATTGCGAGAGTATAAAATGTTCGGTTACACCCGAACTTAGCCCTTCCTTACTTGTTGTATATAATTTTAAGCTTTTGAGGAGCTTTGTTGAGATGGTAGTCCTTGGCTTGATATGATCCCTGTTTCTGAAACTGTCGTGAGTTTCAGTTTTTCAATTAAATTTAATAATAATATTTTTTTTAAATAAATTATTTAGATACACTACCTAAATTAACTCATTCAACCTCAGCGCCACCTATCGTAACTTTTTTGTTTGTAATTCAAAACACACACCTAAATAAACATGCCCTAGGATACTTGATTATCTCACATGAGAACATAAATATTTGAATTTTAAATTACCTGCAAAGCATCATTTTGTAATATTTCAACGAACTCAAATGTGAAGAAGGTCAAGTATAAAGCAAATTCCTATTTCACACACACACACACACAAACACATATCTATATGTACGTTTATATTTATCTAACAAGTAGAAATTTGTGACTTTTATCCAATTTGTTTCGTTTGTGGCAATTTTCTTATTAACATAACATTTCATTTCAACTCACCCACTTTCATCACTGCTCCTCCTACTTGGCACACACAAACACATATACAGTCGTGTGCACATCACCAAGGAGACGCTCAAATGCTTGGATGGCGATTACGAAGTGGAGGAGGGCAAAGGTGCCGAACGCAACACATATCTGAAGGATCATCAAATCGAAACTTATCTCATAGTGCCAGGTGATATCTATCGACCGGTAAGTATGGCTGCTGCTGCTGTAACTGCTTGAGAGCGTCTGTGTGTGTGTGTGTACAAATGTAGCAATAAATAAAGAAGTAGTTGTTTGACGATTGCGACGAGCTGACGAACACGACTGACTGCCACTCGACACGAGGCACGTGTTGCATACGCATGACCGCTCGCACATACAGTTGCACGTACGTGGCGCCAACGGCGCAACCGAATACTCGTACGAATTTATGCTAAATAAGTTATTGCTTCACATGATTGTTCGCACACAAACACACATCTAAACACGGGGTTGCATGTGCGTGGGGCGGGTTATGCAAAGCGTCAAAAGGCAATGAAATAAACGCCTAAAATAACAACGGAAATAGAATAAGAAATAAGATGCGAATACAAAGGCACATACATACATATAAATAAGAAGCAAATAGAGAAGCACCTGTGCCATACGGTGAAGCTGAGAGACGCACACACTCGCACGAACGCAATTCTTTTTTAACAAAAAAAAGTAAAAGAACATTTTCTATTTTCATGTTGACATGTGCGTGTGTTCAGCACAAGAAATCACGCAACCGACTGCAGGTGAATGGCAATATTTCCAAGGAGCTGCGAATGATGGGACATGCTAGCGCGCAGAAGAATACCTCCAAGTGAGTACAAATCTACGTAATAGAAATGATTTGGCATTCGAGTGTCTTATGTTTATACTCTCGCAACATGTTGCACAGAGTATAATAGTTTTGTTCACATAACGGTTGTTTGTGTCACCAAGACATAAAAGAGCTAGATATGGGGTTATATATATATAAATGATCAGAATGACGAGTGGATTTGAAATCCGGATGTCTGTCCGTACAAGCGATAACTTGAGTAAAAATTAAGATATCTTAATGAAACTTGGAACACATATTACTTGGCACCCTGAGGAGGTCCACTGCCACGACCACAAAATGGCGGAAACCGAAAACCTATACAGTGTCATAACTAAGCCATAAATAAAGTTATGAAAATAAAATTTGGAACATAGGATCGCATTGGGGAGGGGCACATTTGGATGTGATTGTTTTTGAAAAGTGGGCGTGACCCCGCCCTCAAATAGGTTTTTTGTATATAACTCGCAAACCAATAAAGCTATATAAACCAAACTTTCTGCAGTTGGTATTCTTACGTACCCCACCACACACCATGAAAATAGAAATCGGATAATAACCACGCCCACCTCCCATACGAAAGTTAGATTGAAAATTACTAAAAGTGGGTTAACTCACTAACGAAAAACGTCAGATACACTAAATTTCACATAAGAAATGGCAGAAGGAATCATTCAGATTTTTTTACAAAGTGAAAAATGGGCGTGGCATCGCCCACTTATGCGTCAAAAACCATATCTCAGGAACTCCTCGACAGATTTCAACGAAAATCGGTATATGATATTTTCTTGACATCCTGACAACACCGTTAAAAATGAGTGAAATCGGTTCACAACCACGACTACTTTCCTTATAACTCAATTTTGAATTCCATCTGAATCCTTCACTTCATAACATATACATTAGGAACCAATGAAGATAGTGAAATAAAACTTTATACAAATACTGTATATGATCTGTGGCATCACTTGTGAAAAAATTGTCGAAAACGGACTATAACTTTTAAAGGCCCCATATATCGAACATGTTGAACTCAGGGCCTAAGGTTAAATTTTAACCGAAAATATGGATAAATCTCTCAGATAATTTAATGTAATTCAGAGGAAATTGTTTTCTTCCAATAGTGTGTCTCTGTTCCAAAAATTATTAAAATCGGGTCATAACATCTTCTAGCTCCCATATACCTAATTATAGGTTTTTCAAAAATTCGTTGGGCTTTATGCCGCATATATGTATTGGTTAATATGTGATATATCTTAGCAAAATTAAGTGAGCGTATAGTATTGGATATAGTGTATCTTGCTGGTGAAATTGAATGAAATCGCTTCAGGAATTACCTCAGCCGTCATATCTATATATGACGATTTTCGTTATTCTATTAAACTTTATGCCGAATTTATGTCGAATTTATGGGTAAATTTTAAAGGGTAAATTAATAAAATTTCTTCAATAAATTGCGAGAGTATAAAATGTTCGGTTACACCCGAACTTAGCCTTTCCTTACTTGTTATACATCACTCTGTGTGCGCTGCTCTGAATCTATTCGCTACTTGCTTACCTTCTATTTTTTGCGTTCTTGTTGCTGTTCACAGAATTTTTTTCTATCTTATGTGAATTGCGCTTTGTTGTATGCGAAAAATTGTTCCAAGTAATGAATGTGTGAAAATCTTTACAGATTTGGCTTCGGCGACAGCGCGGAGGGCGCCAAGGATCCGGAGGATGAGGTGAATGAGTATTTGATGCGTGCAATTGATGCGCGTAGCATTGACCATTTGCGTGCGGAGCATTGTCAGTCGGTGTTGTTGTCCTTCAAGGATGAAGCGCTTGAGAAGAAGGTAAGTGCAAGGAAATATTATACAACAACAATTGAAATTTAATTTATTTAAGAAATTTCATGTTTATTTGTGCGCGCTTTCCTTACTTTCAGTATGGTTCGGAACCAGATCGCATGCTGGGTGTATATTTCTATTGCAGTTTCATTGTGCTGGTTGCCACCACACTTATAAGACTCTCTATATTTAAACCGTAAGTTTCAATATAATTCGTTATTTAGCGGAAATTATGTAATAAATGATTCAAAGTGGTTGTAGATTTTTAATTCTTCTTAAGCGTAAAAATATTTTTACTGCGTGGGCTTCAGTCGTAGGTGAAGCTTATGAACAGAAATATGAAGCAGTCTTGTTTACCCTTGATGATACGATTTTAAATATTTCTAAGAAAAATATGCTTTAAAGATAAAATACGCGAATAGAACATGAGCTAAGTGCAAAGAAGAGATGAAGATATTTCTTTTCATTTACTTCATATAGAAATCCAAAAAAATTTATAAACTTTTTTTGTATCCTTCTCAGTATCTCTTAACCAAACAAACTAATTTTATATTTAAAATGCTATTTCAGGAATTTACTCACAATCACCACCTCATGTGCAACAATTATTATTGTGCTGCTGATTTCGCTGCTCATCGCTGCGCATGTGATCAACATAAAGGTACGTATACGCCATGGCAGCCAATTGACATTCAAAATTCCACATTCAATATTCAACTTTCACACCCGCCTAAGCGTTCATGCAAAAACAAATGTTGTTAGCTTAAACTATATCGCTGATATTTGTATTTAAATATATTTGTATGTACAAGTACATCCTCGTATATACTCGTATGCACATGACGTTTGGTCCACACCATTAGTGTGTGCAAATCGAATTTCATTGGAAATGTCATTTTATTCAATTTGCAATACGCGCAACTTTGTGCTGCCTTTGTAAAGTCCTACATTCTGTACACTTGTGTGTATAAAAAATGCATACACGATTGTTCGCAACGCGCTACAATTCTCTGTTGTTGTGTTTACTTGCAGCTACCGATTGGCGTCAAGAGATTCTCTTCACGTATTCATAGCGATCGCTTGTTGGCGCAATGTTTTGCCTTTTTAACCGTTACGCTGATTGCCCTCACAACCATATTGACAATGGTGAGTAGTAAATACAATGTATTGATTGTTGATTGTTGTGTACGAGTGTTTTCCCCACCGAGGTGTTTGATTTTAAATGGTAGGTTGTTATTGTTGTAAATATTTTCAACTATTTTTTTGTTTTTGTAATTTGTGTTCAACAATTTCTAAAATTCATGTCAGAAGAACTATTTGTAGGCTATTTGAGCTTGAACATGTACACTTTTTGTTAGCCATTTCAATTAAATATTTGACGGAAGTTCATTTGGATGTAGGAGGAAAGGTGAAAGCATAAAAGTATTTTAAATTCTTGTACAAAATCAGTTGGTGCAAACATGTGTCGCGTTAAAATTTTTTCTTAAATTTTCGTTGACATATTTGTGTTCCAAATCAAATTGGAGTATTTCGGGAATTGGAAAATGAAATAATTTTTTCATGATTTTATAATTTTATATTCAATGTTATTTTAGTTATTAAGTCATTAGTAAGTTATTTTAGTTGACTCTTATATTATATTACAGTATATTACATCACGTGTTTTTCGTAGAGATTTTTTATACAATAGTAAATTTTAAATACTTTTCAGTTTTTTTTTGAGCTATCTAAAAGTCTAAGGTTCGGACAAATTTAGAATGCATATTTATATATACATATATCCATAGTCTTATTTAATATAATTATACTCTCGCAACATGTTGCACAAGAGTATTATAGTTTTATTCACATAACGGTTGTTTGTATCACCCAGAAATAAAAGAGTAAGATATGGGGTTATATATATATAAATGATCAGGATGACGAGTGAAGTTGAAATCTGGATGTCTGTCCTTCTGTCCGTGCAAGCTATAACTTGAGTAAAAATTGAGATATTTTAATGAACATATTCTTTGGCACCCTGAGGAGGTTGCTTTCGAAGATGGGCAAAATTGGTTCACTGCCACGCCCACAAAATGGCGTAAACCAAATACCTATAAAGTGTCATAACTAAGCCATAAATAAAGTTATATAAGTAAAAATTGGAATAAAGGATTGCACTAGGGAGGGGCATATTTGGATATAATTTTTTTGAGGAAGTGGACGTGGCCCCGCCCCCAAATCGGTTATTTGTATATATCTCGCAAACCAATAAAGCTATATAAACCAAACTTTATGCAGTCGTTTCTTTTAGCCGTTTCCTTATACAGTCCAAAAATGAAAGAAATCGGATAATAACCACGCCCACCTCCCATACAAAGATTAGGTTGAAAATTACTAAAAGTGAGTTAACTCACTAACGAAAAACGTCAGAAACATTAAATTTTATGTGAGAAATGGCAGATAGAAGCTGGACTCAGATTTTTAGAAAAAAATGGAAAATGGGCGTGGCGTCGCCCACTTATGGGTCAAAAACCATATATCAGGAACTACTCGACCGATTTCAATGAAATTCGGTATATAATATTTTCTTGACACCCTAACAACACGTATGAAAAATGGGCGAAATAGGTTCACTAGCACGACAACTTCCCATATAACTCAATTCTGAATTCCATTTGATTCGTTCACTTTATAATATATACATAAGGAACCGATGAAGATAGCGGAATAAAACTTCACACAAATACTGTATATCATCTGTGACTTCAACAATTTAAAAATTTGAGACAATTTTACAAAATCGGACTATAACTTTTCCAGGCCCCGGATATCTACATGAAGAACTCAGTGCCTAAGGGTAATTTTTCACCTAAAATATCGGCAAATCTTTCAGAATAATTTAATTCAGAGGATATTTTTTTCTCCTAATTGTGTGTCTCTGTTCCAAAAATTATTAAAATCGGATCAGAATTTCCCCTAGCTCCAATATACCTTTATTCCACATATATCGGGTAATATGTGAGATACTTTAGCAAAATTAAGTGAGCATATAGTCTTGTATATAGTGTAGTTTGGTGGGGAAAATTAGTAAAATCGGTTTAGGAATTACATCAGCCCTCATATACCATATATGATGATTTTCGTTATTCTATTGGACTTTATGCCGAATATATGGGTCAAATTGTGTGTTATCTTAATAAAATTACATCAATAAATTGCGAGAGTATAAAAGGTTCGGTTGCACCCGAATTTAGCCTTTTCTTACTTGTTTTTATTTATTTATTTTTTCGTCCCTCTCCTCATATATTTACGCATATCATTAATGTAAATAATCACGCTAACAAATCTCTTAAGCTCAGGCATTGAGTTATCTGCTGCCAAAAATTGTTGACTTACTTCAATATAATACATTTGCGATTGAAGTCTGGCAGCTTAACGTTGGATGAAAGAAAACTTCGTTGGCTTGAATCGTATCTTCCACACACGTGCTTAAGCAAATAACTGAATATATATAGATATATGCATACACAGTTATCTGAATAGAATTGTAAACAGTAAGCTGTGCGTGTGGTATCTGTCTGCTGTTGCGGAGTACTTTTGCGTATTTATGTACAATATTTATGCAAAACAAATGCGAAAGTTCTGAAATTGCGCTTTTTTGGATTTGTGTGTGAACATTTCTATTACCATTTCAATTTGTATTTGATGCAAATATCAATTTGTAACACCTGAAATTTTATGCACAAACACACATACGAATTGTTAGCTATAATTCGTATTTCGACGAAAGCACAGAAATTTTTGACATGTATATGTATGTATGGATTGACGTTGGGGTACTTGTGTCTATGTGAAAGGTGTATATAATTTTTGTGTCGAAATAAAAGTTTGCATCAAAGGTATCCATCTATATTAATATATGACTGTGTTTATAATATATCACTCTGATTTCATGTGAATTTGTAGCTTTACTATACAAATGGACTAGATTTTGTTAATTTTTCAAATTCTCACATCAAATGGCACGTGCTTTGTGTTTAGAATACGATTTTGAAAAAGGTGTAAAATAATTTTGTATTTTAAATTCATTTTTTTTTTTCAAATGTATAGAAACTTTGGTAATTACATCTGACCCTTTTTCTCTTCCATGTGATTGGTACGAAACCTAAACTAGTTTTAACAAAACCTTTAACCTAACGCTTGTAAACTAATAATAGTTATTTATAAAAATTATACCATTTGTGCACTGGGTTTAAAGAAAGCTAAATAAATATACAATATACAAATACACATATTTTTGTTATACAAGTATGTTCAAGCATATTGTGTAAATAAACATGGAAACAAGTGAAAACAAACAAAAAATAAAAACAAAAAGTACAACAAAGTCTGTGTTAAAATTTCATGTAGTGGAAAAAGTTTTTCCATTAAGGATTCAACGCCGCAACAAACACTTTGCCCTTGGCTTTATGTCCGCAAAACTCCAGCAAATCAACACAACACACTCGAGCGCCTAAAAGTGTGCTAAAGTGTGTGTGTGTGTGTGTGGAGAACACACACTTTGAGTGGTAGACACATTGCTGTCAAACTTTTCTTCTCACTGTTCCACTTGATTTGTAAGCAAAATGTTGTTACACAAATGACTAACGGTGTTTTTTTTCTTTTTCTTTATGCTTTCATTTTTGTTTCACTTGTTTTCGTTTACAGTTTCAATTTGTTTTTTTTTTCTCATTGGTTTTTGTGGGAAAATTGTGCGACCACACATTAACCTTTGAACGTTGGCGTCTTAATCACAGTCACGTCAGCATATCTCATCAGCGCTTTTGAGGAAAAAAATTGTGGAAACAAAAAGGGGCTCGCATAGAGACTGATAAATGTGTCTGAAAATATGAAATCGAAAGGAAGAAAATATAACTCGCTTAATTGTATGCGTTTATTGGTTAGGCTATTGAGTAATCATAAAGGTGCAAGCGAACTAGAGTTGTTATATTTGTGGTTATGCAGTTCTCTTTATGAAAAGTTGTTTCAAAATAAATTTTCTCAGTGGAAAGTATATATTTCTCTTTACGCTTGTAACATACTCCGGTTTTCCGACAGGGTCTTCATTTATAGTATTGTGTAGAATCTATGTCCACAAACACACTTAATCGCACAATTTCAAGAGTAGAGCGCAACACTTAGAAGAACAACGCGTTAAAGCTAACACACACTTGATGTTGTTTGTTGTTGCCACTCAAAAGGTATTTGTGATGGATCTAGAGTGAATGACCCACTTTTACATGACACTTAATTCACAGCCATCTTTTTCGAAGTCTGTTGTTGTTGACTAAGTCTATGTCGACCTTTCTACGTCACAAAAATTGCATACACATTTTTTGGTGGAATAAACACAGTGTGATGACATATACTGAACGTCTTCTCCACCAATGAGTTTAAATAAAAAAATCAAAATTTTCTACTTATTTTTAAATTTTAATACTCATAATTTGCATTTATCTCCACCATTTTGCTTTAAAACACTGTTAGCTCGTATTAAGTCTTAAAGATTTTACACTTTAACTACTAAATGCCTTCATAAAGATTTGTGCCATTTAGTTTGCGGCGCAGAGCTGCTCATAACGGCAATGAGTGCCAGCAAGCGTAGCGGCGTAGAGCCATAGTGAGCTACGCAAATTGGTCGTTTAACGGGAATTGCATGTCACACCACGTACAAATTGTCAATGGAGCTTTGCATTCTTCACTACAAACCTACGAGCGGTAATAGCTTTCATGTACAACAACAGCAACACCTTGTTGTTGTTGCAACTTACTTACGAGTGTATGCCATCTTGGTTATGATCGTCATTTTATAGAGTTTTAATGAAACTTTTATTATGACAACTTGTTTGCGCTGGCGTCTTTGAGATTCTCACCTATTATGTTGTTGTTGTTGTTATAATTTTGTTTTTTATTATTATGTTGTTTTCCTGTCATTTGCGTTTTCTTGGTAAAGCCACTGTTTGCAAGTAATTTCCGCTCGGCATTCATAAAAATCTGGTGTGTGAGATTCATTGCAGTCGTTTCTCTCAGGCGCTTCCAGGTTGCCAAACGGGCGGCTAATTAAAATGTGTCATACGACATTTGCCACAGCGACACAGCATACGTGAGGTCAGCCGCTATCTTTTGATTTGATGACAAAATTACTGTGGATCAAGTCTACTGAGAATTACATTTCTTCATGGTTGAAGCTGGCTAAGCAACTTAAGTGCACTTTTTTCGTAGAACATTCTGTAAATATTTACGCAAACAACAACAACTTTATGGAGGAAATTTTGAAGCAAATTCCTCAAAGGAATGAGAAAATTGCTGTATTATTTTTTGTTGGCGGAAACTTGAATGATTATTTTTGGTTTTTTATGAGCCTTGCTTTGATTAACAAAAAATAATTACAAATGACTTTATGTTCATATTTCATTTCTGCTCCGTTCATTTACAGGCTTATGAAATCTTCTACAGTGTTGACTTTGATATTGCATCAATTAGCAGTGAAGCCAATACACACCGATTTTCGACGAATTTTACAGCGAGAGCACCAAATTCTGATAACATTGCACTAGATAATGATTTTGCTGCGTTTGAGAGCTCAACTAGTCTTGGTGTGGACGATTTTAATTGTGATTATTTTCTAGCAATAAATGTGAGTAATTTTTTTTTTTAATTTAATTAATAATTATTTTCTAAAAAAATAAAGAAAAAAAATATTAAAAATTTAAATTATAAAAAAATATAAATTTTAAGAATCGTACTAACTTTGCCATTTAGTGTTTTCAAAAGTACTTACCTAAGTTGTAACACAATTAAGTCCATTGAAGGCAGTCAATTTTCATAAAAAGTTGTTGCAGCTCATTGCTTGTCGTTTGCTGATTGCCTTTTGTAGTTCAATAAGTTCCTTAAGCTCTACTCAGACAATGCTTTCTCACTACTTGAAATATAAATATATTTTTTTTTCTCTTCCTTACATCACACTTTGTTGTTTTTGTATATTCGACCTACGCAGACGTTCTTGTTGCTGACGTTGCTGTCGATGATGACTTGTGCCACTTATCAGGTGTTGAGAATTGTATTGAAGTTGTTATTGCTATTGCTTGTTGCCGCCTTTTACACGGACTTCTCGCTGTATTTGTATATGCGTAAGGATGTGCGCTTCATGCTGGAGTGAGTATCGATTTCAAGGACATTTTTTGATTGAAAGACACAAGTATACAAATATTTCGTAGAATTGCTTTATATCATACAAGATATCTAATAATGGAATAAATACAATTTTATTTTTATTTTTTGTTTTTAATTTTTACAAGAAAAACATTTATAACAACTCATGCGTCATCTACAACACTCATTTACTTTGTTTTGTAATCAACTTAATAATATAATTGACTTTCTCTCACTCTCTTTTCCACATGTGCCATATATCTTATATCACCCTCTTCAAACTGCTGACCCATTATTTATCAACAATTAACATCTTGCCTGCAACGATGAAATGCACATCTGCTGTGCTACAATTATCGCCATTGGATGCTTATTGAACGAACCGATTGCCCTTCGCAAACGACATGTCGAATACTAACGGAACATTGCCATCAATCAGCATGGAAGAGGCACTGCTGCGCTATATAATTGATTCCATTTTCCTGTTTGCCTTCATGTTGGCGTTGATTTTCCACAGCCATCAGACGGAGGCCACTTATCGTCTCGATTTCATTTGGAAATTACAAGCCACAGGTGAGTAAGCGAAGACACAGAACAGCGTAGTTGAAGTAATTATTTGCAAAGATTTGCGCTTCAAATTACTGTCGAATGGCGTTGGCTGTCTTTAATTGAAGTGTTTGCTTTATTATGTTGAAGAATTTCAACTGTAAATTTCAGCAGTGACTGTCAAGAGTTGTGCGCCTTGGCGTATACGTAAAGTGAAGATAATAGCACGGTTCGACATGGCGTATACGTAACATTCGAAATTGCTGCTTATTTAGCGTAGGTTTCATCTGTAACAGCTGCAACGCATGCAACTAGTTGTGTAAAGTAATATCTACTTAATATTCCACAATTCAGTTATTGCAAACTTCTCACTTCTCAAAAGTTTTCGCGCATAGAAATGAGAGATACTGCGGGGAAGTGGAATTGAGCAAGTGTAAAACTTAAGAGTTAAGTGGTGATTTTGTTGGTACTTAAGAGTAGGAAATATATAGATATAGATTACAAAAATAGTATGCATGTTCAGTATTCCTTATAAGGTTAAGTATAAAGACAATACTATGATGAGTTGTGAGGTTATTATATAGATACATTTTAATTATAGATATATTTTAAAGGAAATTATGAAGTACATTCCATTCAAGTATGAAATTCTATATAAGTGATTTCGACTTCGACTTCAACTTCCATTATATTTATAAGACTACGTTTCATCCAAATTTTAAGTTCTTCACCACTATTTGGTTATGAGTACTCTCCTATTGTAAGAATTATAACAAAGTTTCTGGCCATGGAGCTGGCCATGCACTGTTGCCCCACAAACTTCCTGTATCTTGGCGCTGGATCAATGATCGTCCAATGACCACGGTGGGCGTTGGCTAACAATCAGTACATGTGCGACTGCGAGATCATTATGTCCAAGGGTGCATCACTGGAGATCTTCTGAGCTATTTGCTCTTAGCAAAGTTCAGCTCACTGTAATGGTAGGTAGTCCTTACTGGACAGTGGACGATGGGTTTACATGCTCCATATGCTATCAGATGCAAATTGCCAAAGTTGTATGGAATAAGGTGATATTGAGACATCTATCTCCAGCGCTTTTCAAGCTTTGCTAGACTGTGGCTGTGTATGCAGAATGAAATTCGGTGAACCAGTTGAACTCTCCCGAATACTATTAGTTGCCTAAAAAAATATGTGAAAAGCTCAAAGTGCTTTGTCGGCTCTTAAGGATCTTGAGCGTCCATTTTGAGGAGTTTGCGGTATCACATAGACCTGGCGACTTCAGCCGTCCAAGTAAGATCTCTTGTGACTTTGGCAGAGGGATCTACTCTGTAATCTGAGGAAACCCTACCTAATCGAAGGAACTGAACTATTTTTAGGTTAGCTTAGTTTAAAGTATAAAATAGTTAACCTATTTTATCTTACCTAAATTTCCATCATCCATAAACTTCCATTTCACTGCTTTAAATATTTAACAAAGCTGTCTGGCGTCGCGACTTGTCTTGCGAAAAACTTTGTGCTATGCACAGAGCACATTTCTACCTGCCACGTGGATTGCCAACATTTAGCTAATTAAGATTTCATTGTTGCGCAAATACTGAGAAAGTAACGACAATTGAGACTTACACAAACTTTCCGTACCTACAAACACGTTAAATATTTAAGTGTTGAGTATACGCCATGGCATACTCAATGCTTGCGCGTTGAATTGTTGTTGCACAGCTGCGTAGTTTACAGTTGATTTTATTTCTTGCCTTTTTATTGGAATTCAATTACGAGCGCAATGCTACAAAGCAGCAACTAGTAAAACAGCGAAGGGAAAACTGCCGCTGAGAGGGGCAAAAACGAAACGAAGAAATAAAGATTTTAGTGAAAATAAAAGCAGTGAGGAAACGCTGCGCGAAAACATTTCCGACTTCTGCCACGAATCAAACAGCAGCCGCGCTTTATGCTTATTATTGTTGCATCGCTCATAGTTGTCAGCTGCAGCAGCGCCAGCAACATTATTGCATTCCCGCTCACAACTATTTATGACGCCCGTTCCGCATAACTGCAACGTAAGAATTCTTATTTAATTTGCATACACACGGCCAGTGCCCCCCTCCGGCAGTCAGCTAGTAAGCCAGGCAAGTCAAGCTGTCAGCCACCTAGTAAATTTATGTAGAAGTAACTAACTGGCGTAGGTTGGCAACAGCTGCCACTCCAAACCGACACGCAACCACACACAAGAGCTGTGAGCCATTTCAGCAGCAGCAGCATTCCCGTCGCCATTCATGTCAACCATTTGTGCCACCGATTCACCAATACTTGTTCACCAAGTGACCTTCACTTGTTCCCCTCCCCTATTCAAATGCGCTGAACCCTTCGGGCGACCCTAACAACAACAAAAACAGCAAATATATTTGCACAACTTTGCCGCAATATTTAAATGCTGTTGCACTCAAGCAACAGCGTCAATCATGCGCACGCACACATACAAGAATAAGCACAGTTACTTTCGTATACAGCAGTGAACAAATATTGTGCAGCGGTGCGCATTTCAGCATTTCTTTCCTCGTTGATATTTATTTGCAAGATTTTTCTGCCATCGCTCATATTTTCACAAAAATATTTCCATTCATATTTTTCTTCAAATTTCCCTTTTATGCTTCGTCGACTGTTCGCACAACCCCACACCGCTTCCCTCGGCTGCATTACAATCTGCGCTATTTAGAGGAGAAAGAGGATATGGAACATTTGCAGGCGTACAATCGCAAGCTGTTGGAGAACATATTGCCTGTGCATGTGGCGGAACATTTTCTGAGTCGCGACAAAAATATCGACGTAAGTACTTGCAAAACACATATTTATATGCATATACATACTTTGATCACCGCAATGACATTTTCTAATAACCGAAAATTTTACTGTTATTTGAAATTTGTTACCGTATTTGGGGACAATCAATTTGTTTAAATAGAAGAAAAGTTATTGGAAATGATGAAGGTAGCGTGAATTTTTCGAAAAAAATCATTACAAAACAAGTAAGGAAGGGCTAAGTTCGGGTGTAACCGAACATTTTATACTCTCGCAATTTATTTATTTAACTTTCATATATATTATATAATGTCCATTGAAAGTTGGAAACCATAATATTAGGTTAGAAGCACCGAGGTGATCATGTTCGATATATGGGGCCTTGACAATCTATGGTCCGATTTTGGCGATTTTTAGAATGGGACTGCCACACTATAAACATAGTATTTGTGCAAAGTTCTGCACCGATATCTTCACTAGCGCTTACTTTATATATTGTAAAGTAAACGATTCAGATCGTCTTCAAAGTTCTGGTATATAAGAAGTAGGCGTGGTTGTGAACCGGTTTGGCCTATTTTCACAACATATCATTGGGATGTAAGGAAACTATTACAAACCAAGTTTCATTGAAATCGGTCGAGTAGTTCCTGAGATATGGTTTTTGACCCATAAGTGGGCGGCCACGCCCATTTTCCATTTTGTAAAAAAATCTGAGTGCAGTTTTCATCTGCCATTTCTTATGTGAAATTTAGTGTTTCTGACGTGTTTCTTTAGTGAGTTAACCCACTTTTAATAATTTTCAACCTAACCTTTGTATGGGAGGTGGGCGTGGTTATAACCTGATTTCTTTCATTTTTGGACTGTATTAAGAAGTGGCTAAAAAAACCACGGCAGAAAGTTTGGTTTATACAGCTCTATTGGTTTGCGAGATATGTACAAAAAACCTATTTGGGGGCGGGGCCACGCCCACTTCCCTAAAAAATTACATCCAAATATGCCCCTTCATTATTTATGGCTTAGTTATGGCACTTTATGGGTTTTCGGTTTTCGCCATTTTGTGGGGGTGTCAGTGGTCCGATGTTGCTCATTTTCGAAAGCAACTTTCCTATGGTGTATGGTATTGTTGCGAGAGTATAAAAATACCGCTCATTTATTCAGAGATTCCTTTCAGTCAGCCACATTAAAACTAAATTTGACATTAAACTGTTAAAGGACCTGTAACCTTGAGGGAAATGAAGAAGCATTTTGAGAATTTCTATCATACAAAAATAGTCTATTAAAATACATGTGTCTTTGAAGTAGACTTAAATATGTTGTTCTCTTCTAAGAATTATACTTTTAAATCTTGAAATAGCCCTAGCTCTTGACTATATTGGCTCTTGATATCCTTATTAAGTATGAATTGACTGATTCAGAATAACAATGAGAGTGTGGTAGAAAGTATATATCCATAAGCCATAAGCAACTATTTGAAACATTTTGATTTCTGTAACGTCCTGCAACAAAAATATTCAGTTTCTAATTTAGTTTTGTCAAAACCACATTAAGCGGTTGCATCAAATTTCATTTCATTTCCGGTGTTATCCAACTAGTCATCAAAATTAAACTACCGATTGCATCTTCCTGACATTATTGCCATTTCATTGTCATATGACTAAAACATATTCACAAATACAACAGAGTATAAAAGCCAAAGCCACATTGTGCACACATAACTGTCACTGCTACTACGCTGAACACAATAAATATTAATATTATTTCATTTATATTTTTCTCCTCACGCTGCCACACAAACAACTGACGCTACCCCCATGCACCATCATCACCAACACCGTCGCCGTTGCCGTCGCCGACCACTAAATCAACAATCAACACTTCACTGCCACTCAATAAACGCCACTAACGCCAACAAATGCCAAATAATCCACAACAACTGTACCGTTACATTTGCTATGCGCAACATATTTTGTATTGTATGCGGTCGCCCGCACTGATGTGCCCGTTAACACCACCACCATCATCATCGCCATCACACAACAATTGTCCACACCGGCGGCCACTATTGGCCACACCCACTTCCATCCGCGCAACCGAATGTGCAGGATCTCTATCACGAGCAGTGCGATAGTGTGTGTATACTGTTTGCGTCGATACCGAATTTTTCGGAATTCTATGTGGAACTCGAAGGCAATAACGAAGGTGTGGAGTGTTTGCGTTTGCTCAACGAGATTATCGCCGATTTTGACGAATTGCTAAGCGAGGAGCGTTTTCGGTGAGTTTTAAGCGGGGAATTACAATCGTAGATATAAATAAATACATATTTACTTGGTGAATTTTGTGAAAATAATGAAATTTAATCTGGTCGTGAGTGAGTGGGCGTTTGCATGTAATTCGAAAGTTTTGTAGTTAATCCTTGAAATGGTTATCAAATAACGAATTAATTGCAAATATCTAAATCATTTATAAAAATAATATAATAATTCATTTAAAAATAATTAATCTAAATTTTTTTGTTTTAAATAATATTTCCGTTCAGATATATTGAGAAGATCAAGAGTACGGGCGCAACTTACATGGCGGCTTCCGGCTTAACGGCAAACACCTGTGATCACGTGAATTTCGCACATGTCACCGCAATGGCGGATTATGCGCTGCAGTTATTCGACAAAATCGAAGAGGTCAACACGCACTCGTTCAATAATTTTCGCTTGAGAATCGGTAAGAAATGTTCTACATTAAAAATGAAAAAAAAAATCAAAAATATCAATTAATAACAAATTTAAACGTTTGAAAACGTTGATATTGTAGATATTACATTGTAAATACCTCATACAAAGAATTATATGTGCATTTCTGCTTTTGTTTATATTTCTTATTCACTGTTATTGTTTGGGTTTCGGTAAATGTGGAATAAAAGGTTGATATGTTACCGTTACTATGAAACGAAAATTGTTTTATACTTTTCTCGTTCGGTGTACAGTTACATTAAGAATGTGCTTGTGAATTGGGTATTGCATAGTAAATATTTATATGTGCAAAATCAGTTTAGCGCATTTTTCTTACTGATAGTGTCGCGGCAAAAACTTTTTTTGCTAAATTTTTTTTTTCTGAAACACACCTCCATGGCACCTAAACCAACGCAAATAGGATTGCAAATAAATACCAATTCTGTGCCGATGAGTGATAGAATACAGTCTTTAGTGACGAAAAAAATTAGATTTGGTCGGCCCAGATCATTGCATGAAATATTGGAGAGATTCGCACCAGGAACAACGGTCCTACTACAAGCGATGTTTTGGAAGCGGTACCTTGATTTATATTCACTTGGAATTGGATTTATATTCACCTTGGAAAATTTATATTCACTCAAATTAATGCTAATATCAATGTAGATCTTTTGGACAGCGAGTTAATAAAATTTGATGGCAATATTTATGGTATATAACTGGACATATCGAAAGGATAATGCTTCAATCCACACGAAGAACATCTTTGACGACCGGAAAATTCCGGTATTACAATGTGCAGCATTGAGTTCGAATCTAAATGCTATTGAGGATCTCTGGGGGAACCTCTCTGCTCCTGTTTTCCAAAACGGAAAGCAGTTTGAGACAGTACGTCACCTTAAATTAGCCATAAAGCAAGAAATTGCCAATATTTACATAACTATTCTACAGTCAGTAGTTGATTCTCTGATTCAGCGGCTTAATTTAGTTTAAAATATAAGGACATTTCTACTGACTATTAAAATAAACATTTCTTTCAGTTAAACTCAAATGTATAGGCTTTACTGGTAAAAATAGTAAAATGCACATATAAATATTTACTATTAGCCTAAACTTCAATTCTGTTTTATAGTTTAAAAAATATTTTGAAATTTGTTAATTTTTTGTTTTTTATATCGTATACATTAATAAACAAACAAACATACTCAGAAATATTTTGCAATTTTGTAATCTTTTTTTTTGCAAAAAGTTCATGCACATATAATTCTTTGTATGGGGTAGAAGAATATTTATCCTCACTGATCAAGCGTTTTATAAGAAAATGTTCTTTTTTATTTCTAATAGGTATCAATATCGGTCCAGTTGTTGCGGGTGTTATTGGTGCACGTAAACCTCAGTATGACATATGGGGTAATGCCGTTAATGTAGCTTCGCGTATGGACTCCACTGGATTACCTGATCATATACAGGTAAGTAATTCTAAAAATAAAATTTTTCTTCTTCCTTTCGATGTTCAACCTTTCGATATTGGGTTGTTCTCGATTTCCTACCGAAGCCACTTAAGTCTTCCTCTTCACTGTTCATATTTTTTGCTGGACACTTCAGTTTTGTAGCGGTTGTGCCACTATCTCATCAAGAACGTCATTTATCCAAGAGCTAAATGTGGCATGAAATCGCTATTACATAACAATTAATTTCTTAGATGAATCTTCCATCTTGTAATTCACCAAAAGTAATGACTTCGTGCATTTTCAAAGAAAAAATCTTAACGAATGAGAGCAAGGTTGAATAGATATAATAAGATAAAATAATACAAAAGCTAATGCCATTGTCGATTGCCGTTTATGAAATATAATTTCACCCAATATGGTTCCACAATACAATTGAATAATATATACGAGTATATGAAATCACACGACAAATAGAAATGAATTTAATAACCAATTGGTAAGCAGCAGCTGCCAACATTATATGTATATAAATGTATATGAAGGATAAAAAAGGAGTTTATTTCTCACATAAATATATGCTATATGCTGTAACATTTTAGTTTCATTATGTGCTGACGGAACCCCCGCAATGCAGTCAACAAGTCATCTTAGTTATTTACGCATGAAACTTTTGCTTTCTTTCACCAGCTGCAGCGCACTTGTTTTCCCGGTTGGTTGAATTTGCTCATAGCAAGCGAAACTAACTCATTCACGCTTATTTATTTATTTATTTCATCAAGCGAGCCGTGTTGTATGAGTGACATTGTTTATTACAATACTGCCAGCATTCGCCCCTTATTGTTGTTGACGTAATATAAATAAGATTTGTCGCGCTTTACTGCGCTTCCAATCAACCTCCCACACATTGAGACACAATTTCCCACTCACTTTCATATTATTTTGCCAATCTCTCCGCTTCTCATGCAGGTGACACAAGAAATATATCAAATACTGGTTGGACGTGGCTTTGAGCTCACCTGTCGTGGCAGCGTCAATGTAAAGGGTAAAGGCTCCATGATTACATATTTTCTGAAAGCAAAGTCCGCGCAAGTACCGGAAGTGACGGCGGGTACTTTAAACACAGCAACAACCGTAAACGAGATCAAAACTGAAAGTGTCGAAGATAACAAAAAGCTCATTGACACGACAACTTGTCCACCAATTACCGCGCCGCAACAAGAAACAACTGAAGCAACTAACACCGAACTTGCTGATAAGAAACCAGAAGAACCAGCTACAGCGCAAACGACTAACGAGACGGTAGAGCCGCCCACCATACTAGAAAGTCAGCCGAACAAGACCAGCACAGACTCAGGTGACGATCTCTCACCGGACTCGGAGTTGAACTCCTACATGCAGAGCGCTACGGCGCAGCGTCGTAAGTCACTATGTCGTCAGCACAACATATCATCTTCCTTCGGCACAACAACCAGCTCGACATCAGCACTCACGCCCACCATGTCGAGCAGCTCCAGTGTGGTCACAATAGCCGTAATGCCCGCATTCGCCAAAACGGCCTCCTCCTCCATGGAAAACTCGACGGAAGGCACCTTGGGCGGTGGCTCATTGAATACCGCCACATCTGCCACGTCTGCCAACTCGACGAATGGACGCGGCAACAGTCAGCCGCGTACCTATGTCGACGAACTGAAGGAAGAGTTCAAGGAGGATGGTGACAAGGCGCCACTCAAGGATTCCATTGAGAATCTTGAAATTTTACTGAAAAACAATATAAGTCTGTCGGATCTCAGCAACAAGCAGCAATTGAATCTCAGACCAAACGATGCCAAATTGCAACAACTGAAAAAGGAGACCATTGTCACATTCCGCACCGAAAGTCTGGCCTGTCGACAACGCAATTCGATTACAACGATCGCCACGAGAACGCGTCTGCGCAGTTTTGATGAATGCATCACATCTGTTTTGACAACGCCAACAACAAAAGCAACTGGCGCGCCCAACAATACTCGGTGGACAAATGGCAGCGCACATGAAAGTGCCGGTGATGAACCGGACGATAAGCACTCCATGCAAAATGGCCCACAACAGCGTCCACAAGACTGGTCCTGCCGGCAGCGCGTCGACACACATCGCAGCCCCATCCGGAGTTCACAGTCAATGAGCCCCATTGGACTGACCGGCAGTGAGGTGTTCGTGCTGCCCAACAGCCGCAGCATGATCGTGTTCAGCAGTAGCGGTAGCAGCAGCAGTGACGCCGCCAGCACGAGTAGTGAGAGCAGCACCACGGCCGCCGACAGCACGATCGCCTATATGCTGCAGGATGTGAGCACCTAAATCGCGGATAAAAGCTAGCGCATTGGGAGGTGATGAGGCGCTGGAAATATTAGACGAAAGTGTAAGTCTATTCTTATTTGCTGTAAATTTACCGAAGTTAGTATTTAGAAATGTAATTACTATAAATGTATGTGTATGAGCTGGTGTACAGAAGTGGTTTAACAGCTGTTAAGTAAAATTTGGAAGAGTAGAGTTTGTATAAAGTTAAGTAAGTAAGTAGTCTAATTAGCGATCGTGTATATATAATGAACAAACGAATCAAATTGCAAAGGGAAAAGTGCAGGTACATTAGTTGAATAGGATGTAAAACATACTTACATATAAACTTAGAGTTAGTTCAATGTTGTTATGCTTTAATGTATGGTTTACTAGAGATCTCTGGCGCCTGAAAAACGCTTTGCTTTGCTTCCGATTTAAGTTCTTGTAAGCATATTTTTATGTTATATATGTATAGTAGCGATAAGATGTACTACATTAAATATGCTAGAAGTTATTTTGACTCACTTTTCTTCAACACGGAATCTCATAATTTTCCTTATTTGACTAGATAAATAAAAACCTAAAATACTTTTGTCAAACTCACAATTTCAGAGTTTGAGCTTCTCTATTCACCCAGCAAACTCTCGGTTTTTTGAACCGCTGTACTATGTTTAAGTTCTGAGAGAATTTTGATCATCGAGGTAAGACAGGTTTTGTATAGTTATTCGATCAAGTTAGCCATATGTATGAGGTTATGGGAAGCAATACTGACGTGTGACTTAAAACGAAAATGAAAGTGTGCTGCGAAATTATCCAATGATATGATTTGCCTGTCTTCATTATTCTTGGTCAAGTATTTTATAAAATCCACAATTCATTAGTGTTTCTTATTTCTAAAGAAGCCGAATCCCCTAGCTTGTTTTACTCGTATTAACAATCTCTTCAAGTTTAAATGATTTAGTGTGCTTAAAGTAAAATCACGATATTTCAATATGAGAGCCTGTTGAATTTCTTCACTCTTATTAAGGGGTTAGGGGTAGTCAGTGACACGAAAAAATGAGAATTTCCAGAATTTTTTTTTTGCTATTAAATCATGTTATTTTACAAAAGTTACAATATGGCATTATTATACAATGTTTTGACTTACAGTCACGAAAATTTGAAAAAAAAATTATAATTTCCAAAGTTGTAGCTGTCTGTGTTGACCCAGTTTTAAAAAAAGGTTCTTGCGGTTCTTGGAGATTCATCTTAAATCAATCGGATAAAACAAATTAGTTTTATAAATAGATAATCCTGGGCCTGATAGAAGCTTTTTTTTCAAAAATTAACAAAATGGCGGCCTCAGAAATTTTTTCTAGATTTTCGGGGAAAAATTGGTCTTAAAAAATCGAAATTTTTGAAATAAAAATCTTTCGATCAGGCCTGAGTTTATATTGTATTCTAAAAGCTGTATGAATTTTATTAAAATCTATCTGGTACAGTTGTTACCAGTTCAAAAAACATTGTTTTGAGAAAAACGTATTTAAAGTTTCAGCCGAGCGTTTTGGAGCGCCCGAGCGATCTTTGTTATTTGTCGAATAACTCGAAAAGTTATTATCGGATCAACTTCAAATTTTCAGAGAATATATTTTAGATATTACACTTAACAAAAATGCAAAAAAAAATTATTTTTTTTGAAAATCCTGACTACCCCTAACCCCTTAAATTTCAATCAAGCTTCGTCGAGTTCTAAAACTTTATTTTCGCTTTGTACTTTTCATAAAGATTGTTATAAGAGTGTTGTTGTTGAGGTTCCTAAATGCAATAGGTGCAGGATATCGAAATATCGGTATTTACAATTTCCGAGTAGAAGCATCATCCCACGAAAGGTTCTAGTTTTGTTATTGAATAATGTTCAGCTTATATTCAAAATATATCATTTTAAGACTTCATTGAAAAATAAAATAAAAATAACTGTAAATATATAAAAAAGTATTGACTATAAGCCAAATGGTTTCAAACCTGCTATGAATTCGCAAAACAATAATTCATAAGCTAAAAACAATGAATATAATTGTTTGGACCAATGTGAACAAAAAATAGCGAAAAACTTAATGGAACTCCAATAAGTAACTCCCCTGATTAAAAATGCTTAAAACTAGTATTTTAGATATTCATAATTTGTAATTTTAATACTTTCACCACCCCGAAAAGACTAAAATATCACAGAAAAAAATTGGAATGAAATGACAGCTCCGAATATATTTATAATGTTGATTTAAATTAATTTATATTGTTTGTTATTTAAATGTAGTTATTTGTTGTTATTGTTATTAGCATGGTTGAAAATCATTGTTTCTAAGAGAATTTATAAGCATTCAAATGCAAATTGTATTAAAAGTAGATTAAAAATTAATTGAAAAAGTTAGTTTACTTAAATAAAATCTACATTAAAGTAGTACATTAAGCAGTTATAGTAAATGATTATATGTTTGTATGTGTGCTAAATAAGTATTAATAGTATAATAAATAAATATATAAAATTGTCTATAAAATTGTTAAGGCAGCTAAGCTCTCTCTAAGCAAATAAAATAAATAAAATATTTAAAACAAATGCAACTCTGTCAATTTGTGGCTGTTTACGAAATACTTACCGTTCATTTCCACCTGAAACAAACATAAATATTATGTATGTATGTCAAAAAGTCATGCATATATTAAATAGCGTGTACGTACATATGTACAATCGAATATATATAAATTTATTACAGCAGTGTACACACACATACATTCATCCTTGTGTGTACAAATAAATTAACAAAATTAAATGTATACAAAATAAATTACAAAAACACACACACACAAACATACATATTTTATGCAAATTATTCAAATTTTATAAACTCGGTTGTTGCATTTATTTACTGGCATATGCATACATACACCATGTATTATGAAAATAGTAATTCTTTTGCGCAAATATTCTTCGATGAGTTGAAAACACTGTGCGTCAAATGGCAGGTTACATGAAATAATGGCTTCAGGACTTGTTAGTTAAAATTTCGAAATTCGCTATTTAGATATTCTTTCCATAATTCTTCGCGCTTCGCATTTGAAATGAACGTAAATATCCACCATCAAAGAATTTACTCATATTTGGGGTAGTAAACTAATGGTTTTCCTAGGTTTCAAGACAATAAGTTCTCACTTTTATCCATTCTTTATTTTAACCAGCTCCGATACAAACATTTCTTTATCATCAATACATTTATGGTAAATAGTTCAATCAGTCCATTTTTTGGGCCTTTTTAATTTTTTGATTTTTTACTTTTATTACGAATATTTTACTTCTTCCCCTTCAAGTGTCTAATAGTCTAATAGACCCCGAAAATTTTGAAGTTTTGTGTCTGACCGTTTCTTATAATACATCTTCTCAAATTCGCATAGAGTCATTTGCCGTCGCACAGTGTACTCATTATTTATGCTATTTATAGCCACCCTCAGATTTAAAATTACTATTTTATTTACGAAACCATGCACTGATTGATCAAATTAATTGCGAATTATGCAAATTCATATTTTAACCGAAAAACCAAAAATTATTTATTCAAATAAATTATGCAAATAAATCCATATAAACATAATTAATTGTAATCACTGTTGTAAAATACACAAACAAATTTTAAATGCAAGCAAATCGCTATCAAAGCATAAATGTACAAAAAAGCACTTAAAATAGAAAAAACAACAACAACAACATGTCTAAAATACCAAATGTCTTACTGTGATTGTATCTATGTACCAGTAGTAAAATATATATACACATAAAGGAAGGAATATTAATGAGAGTGTGAGTATAACAGAGTTAGCCTATATCTAAAGTAAAATTATGTATAAATACATTAAAAATAAATTTTCCGCTATTATGCAAGAAAATATTTTCCATTTCTATTTCTTAAGTTTATCCTATTTAGTCCGCTGAGTCCGGTAGAAGGATAAGTATACAGTGTATCCACTTCTGACCCATTCTATATCAGTTTAGAGACAGTTGCGAAATTTGAGATGCTAGACAAGCGTTTTGGGTTGCTAAGAATACAACTGGACCTCAGATAATTTTCCTGATCTTACTTACTAAGAAAACTCTCAATTTGCCTGCTGATGTTGTTGTGAGGTCCAAGAGATATGCTTTAGAAGCTTGTCCAACCAAACAGAGTGTAAGATGAAGTTTTATTGCCATTCTTACTTTTGGGAGATACTGATCGGGAGATCGGATTGGATCGCGTGAAACTAACATGCATTATTAATGAGAGAGGGATTGATAAGAATACATATTATGTTTTCCTACTTAGGTTCATTTTATTTACTGCTCCATGACATAAAAAGAGTCGGGTCCCATTCTATATCAGTTTAGAGACAGTTGTGAAATTTGAGATGCTAAACAAGCGTTTTGGCTTACTGAGATCACAACTGGATCGCAGATAATTTTCCCGATCAGCACGTTCTTATTAAGTAAACTTTCAATTTGCCTGGTCATATTGTTGTGAGTCCCAAGAAATATGCTTTAGAAGCTTTTTCAACCAAAGAGAGTGTAAGATGAAGTTTTATTGCCATTGTTTCTTTTGGGAGATACTGATCGGGGGATCGGAACTGATGCATTGGATTACGAGAAACTATCATGCTTTGATATTGAGAGAGCGGTTGTAAAGAGTACACAGTATATAGACCGACATTTTTTATAAACATTTTTCAAGTTAGATTCATTTTATTTACTGCTCCATCACCTAAAAAATGCAACGTTTGTAGTGACTGACCATCAATCAACACAATTATGAGCTCACAAGCAGCACTGGAGTCGAACCGAATTTCTGTTGACTTGTGTGTTGCTGATGCTGCTGAAGTGTCCATGAATTGTGACCAGCTGCTAATGGAATTTAATTAGTGTTTTATAAACTAATTGAAGTGTATAACGGACATCGCTTGGCCGCAATGCCACTGCACAAACTGCTGGACAAACATACTATATGTGTACCATAAATATGAAAATATATATATGAATGTACAATATCAATATGTATGAATATCATTTGCCGGCAATAAAAACAAATGCTATAAAATAGTAATATCGCTGAGATTTTAAACTGCATTCGAACATTTCAAACATTTTTAACATACTAACAAAAACAATTTTGCCGCATTTTCCGAAAAATCTCCACACAAATGACTGGCAAGTTTAGAGCATAGCTTAAATACTTTAGCAATTAATAAACTAAATACCAAAACTATTTGTCGAGCACTCTCAAAGCAATTAAATTCGCATTTGCGCTTTTAATAAATAATTTATTATTAATTTCGTTTTTATTAACACCAAATATTTTCTGAGATTTTTTTGCGATTTCAGCAATTTTTGCTTTTTACGACAGTCACACAAACATAAAGGTTTGCAAAAATACGAATATTTAATATAAAATAATATTTCATAGCGTTATATGAAAACAAATATAAGTATGTATATAATATTGTTATATTGGTGTATAAATAAATCTATTTCGCCTAGAGTATAAGTGCAGCATACAAGGAAAACATTTGAACTCACATAAAAAGTTATCTATATTTGTATCATAATATTATACATATACTATAAATGAATAAATGTTTGTGCAATAATGTTTATTAAATGTTAAGTACTATTGTATATGAAGTAATTTTAAAATTTAAGTTTAAATGTGCTGTTAATTGAAAATGGAAAATATTTACAAATGAATAAAGAAAATAAAATATTTAAGAAAATTTGTTTCAATTGGTTATTGAAGAAAAATGCGGAAGTACATTTATTGATAGAAACATACTTCTAGTTAAAGTTGATAAAAAGTTCGAGAGTCTTTCACTGAGTGGCTCTCTAGCATATGTGGTGCGCCATCCATTGCCATCCTTCATAATAGACCCGTTGAAGTGATATAGTTCCTTTCAAACTCAGAGTCTTTGAGTTAATTCTGGATTACTTTGGTCACCATATTGGAGAGCATAGCGATGGAGATGAGTATGTTAAGGGGGGTAAGGTTTGTTTCGTCGAAAAAAGACCTTTTTTCATGAATTTTTTTAGAAAAAATTATTGCTGTAGGTTTATTTTACTTAATATTATATGAAAGTGCAACATTTGAAGGATACTTAAAAAAAAGTTTTATCGAAAAATAGCGAGGAATAACGGATTTATCGTCGATCTCTGCAGGCACCTCGAAAAAAAGTTGTTATGCGGTGACCAGCCTACAGCATCACTGGATCATCCGAAACCAAAAAATCAAAATGCTTTCTCTAGTTTATTAGTTTATCTTTCAATTGACGTAGAGTTTTTTTTTAATTTTTCAATTTTTCAATTTTTGGTGCCATTTTCATGCCAAAATGACGGTATTATACGAAAAAATCGACCTATATGTTATTGTAAAATTGTTAGTAATTAAAAAATTGGAAAAACTCGACGTCATTCGAGAGCTATATATATGTAGAATATTTGTTCAAAATTTCAAAACGATCGATGCAGTAGTTTTTTCTGTAGGCTGGTCACCGACTTTAAAAATGACATATTTGGGAAAATCGATTCAAAGTTTTGTACACTCAGCGCAGATAGCTGGAGGTACCGTTATTCAACCTCCTGTAACTTCGTTAGTTTTTCTCCGAATGACCTAAAATTTTAACACAATATTCTTGAGATATTGATGGTTCAGAAAAAAAATTAAAAAAAAAAAATTGAAAAACAAAATTTGTCAAACCTTACCCCCTCCCTTAAGAAACTGCTGGAGAAGAGGGACGGTGAAATTTTTACGGATCAAAACTTACGGAGATCTCTCGTGGATTTTGAGGCTTTCTGACAATTAACACCATTTTTCAAACAGAAGTGGTTGCCAATGCCTTGTATCTCAGAACTTCAGATATCCAGATGAACTAGCAGTAATATAAGCCTGTTAACTTAACAAGAACCGAAGAATAGTGTATATACTTTTTCTAAATGTCGAAACATTCTTTACTTTTCTGAAAATGAAATTTAAGAATGTACTTGTACAATACCTGCTGTCAGAACCACAATTTCAGTTTATCAAAACCGAAGTTATTTAAATAGCAAATTCAAACTTTTGTTTATTTATCTTGATAATTTTCAAATTCATTCAACCTTCGTCATGCACTTGAAGCGAATACAAATAAAACCGCTACACCATAATAATGTGTAAGGAAAATAAAATACACCTTGGATGGCAATAAATCTAAATTTAAATAAGCACATTAGAGGCAGTTCGCGCGCAAAATGTAAATATTATATAAAAATATTATCGTAGTAAGTATGCGATTGCTAAGTAATAAAGCAAAAGGGATGAAATTCATTTAACAAAATACACGCAGATAAAATTCAACGCGCCTACATCAACAACAAGTCTTTCAACTTTGGCCCGCGGCGACGCAGGCACTCCGTCGGTTGACACTCCATTAAATCTTCTTAGCGCGACGCCACAGACAGTAGCAGCCCAAAATGTGGAAGCCAAAGTAAATAGCCACAATCGCCAGCAAATTTCGGTAGAGGTTCGACTCATTAAAACTGTATTTGTCCAGCACATCCTGACCGGTGTGGAAGCACGGCAAGTTCTCGCTCTCCTCGAAACAGGCTGCAAAGCACATTTTAAGAAAATGTTGGTGGAATGAATGTGAAAAGAAATGTATTTAAACAGGAAATTAATTACAATTAAAAAATGTGTGAGGAAGCTCGGTGAAATTATGGGTGGCCGCGTACGAGTATATATGTATATGCAAATAAGGCAAAGCAGCTTAAGTAAATTTTAAATTGGCAAAAATACGGCAAGCCAATGGCCGTTATGTTGCAAGCGCAGCTAAGTAGGCTAGTAGCGAATAAGGGAATGTGGGACAGCGGAGATGGAGCTTCGCGCCGATGGTAAGGTGAGGTAAAAATACACAAACTTCAGCGAATGCGTTGAAATTTAAGTTGAAATAAAGTACTAGTATGGTGGACGTTAGGAGAAAGGAACAAGACATTTACATAAGCAACAAAGATAGTGTTGTGGAAAAGAGAAAATATGGTTAGTAAATCAAGAAAACATTAAATAAAATTTTGGAAATTATTTAAGAAATGAAAACTTTATTTAAAGAGGAATATGTGTATATTTGAATTCTGATAAGAATTCAATTTTTTTTTTTTCAATGCAAAGCTTCAAGTCTAGATGTGATTGTAAATAAATTTTTTGATTTATCTCATGTAAATTCTATGTTATAATCAGATCTGTGGTATAGATGAATGTTAACAAGATTAGGGTGGAGTGTTTTTCAAGCAATAAGGATTCACTGTTTGCTGTAAGTGCTTAGATAGTATAACTGAGTTGCCAATTGAAAATTTATCAAAGTAAATTTATTTTCAAATTATGTGGCAAGACTTTTAAACAAGTTGTACTTTTTTTTGGAGGTACAATACTATGTTTGACATATTTTTTTCTTCTATACAAATATAAAAAATGTGTGGCAACTCTATTGTTGATATGCATTTTCAGACAAATAAACTTCATGAAATTTTAAATATGTTATCATAATTTAAAAAAAATAAATTTATTTTCCTTCGAAAACAATTTTCTGTTCAATTTTTAGTCCTAAAAATAGCAGTTTAGAGCTTCGAAAAGTGTTTTTTGAACTGATAGAATTTACTAAGTTTAAGTATTATTTTTTATGATATATTTAAAAAATAATTAATCCCACCTCATTTCCTCCTATCGCCCATAAGACTATCATAGAAAAATATATATCTTCAAATTCATGGTAAACAAGTAAGGAAGAGCTAAGTTCGGGTGTAACCGAACATTTTATACTCTCGCAACTTATTTATTTAACTTTATTTATATTATATAATACACAATTTGACCCACATATTCGTCATATATATTGCATAAAGTCCATTGAAAGTTGGAAACCATAATATTAGGATAGAAGCACCGAGGTCCTCGTGTTCGATATATGGGGCCTTAAAAACCTATGGTCCAATTTCGGCGATTTTTAGAATGGGGCTGCCACACTATTAACATAGTATTTGTGCAAAGTTCTGCACCGATATCTTCACTTGTACTTACTTTATATATTGTAAAGTAAACGATTCAGATCGTCTTCAAAGTTCTGGTATATAGGAAGTAGGCGAAGTTGTGAAGCGATTTGGCCTATTTTCACAACATATCATTGGGATGTAAGGAAACTATTACAAACCAAGTTTCATTGAAATCGGTCGAGTAGTTCCTGAGATATGGTTTTTGACCCATAAGTGGGCGACGCCACGCCCATTTTCCATTTTGTAAAAAAATCTTAGTGCAGCTTCCATCTGCTATTTCTTATGTGAAATTTGGTGTTTCTGACGTTTTTCTTTAGTGAGTTAACCCACTTTTAGTAATTTTCAACCTAACTTTTGTATGGGAGGTGGGCGTGGTTATGATCCGATTTCTTTCATTTTTGGACTGTATTAGGAAGTGGCTAAAAAAAACGACTGCAGAAAGTTTGGTTTATATAGCTCTATTGGTTTGCGAGATATGTACAAAAAACTTAGTAGGGGGCGTGGCCACGCCTACTTCCCCAAAAAAATTACATCCAAATATGCCACTTGATAGTACGATCCTTCATACCAAATTTTATTTCCATAGCTTTATTTATGGCTTAGTTATGGCACTTTATGTGTTTTCGGTTTTCGCCATTTTGTGGGCGTGGCAGTGGTCTGATTTTGCTCATTTTCGAAAGCAACCTTCCTATGGTGCCAAGAAATAAGTGTGCCAAGTTTCATCAAGATATCTCAATTTTTACTCAAGTTACAGCTTGCACAGACGGACGGACGGACAGACAGACATTCGGATTTGAACTCCACTCTTCACCCTGATCACTTTGGTATATATAACCCTATATCTAACTCGTTTAGTTTTGGGTGTTACAAACAACCGTTATGTGAACAAAACTATAATACTCTCTTTAGCAACTTTGTTGCGAGAGTATAAAAATATATATCTTCAAATTCTTGGTAAAAAATTACGGAAAAATATACCCCACCCTACTATAGGACAAATAAGTAAATATACCGCGCAAATATGATCACTCAATGTAAATGCGAATAAACTCAAGCATTATTGGTGTTAATTTAAAAATAAACTTTTTTTAATACACAATATACATTCATACTCACTTATGTTCTGGACACCGGACCACTGTGCAATCGTCATCGCTTCATTTGCATACAACATCCACGACAGGAATTGTGTCCAATAAAACGCCGTTGGCAAAGTGCTGTAAGTTAACCGCAAACATATGTACACACATGTCTCATCAAATATTTATGCACAGACGAGAATATAAACCGTATTTATGTACGAGTATGGGTGTGTGTGGTGGCAAGTAAGCGCATTGTGGGGATTGACAGCAACTCACCTAATTTTAATGAAAATTCCAGATGTTATCATGAAAATATAATCGACCGGCACCAAGTAAGCCATGGCCAATGGAACTGAATTGAAAGCGGTGGAAAAGAAGCAACCGCAGGCTGTTGCCACATTCATAACCAGCACGATGGAGATGGCCGTTATGCTGAATGCGAAGAATGTCGATCGTAAGCCGGTTATCCAATAACAGATTATAACGAATAGTAACGGTTCAATGATCATACCGGGTAGCTAGAACGGTGAAAGGAAGATATATTTTATGGAGGTCATAATAACTAATAACTGTAGGCATATTCACTCACCATCGCCAGTATATTGGCCACATAGTACTGTGCAGTCGAATACATTCCGGAACGTGTTTCGCGTAGAAATAGCGGGAAACCTTGTGGGAAGACATTCAAAACGGAGTACATCGGATGAAAGGTATTTTCGGAAATCATGACAAACAGTGCACCCTGCACCGCCTGCACACCCAGTTGTGAAACCGTTATAGTGCCGGCAAAGCATGCGCCTATAATAATCGCTATAGCCATTTTTTGGAAGAATCGCATACGCTGCACCGTCGGATCACGCATCAGCGACAGCGAAGCACGATACCAAAGCATATGGAACTTCTTGTACCAGGCAGCCGAACGAAAAGCATCGACCTCCGCGTCGAAAGGGTAATCACCCGTCTGAGCCATATGTATCTCCAGATTGACCAGCATATCGCGTTGTTTTGCCGCACCGCTAACCGCAAACATATCGCACAAATGTTGCGCGGACCGCTGAGAGGCCTGCTCATAACCTGGATCCGTGGCCAACACACCGATCAAGAAGTCCGCCGGATTGTAAGCCTCCGGACAGTGGTAACCGTTCTCAGCGAAGAAGTTGAGCGCATTTTGCGGTGAACCAGTGAAGGCCACACGCCCATCGGCCAACAGTAGCACGTTATTGAACATATCGAAGAGCTGACTGGAGGGCTGATGTATAGTGCATAGGATGGTGGTGCCCTTTTTGGCCAAATCGTAAAGTGTCTGCACCAGCTGTTGAGCGCTGAACGAATCCAACCCGGTGGTCGGTTCGTCACAGAACAAGATGACCGGATCGTTAAGTAGCTCGACAGCGAACGCCAATCGCTTGCGTTCACCACCCGACAACATTTTCTTGTCATCGCCGGAACCGATGCGCGTGTGCGCGACGGACAGCAGACCGGTGCGTTCCAACAGATCGTTAATAATTGCCTTGCGCTCGCGACGGCTGACACGACGATCCAAGCGCAGATGGGCCTACATGTAGAAGGAATTTCATGAAAGTCATCAGATGAAAGTTTAAACTGTGTCTACTCACCATAAATGTCAAGTGCTCCAGCACGGTTAAAGTGTCGATAAATAAATCATCCTGATACACATAACCGCTAATGCGATGCATAAATGGTCCAATGCGACGGCCGTTTATCAAGATCTCACCCTGAACAATTGTGCCGGCTAAAGATAGCACGCGTGCGATAAAATCAAATGCAAACGGAAATAAGTGAAATCTGTGTTATCTTACACATAGCCATGAACATTCAAGATATACAGCGTTAGTTAAATGAGGCTAATGGTAAGGTCGAACATTAGGGGTGTCCTTATTTAAAAGTTATTGTTATTATACCCTGAACAGACAGGGTATATTAAGTTTGCCACGATGTTTGTAACATCCAGAAGGAAGCGTCAGAGACCCTATAAAGTATATATAAATGATCAGTATGTTGAGCTGAGTCGATTTAGCCATGCCCGTCTGTCTGTCCGTCTGCATATATACGAACTAGTCCTTCAGTTTTTAAGATATCGTTTTGAAATTTTGCAGATGTTATTTTCTCTTCAAGAAGCTGCTCATTTGTCGGAACTGCCGATATCGGACCACTATATCATATAGCTGCCATACAAACTGAACGATCGGAATCAAGGACTTGTATGGAAAACTTCCGCATTTTACTACATATCTTCACGAAATTTGGTGTGAGTTATTGTTCATAGAAATAATTTAATCTCTGAAAAAATTGTTCAGATCGGTTCACTATAGCATATAGCTGCCATACAAACCGAACGATCGGAATCAATGGCTTGTATGGAAAATTTGGATTACTGCTTAAGGTAATAATATAATCTCCGAAGAAATTGTTCAGATCGGTTAACTATGTATATAACCTTAATGTTTCTAGCAAACAACCCGGCTAAAAAGAATTAGTAAAATGTTTGCTTTTTTTTTTACTTACTTTTTCTTACGTCTTTAGATTTGCTTAAACACATAGTTACTAAAAGAAATGCACCTGTGAAGGGTATATTAGCTTCGGTACAGCCGAAGTTAACGTTTTTTCTTGTTTTTGTTGATCTTTGTTTGGTAAAGGTTGGGTGAACTCTACAGAAATGTCTACAGAATCTTCACTTAGAGTAACTCTACTCAGGTATAAATGGGTTTGATCACATTCGGTAAACCGTGGATTGGTTTCGAGACCTGTATTGAACCTTGCAAGCCACGGGAATTTAAATAAATTAATTTAACTGCTAAAAGGACATCCCTAATGAAAATAAATATATACAACTAACATTAATTCAATACAAAACAACTTCATAACACACTTGTGCATATATATATTTTATCTAAGTATTGCATATTTGTTCACTAACCTGGTTGACGGAAGGCGAGTGTTGACATCAGTGTCGTCTTACCAGAGCCACTGTCAATGTAAGTAAATTATATTTGTATATTTATATATGTTTGAAATTATAGAAGTAGATAAGTTACCGTTTCTATGTGCATATAAGTGTGGCTAAATGTAAAGAAATACCAAAATATACAAACACAGAATACATTGACCCGCATACGTAAATCCCTCCACATACATCCGCAGAAGTATATTCACATATATTACAATGCAAAAAGTAAATAAAACATTTTTATTTATTTGCATGAGCATTGGCCCCCACCGGGAGTCGGACGTCATTGAAGAGCACTTGACAACAATTACACTTGTACCGAGTTAGCTTTTTCGTTGCATCCGCAGAGGCGTTGCATATTTGCTATCTAACGGTTGTTCCGTGTTTGTTTGCTCATTCGCTCGCTCGCCCACTCGCTGTTCACTGGCATCACTCATGTTTTCAAGTAATTAATTTTTATGAGACTTTCAACTGCTTTTAGTGCTTATCACAAGCGTTATCTCATGTGTTAGAGGATAAATAAATAAAAATAACGTATGTTTGTGGTATTTCGAGAATTATCTTCTCATCTTCATTGAATGCAGCTTGAATGTTTAAATCTTTTCTAGCATTGTTTGGTATGTCCAATTTTTTTTTATTTTTTCCATTGTACGAGAGCAAAATACGAACGTTTTGATTGTGATGCTCATATGAGTTCTTATACAATATCAGACAGAATAAATTTTTCAAAAAGAATAATGATGAGTGATATTTGGTAGCACTGGACACATCCTCATTTCTGAGGTGACACATGCGGACCGTAAGACCCCTTCTTTGTAGAGTGAAAATCCAGTTGTAATGGGAACATCTTTTTAAAGATCCAACGTGTTTCAGTCTCGTTTCGAAATCTTTTTTTTTTCATCTTCATAAAAGTTCACGAATTCTAAACTATTGTATGTGATTGGCGTTGAACCGTTTAGCCGGCTATAGCCGAACCGATGAGAGCGGAATCTCTTTTTCCTTCGCAGTTCGGCGCCAGTTAGAGATTCCAAGTGTAACCAGGTCGCTCTCCACTTGGTCCCTCCAACGGAGTGGAGGCCTTCCCTTTCTTCGGCTTCCTCCGGCGGGTGCTGCATCGAACACTTTCAGAGCTGGAGTGTTTTCGCCCATTCGGACAACACGACCTAGCCAGCGTTGCCGCTGTCTTTTTATTCGCTGAACTATGTCAATGTCGTCGTTTAACTCGTACAGCTCATCGTTCCATCATCTGCGGTATTCGCCGTTGCCAATGTTCTGAGGACCATAAATCTTGCGCAATATTTTCCTCTCGAAATCTCCTAGCGTCGTCTCATCTGATGTTGACATCGTCCAAGCTCTTGCACCATAAAGCAGTATGATAAGCGACTTGTAGAGTTTGATTTTGGTTCGCCGAGAGAGGACTTTACTTTTCAATTGCCTACTCAGTCCAAAGTAGCACCTGTTGGCAAGAGTGATTCTGCGCTAGATTTCGAAGCTGACATTGTTGGTGTTGTTGATACTGGTTCCCATGTATACGAAATTATCTACGACTTCGAAGTAATGACAGTGACGTGGGTGCCAAGACGCGAATGCGCCGATTGTTTGCTTGATTACAGAAGATACTTCGTCTTGTCCTCATTCACCTCCAGACCCATTCGCTTCGCCTCCTTATCCATGCGGGAAAAAGCACAACAAACGGCGCGGAAACCGAAACTATTACCGAAACTATAATCGAGTGATTTCATTCTAAAAGTATTCGAATCATTTAATAGCTTTAAAGTTATCCACATTTATATATTTTCGAAATCTCTACAGTTATTTTCCGGCATAAAAAGGCAATGACTTCTTCTTTGATCGCTAACTGTTTTGCTACTTAACCAGAAGCCCTATAAATAAGTAGTGCAGATGTAATTCGAAACTTGACCGCATTTTATGCAACGAACGCAGAAGTAAAAGAAGAAAATTGTGCAGAGTCAAGAAACTCAGTTAGAGTTGACGACAGTAACGGTTAACGACTTCAGCAAACAATATTTGTAACCATATTCATGTATGCACCACTACTAGTAGTAAATAATTGTGAATTTAATTGACTAAAAATAAAATCTGTTGAACTCAATGAAAACCGATTGAAAAATGTTTCCGTGATATTTCAGCACTACTGAATTTGGATTTATCAATCAAAGACGATTTTGGTCTCGAATAATAGATCATATTTTAATTAATTTTTAACAGTTATATGAAAAAATAGTAGGATTGGGTGTACTTTTCCTTTCTACGTCTCGGAAAAAAACTATTTGCTTATGCATTTGCATCATTCGAAACGCTTATCAATTGCGCGTAAACTGATTTCTTCACTTGACTGACTCGAAATAATCTAATATGACCGTCTAGAGGAATTCGATGCAAAACAAACAAGCGAGCAAGGCGAAAACAACTCAGGGCTAACCAGTTAGATTAGCAAATGGTGCTTATCTCACGCATTCAACACATCAGATGTATGTGTGTATGTATATGAGATGAAAAAACAAACACTCAAGCTCTGAAAGGATTATGACATTCAAACACCTTTTTATTTTCATGCAAAAAAAGATATTTATTTACTGCTTTTCACACACGTTCACACGTTTTCGCGCTGCACAATTGGCGAATGCAGCGCACGCTTCGGTCACCCAAAAAGCCACAAAAAGCAATCTTGATGAAGGTGCGAATCGCCTGTGACAAGTTAAGAGTACTCCATTGAGAGCTCCACACATACGCGCGGGCTCACTTAACACACAGACACACAAACACAAGCAGTACAGTTACCAACACGCGCACACACACACACTCATGTCCCTACCTACCTGGAACCCATTAGCGCCATCAAATTGCCCGGCTGCACCGCACCTGTCGAGTTGTTAATGATGCGCTTCATTTGATGCAGACTGCCGCCGCCACCGGCCGCGCCGTTCCGATCGCCCGTCGTGTAGACGCACAAGTCGCGCCACACCAAGGTGGCGCCCTGCTCCGTGGGCGACCACTTGCTGTAGCTACGCAGCGGCAGGCTGCGCTCCGAACTGTTACGCGTGGAGGCGCTACGCGGCGGTGTGTTGGAGATGTCGGTAATGGCGTTGCGACTGCCGACGCCACCACTTGCCAATCCAGGACTAGCCTCGGTGGGGCTGTTGCCATTCAGGCTGCAGCTTCTGGCGCGTGCATTATCACCGTTACGTTTATTATTGCCATTGCTCGGTAGACCAACAACATCCTGCAACTCAATTTGCTCGCTGGCATCCAAGCAAATGTTGTTGTTGTTGTTGTTAGCGGTGGTGTAGAGAATGATTTTCGCGTTCGCCGCGTACTCAGCGTGTGGCGGATCAACGCTGCGTGTTTGCTCCATCGAGATGAGATTATCTGTTGACATTTTTATTGTATCCTTAAAGGATTTATCAGCTTTGTCTTATCTTTGCCGCACTTTCACTATGAACTATTTGCACTATTTTCACTGAACTCACTCTCACACATGCACTTCTCCTGTAGGTTAAGTGTTCATTTGTAGTAATTCAATGTGAACTGGCAGCGCTCGCGTGTTTGCTTTGTTCCGCGCGCGGCGAACAACTGATTGTAGGGTTTCTTCGAAGCTGTCTATGTACCAAATGTGAGGCAAACATTCAGATCTATGGAAAACTCATTCAAATATATGCTTGTGTGCCACTTGTAGGTGTTGATATGTAGTTGTTCGCTTTGGGCTGAAGCGCAAACAGTAAATACATGTCTTTCATCTAATCCCACTGTCTGAAGATACGCCTGAGTGATATTCTAACTGTTATATAGTTATACGTATAAGGGCTTGCAAATACACACTTATCACCTGTGTAGTTCGGTCGGTTTCTTAAGCAACTCTGTTGGAAATAGTCAACATAATGATAATGATATTTTTATACTCTCGCAACAAATGTTGCTACGAGAGTATTATAGTTTTGTTCACATAACGGTTGTTTGTAACACCTAAAACTAAAAGAGTTAGATATAGAGTCATATATACCAAAGTGATCAGGGTGAAAAGTGGAGTTCAAATCCGAATGTCTGTCTGTCCGTCCGTCTGTCCGTCTGTGCAAGCTGTAACTTGAGTAAAAATTAAGGTATCTTGACGAAACTTGGCACAAATATTCCTTGGCACCATAGGACGAACAAGTTCGAAAATGGGCAGAATCGGACCATTGCCACGCCCACAAAATGGCGAAAACCAAAAACACATAAAGTGTCATAACTAAGCCATAAATGAAGATATAAAAGTAAAATTTGGAATAAAGGATCGCACTAGGAGGGGGCATATTTGGATGTAATTTGTTTGGGGAAGTGGGCGTGGCCCCGCCCACAAATCGGTTATTTGTATTTAACTCGCAAACTAATAAAGCTATATAAACCAAACTTTCAGCCGTCGGTTCTCTTACATACCCCACCACACATCATGAAAATAGTTGAAATCGGATAATAACCACGCCCACCTCCCATACAAAGGTTAGGTTGAAAATTACTAAAAGTGGGTTAACTAACTAACGAAAAACGTCAGAAACACTAAATTTTGCAGAAGAAATAGCAGAAGGGAGCTGTACTCAGATTTTTTTACAAAATGGAAAATGGGCGTGGCATCGCCCACTTATGGGTCAAAAACCATATCTCAGGAACTACTCGACCGATTCGAATGAAATTCGGTATATAATATTTTCTTGACACCCTGATGACACGGACAAAAAATGGGCGAAATCGGTTCACAGCCACTACTACTTTCCTTATAACTCAATTTTGAAATCCATCTTATTCCTTCACTTTATAATGTAAACATAAGGAACCAATGAAGATAACGGAATAAAACTTTACACAATTAGTGCATATCATCTCTGGCTTCACTTGTGAAAAAATTGTCGAAAACAGACCATAACTTTTCAAAGCCCCTGATATCGAACATGTTGAACTCAGCGCCTAAGGATAAATTTTAACCGAAAATATGGGTAACTCTCTCAGATATCTCAATTTAATTCAGAGGAAATTGTCTTCTTCTAATAGTGTGTCTCTGTTCCAAAAATTATTAAAATCGGGACATAACATTTCCAAATACCTCATTGTAGGTTTTTCAAAAGTATCTTCTCCTTGCTCCCATATACCTAATTATATGTTTTTCAAAAATACGGTGAGCTTTATTCCACATATATGTATTGGTTAAATTTCTTCAATAAATTGCGAGAGTATAAAATGTTCGGTTGCACCCGAACTTAGCCTTTCCTTACTTGTTACGTTTGAAATCATGACCAATCAAGTGCTAATCACAAATTTGTCTAGTTCGACGGAATGATTTAACAGTATGGACCAAAATAGCTAGAGATAACCTTGCTGAACAATCCAACGATCTGACCAACTGGCGCAATGCAATTAATCGATTAATAGTCGACAGATTTATCTCCATATAGTCCGATCTGTATCGGCTTTAAGCGTAGTAGAGTTCTTTCACCTTGAAAATAGCTGGCTCAAATGGATATTGAAGAGTTGGACATGAACGATCTTTGGTGTCAACATCTTCGCCAGCTAGGTTTAGTATTACTGACCTCAATCAAAGCGGTAGTGCCAATCGGTTAATGATTTTTGATTTTTATGAGATTATCGGAAAAGTCAATAGTCGTTGCCAAAACTGTTGAAATTTGTGAATAATGATAATGTATGTATGTATGTGATTGGCGTTGCAACCGTTTAGCCGGTTATAGCCGAATCGACGATAGTGCGCCATCTCTCTCTCTCCTTCGCAGTTCGGCGCCAGTTGGAGATCCCAAGTGTAACCAGGTCGCTCTCCACCTGGTCCCTCCAACGGAGTGGAGGCCTTCCCCTTCCTCGGCTTCCTCCGGCGGGTACTGCATCGAACACTTTCAGGGCTGGAGTGTTTTCGTCCATTCGAACAACATGACCTAGCCAGCGTAGCCGCTGTCTTTTTATTCGCTGAACTATGTCAATGTCGTCGTATAACTCGTACAGCTCATCGTTCCATCGTCTGCGGTATTCGCCGTTGCCAATGTTCTTAGGACCATAAATCTTGCGCAAAATTTTCCTCTCGAAAACTCCTAGTGTCGTCTCATCTGATGTTGACATCGTCCAAGCTTCTGCACCGTAGATCAGGACGGGGATGATAAGCGACTTGTAGAGCTTGATTTTGGTTCGTCGAGAGAGGACTTTACTGTTCAATTGCCTACTCAGTCCAAAGTAGCACCTGTTGGCAAGAGTTATTCTGCGCTGGATTTCGAGGCTGACATTGTTCGTGTTGTTGATGCTGGTTCCCAGGTAAACGAAATTATCTACGACCTCGAAGTTATGACTGTCAACAGTGACGTGGGAGCCAAGACGCGAATGCGCCGACTGTTTGCTTGATGACAGGAGATATTTCGTTTTGTCCTCATTCACCTCCAGACCCATTTGCTTCGCCTCCTTATCCATGCGGGAAAAAGCAGAACAAACGGCGCGGTTGTTGCTTCCGATGATATCAATATCATCGGCGTACGCCAGGAGCTGTACACTCTTGTAAAAGATGGTACCCTCTCTGTTTAGCTCTGCAGCTCTTATAATTTTTTCCAGCATCAGGTTAAAGAAGTCGCACGATAGTGAGTCACCTTGTCTGAAACCTCGTTTGGTATCGAACGGCTCGGAGAGGTCCTTCCCAATCATGACTGAGCTTTTGGTGTTGCTCAACGTCAACTTACACAGCCGTATTAGTTTTGCGGGGATACCAAATTCAGACATCGCGGCATAAAGGCAGCTCCTTTTCGTGCTGTCGAAAGCTGCTTTAAAATCGACAAAAAGGTGGTGTGTGTCGATCCTCTTTCACGGGTCTTCTCCAAGATTTGGCGCATGGTGAATATCTGGTCAGTTGTTGATTTTCCAGGTCTAAAGCCACACTGATAAGGTCCAATCAGTTTGTTGACGGTGGGCTTTAGTCTTTCACACAGTACGCTCGATAGAACCTTGTATGCGATATTTAGGAGGCTGATCCCACGGTAATTGGCGCAGATTGTGGGATCTCCCTTTTTATGGATTGGGCAGAGCACACTGAGATTCCAATCGTCAGGCATGCTTTCTTCCGACCATATTTTGCAAAGAAGCTGATGCATGCACCTTATCAGTTCTTCGCCGCCGTATTTGAATAGTTCTGCCGGTAATCTATCGGCCCCCGCTGCTTTGTTGTTCTTCAAGCGGGTAATTGCTATTCGAATTTCTTCATGGTCGGGTAATGGAACATCTGTTCCATCGTCATCGATTGGGGGATCGGGTTCGCCTTCTCCTGGTGTTGTACTCTCACTGCCATTCAGCAGGTCGGAGAAGTGTTCCCTCCATAATCCCAGTATGCCCTGGACATCGGTTACCAGATTACCACCTTGGTCTCTACATGAGGATGCTCCGGTCTTGAAACCTTCGTTAAGTCGCTTCATTTTTTCATAAAATTTTCGAGCATTCCCTCTGTCTGCCAGCTTCTCAAGCTCTTCGTACTCACGCATTTCGGCCTCTTTCTTTTTTTGTCTGCAAATGCGTCTCGCTTCCCTCTTCAGCTCTCGGTATCTATCCCATCCCGCACGTGTTGTGGTCGTTTGCAACGTTGCGAGGTAGGCAGTCTGTTTTCTCTCCGCTGCGAGACGGCACTCCTCATCGTACCAGCTTGTTTTTTGTCGTTGCCGAAAACCAATTGTTTCGGCTGCAGCGGTACGCAGTGAGTTTGAGATGCCGTTCCACAGTTCCCTTATACCGAGATGCTGATGAGTGCTCTCAGAGAGCAGGAGTGCAAGTCGAGTAGAGTATTTCGTGGCTGTCTGTTGCGATTGCAGCTTTTCGACGTCGAACCTTGCTTGTGTTTGTTGACGGGCGTTCTTTGCTAATACTCTTGGATAAATAATACGAAGTAAATTGGAAATTATAAGTTCCAAAAGGAAACACCACTCCTATATATACCCTAACCGTATTTAAAAACGATTGTCGTCGGATATTCAAACGATTTGAAGTAGTATTCGCGCGAAACTTAGCATCACACAACTGATATACTTTCTACTAGTACTATGAGTTGAGGTCTGTTAAATCTTTGCGCGAATAAAGTTTTACATATCCGTAGTTAATGTACTTAAAAGTATCGATATCGATATTGCAATTCTCGATTATCAATTGCCTTCACTACTTCCCATCACATTCCCGTATGCAACTGTATGTTTCAATAAATTGATAATAAATTGTCTCGACGATTGCCCTTAATTAGTTGCAAACTTATTTGCGTTTGTATTAAATTCCGATTTCCACTTGCTTGCATTCATTGCAAGCGATAAACACGAAGTTTACTATTTACCGTTATCAATATTTACTTCGGCTGTAAGCGGACTTCAAATGCCAAACGCCGTGTGATAATAAAATTAATTCATTATTTTTCCAAACGCGCACTGATTAAGTGGCATTAAATACGTATTTGCATTAAGTACTAGTGTACATACTATTTGTGGAAATTTTAATTGATTACAAGCGCATTTTATTTTTATTTTATGCATTATATAGCTCATATACGATATATATATTGGCGATAGCTTGCTTATTGAGATTTTCGCATTTTCAGGTTGAAGAGTAGGGTTTAATAGCTTTTGAGATAATTATATAAAAATTATTAGAAGGCGAAACACTCCCATATTTTTAAATTTAAAACCAGTTTCAATCCAAGAATTTCCAATTGATTACAAACTACTAATATCATAAATCGTCTGTTAATTTTGTTCTTGCGTTCAATAAAAATCATGAATGATTCTAAGAGAAATCAATCCAAAAGATCTCACATGATCTACGGGCTCGAGTGCCAGCTCCTGAGGCTTGAGAGCCTATCTTTCTAAACTGCCAACATATATCCTCAATATGCGCTCTGATATATGTAGATATGTAACTGTTATCAACAATAATAAAAATAGAAATAAACCTCTCCGCCATAGATCAGGCTTTGGTGTAGCTTATTCTCTTCTTTACAAATTTCTACTGCGATTCGAGAATCGTAGATTCACTTCCATAGTAAAGAGACTATTTTACTCGTTTGTATGTTATTATCACCAGTGAGATCGCTGAGTACGAGCATGATTGTGTTATTTGAATCAAGTTCTAAGCGCTCTGCGGCAATTTAATATTTATAAATTCAGTTGAAACGCGATCAGCGTAGTGATCGGTGCGGCGTATCGGCTCGAAGTGCTATAGAAAATGATAGAAGGAACCTGCTTTTAGTTGTCTGTTTTTGTTTTGCTTCGTTTTGAAACTCGACAAGTTTGCGTAAAAAGTGTAAATGTAAATAAAAATATAAATAAACAAAAAGAAATGAAATTATTTTTTGTGCTTGCTCATTAAAAAGCAGAGAACGGAGGAGTGGAACTGAAATTTTATGCAAAATGAATACAAAAATAATAACAAAATATATTTAAATATAAATGTTTATTTGTATGTGAGAATGTGGCGGTGTTGATGACAAAATATGGTTGAATGATATTTTTAGTGAAGTGAATTTATTGCTGACTTCAAATTTTTTAAATTTAAGTTATAAGAAAAAATGCAAAAAATAAAATTTCTCTCAGAAATATTTTAATTTTTTGCTTTATGATTTAAATTGCAAAAAAAAAAAAATATTTTAAAATGTTTATTGAATAAAAAAAATCAAAATACAGTGCGCTACCGTTAATATTAACAAGTTAAAGTCAGTCTCGCTGAAGATAACAAATTTGTTGGAGTTATCAGTAGTGTTTGGTCTGCTCTAACACTATGATACCACAAGGTTATTCAACGCATGTTCAATGCAATTTTGTCAATAACAAGTATTTTTTATTGAGCAGCACATGCGCGTTTATAACAGAAAGATTTGCGATTTTACACCTCTTTAAAAGGCTACAACAAACACGTTTCAATAAAGTTCAAAAAAAATGTGTATTATCAGCCCACTTATCTGATAAGCTCTTATGCACGCGAAAGTTGTATTTAGTTTGATAAAACGTCAATTAGCAACTAATAATACCGTTGATTATCACATAATCTTTAAAATTTACTTTATGAAATAGGAACACGTAAAATTTAGTTTGATAAAACGTCAATTAGCAACTAATAATACCGTTGATTATCACATAATCTTTAAAATTTACTTTATAAAACAAGAACACAGAAAATGGGCGTGGCATTAGCTAAATATTCTTGGAAAAAATTAAAATTTTTTTTTATAATTTAACTGTAAATTGGACTGAATTAATTATACGCTTGAAGTAAAAATTTGCAGCAACTTGAGAACCTCACACATTTTATCTATGCCTAAACAAAATCTTCCACCATAAGTTTATTGTTAACAGTTGGTTTTGAAAATGTATAAAAACCCGCGAAAATCCCTCCATAATTTACTTCACTAAGCCTCACTAATATACGCTTGTATTTACGAGTTGCTTACGTAGACTTGATTATCACTGATCGAAGTATAAATATGCGACGCGCAATCTAATCGTAGATGTCAATAATGTCGGAAAAAATTTAGTTCTGATAGTGAGACTCAAAAAGGCAGTGTCACGACCCCATGATAATCATTCATTGGTGGTTTACATATATGAGCAGTGAAAGCTCTTGCATTGCTTGTTTATTGACTACTTTATCTTTGCGTAAACACTGTTTTGTTTATAAATAAAATATTTTATTTATTAATTGGTATTGTATATTTGATAATGCAATTGCTTATAATGCTAACATGAGCGCCAAGTAAATGTAGAGAAATTATGTAGTGAAAGCAGAAGTGTCAATTGTCATTTAAATTTATAAATACAGTGGAACTTCCATAACTCGAACTTCTATAACTCGAAGTTTTCCATAACTCAAACTCTTGAATTGGCAATAGAAGTCAAATTTCATAAAAATTTTCTTCCATAAATCGAACTTTTCGACCAGGGCATAATACAAAATTAGCAGGATCTTAAAAGAGGTAGGTAGACTCTGTATCTTATATGGATGCGAACAAAAATACGATATTGCACTTATGGATTGTATAAATCATGTAAAAAGGCATGGGGTACAGACGCCAAGACGCCAACGGTATAAAAATCTATATTTCACACCTTTTTGAAATTTTTTTTGTTTTAATAAAATTTCTATAACTCGAAGTCTCTCTAACTCGAAGTTTTTTTGTGGATTATAGTGATTCGAGTTAGAGAAGTTCCACTGTAATTAATTTAGAAAAATATATTTGAACAATAAATTTCGAAAATGACGTTTTCTAATTATTTTAAATCGAAATTCATCCTCATGGCTCCATAATCAACAAATCTTGGATGAAATTGATATTGTGTACAGATATTTGGAGTACTTCAAAGTAATTTTGAATTTTAAAAAACTAAATAATTGAATGACGATTTAAGAATATAGTTTTCAAAATCTATATACTCGATTTAGGCCTATATTAGTTAACAAGTTCAATGTACTAGAAATTAGTTTGAATATCACTGCAATTTAATGGACCAATAACTATGAAAGTAATGAAGAATAAAATATGAAATAAATAAGACAAGTGATTCAGAAAATGTATTTGAGAAATTTGGCTTAAAGTATCTCTAATTAAAATCCATAGTATTTCAAATAAAATTTAGCGTAAAACGGTACAAAATATACACAAAGCGAATGGCAACACTGTAAACAATAACAAAAAGATTATAAAAATTGCACGCAACAACAAAGTAAGCAAAACTGAAAGCACGTGTGACTTTAGCAGCCGGTAAATGGACAACACAACTAAGGTGAGTATAAATGCGAGAGAGCGCGAAAATGCGCTCTTTCTGCTCACAATGGTGAAAAATTATTATCACAAACCTTTCCCCCATCATTACTCATGTCTGCATTGAGTGGTTGCCGGTATGTATGTATTTACGTTAGTTGGTAAAAAGAGGCGACAAGCACCCGTGCATTATCGATACAAGCATTTCACTTGATGAAATACCGGGGTTTAATAGAAAATATTTGCATAGATACCAATTGGCGGTGATTGTGAGAACCACTCATGGGTTATAATTGTGCAAATAACGTTTTCAATATTTTGTAGCTAGCACAGTTGAAGTGTAGTTTTAGTGTATATAGTTGAGTGGCAAACTAGTGCGACAATTATCACTATGATATGGTGCTTTGGTGTTTGAAAGTGTTGTTTAAGAGGTTGACATTCTCGGATTTGTTCTAATTAAGTGTAAAGCTGTTGCTAATGACATATATTATTCGCGGAACACTTGGGTTACATGGAATTTTTCATGTCAATGTTATAACACTGTTTAGTGACGCGCTAGTTAGCTGTTTATGCCAGTAGGGCTGCCAAGTGTCGAAAATTTGTGCCATACAAAATGGCAAATAGATCGCAAGTGAAATATAGCCCCACCAGCACAGATAATGTGAGTTCAAACACAAAAAAATATGATAAAATATATGACGAAATAGGTGAGAATAAGCTCTTTAACAAATTTCTTTTATGAAAACAAATTCTATATTCTTTAAATGACGATTATTATAATATTTTAGATTCGAATTTAAAAAGAAACCCTCGAATAAAGGCGGGTCACGGTGATTAATAATACATATATATTTTTCCCACGATTTTTAGACCTTTAAGAATAAAATTCTTGAAGTAATTGAAATAGCACAAAGTATTTAAAAAAAGGGGTTCACATCAGCCGAATCTTTTTACAAATATTTTATTGATAAACCAGCGTGATTTTATCTGCAAAATTTACATTTGACCAAAAGAGTAACTTTACATTGACAAACGATTTTAGGTTTTGAGTAATACTGAAATGTACGAATTTGAACATTTTATTGAGATTACCACGAAAAACTTAAATGTATGACGCATGGCAACTCTGTGATAGTTCTGTTTTCGCATGCGCTGTAAAACAACAACAAACATGTGGAATATAGCAAACAGCTATTTAATGTTTACGAAAATGTAAATGCTTGTATACTTTTAGGATGAACGGGCGCGAACTGAGCAATCCCACAGCCGTTGGGAGAAAATCAAAAAGAATTGTATGTCACCATGGTACAAAATGGTGAGTAAAAGTGTAGAGTATGCTCTAAATAGACTTAACCCTTGAATTACATATGAGAAATGTATTCTCTATTTTCTTTGGTGTTTAAATTTAAATTCACTATATATTTTAGATATCAGTGGAACCCACAATGTTCCTGTACATGTTTGCCTTCATGATTACCTCTGTGGTGGAACAGGATTTCTTCGTACAAAAAGCATGTCGGGTGAATAATAATTTTACCGAAGAGATCTGTTCCAACATTAAGGCGGATGAGAATGCCGCATACAAAAAGCAAGTGCAGGTAATTAATGAAAATAAAATTTAAAAAATAAAGATGTTAAAATATAAAAAAAATATTGGAAAATTAAAAAAATTTAACAAATAAAAAAATTTATTTTTTAATATTTCAATAATTTGAAAAAAAAATATTTTGGATACCTCCTAGATCTCCAGATGCGTTCAAAAAAAATAATTATTAAAATTGTCTCCAATGTTTTCAATATAAATTTCATCTTACACAACATTCTAGATCACAACGGCGAAGTTCCATCAAATAGAGTCGATTTCGGCGCATGTGTTCCCCATTATATTGGCTCTCTTCCTCGGTTCCTTTTCCGATCGACGCGGTCGCAAATTTCCACTTCTAATGGGTCTGACCGGCAAATTCATCTACTCGGTTATGATCGTGGTGAACGCACGAATGAAGACTTGGCCATTGGAGTATGTCATTTACACCGCGACACTGCCCTCGGCGCTAACGGGTGCCGACGTCGCCATATTCGCTTCTTGCTTCGCCTACATCTCGGACATATCAACGCTGAAAAATCGTACGCTACGTGTAACCATACTCGATGTGTGCTATTTGAGCGCTATGCCAACGGGTGTGGCATTAGGTGAGCTTTTCATTGCATTGGGTTCGGAGGTTTTAGTGTGTGCTTACAAAAATTAAGTAAATTACAGGTTCATATCTCTTTTACAATGCATTTAATAAGTCTTACGCGGACATGTTTACGGTGAATGCCTCATTGCTGGCTCTTTCAATAATTTACACTTTCTTTGCGCTCAAGGTAAGTTGTTCTTATAGCGTTTGAGTGTGGTTTTATATGTGTAAACAAATTTTAGTGGCAAACTACCGCTAAACAACGCTCTCTGCGCGAACTCGGCTGTTTTGGTTTCTTTCCGGACTTTTTCGATAAAGAACATGTCAAAGACTCTTTCTCGGTTTTGGTTAAAAAACGGCCTGGCCATCGTCGTCCCTTCCTCATTATTTTACTGATCACTATGGCCTTATACACATTCCAACGCGATGAGAATCAATACTTGTTCCTCTACACCACATTCAAATTCAATTGGAATGTCGATGTGTACAGCACATTCAAAACATTCAAGTCCACCGCCTACGTAGTTGCCATGTTAGTGGCGGTGCCGTTGATGAATAAAGGATTCCATTGGAAGGATACGGTGTGTGCGCTTGTGAAGATCGAATTACTTCAAAACTAAATATTTATTCGATTTTTCCCGCAGACAATCATCTTCATTGGCGCTTGGGCGCACGCAATTGCGCGTTTCTTTTACTATTTCGCACAAACAGGCACACTGTTCTACGTGGGCGCGCTCATTTGTAGTTTGGGTCCCATAGTTGGTCCAATGATTCGTGCGATGACGTCGAAAATTGTACCTCAATCCGAGCGCGGCAAGGTCTTCGCTCTGCTTGCTGTTTGTGATAATGCCGTACCGTTTATTAGTGGTGTCTTCTATTCGCAAGTCTATCGCGCCACCTTAGATGATGATGGCAAGGGTGGTCAGGGTGTTTTCCTGTTAACCATAGCCACACAGCTAGCCGTCTTCGTACTGATACTGTATGTCAATTTAAAATATTATTTGATGGATAATATGCTCATATCTTTTATTTTTCTTTTTTCCAATGCTTAGCGCTATTCATATCATCCTTGGTGAACAATCACTAGCCGTTCCGGAAGTTAGTGAGAAAGAATCTCAACTCATACATGAGAATGAGGCTAATGGCGCGCCTAAGAATGCTGATAATGGTGCTGAGTCTCCGAAAATCGCTGCTATAAGCGCAAATGTTGAGGAGAAGGAAAATTCCACGACAACGGGGACTGCGTAACGGAAACGACACGACACTACGTAATAACTCTCTGACCGAAAGTTGTCATACTAACGGTATTTTTAAACTAGATATTTGAGGAAGTTTTTTCTGCTGTTATTACGGCAACAATAACAAGGGAGCGAAGTATCGTAGAATTTTAAATACATGTTGTTATATAATAATTTAAATACTAACGATAAGAATTTGAAAAATGAGACAAATATTGTTTTTAAAATGTTTATAATTTATAATAATAGAATAAATTGAACCTTATACCGAGAAGTTTGAGTTAAAAATATAAGAGACAAAAATAATGGTCAGTATAAGAACTAATTATTGGTAATACCGAGGGAGGACGATATATAGAGTGTATTTATATATGACAGTGGTGGATAAGAATGCGATAAAAAATCTCGTGATAGCTTAACCTTTCGTCATACAAATTCAGCACGGGAAGCGCCAGGGTTTGATCTTCGAAACTAGTAGATCATAACTGCAGAGACTAGAAATAGAATTGTCGGCAAGCCATGCCTCTTAAACATCAGTTATACTAACTCACTTCTTTATATGCTTTCTGCATAGCGAGGTACTCTCCGAATACCATCTACCGGAATTTTGTCTCCAAATATGTCCTGAGTTGGAAGCTATCACTCATTGGCGACCACAACTCGGGTTACTTCGCGGAACTAAATTGATCCTAGTGCACTTAAGCTTTGGATTAAACTTCGAACACGACTCAGAAAGAAATACCAAACAGAGTCCCGTATAACACTAACCTCTTTGCACTTACGAAATAATTTTCTTCTTGGTCCCCATTAATTTAAGCTGCTAATTTTCAGGACATACCCGTATTTGAAGTCAATGACAACATTTAAAGTCCACCTCCCTAATCAAGGGTGTTCACAAGCTAATTTTTCGGCTGGGAGTATAAGAGATGTGGAATTCTCTCCAACTATTTCTCGATGAACCATCCGTACGAGAGAACTTAATGATTGCTAATACTTCTGTTGAGTTTAAATATATGTAATTTCTTTATTAATAACGTCCGCTATTTGAATTCTAGTTCCAAGAAGATTCGGTCGCTTAGGGTGAGGGCTTTGAAATTAAAGTGTCAAAGAAATATATTTTCATTTGAAAACTTTATTAAGAAAAAAATTTACAATTTTTAAATATAAAAAATAGATAAACACAAATGAAATACAAAGACAACACTAGAGAGAGCCTCATTTATTTTTCGACAAAGTGCGCTGCTTCTCCGCATGCTCCACAACCTTTTCGTCCACATAGAGGCCTTTGCGTCGGCGCACGCTGTCCATGTAGACTTTGGCACGGTTCGCTGAGTCTGCCTTTTCGCCAAAATGTGTAATCTCCTCCTCGGTGGTCGGTACCCAGAATGGATCAATATCGATTATCTGAAACGAGAAACGAGAGTTGAATGTAAACTGCGTGTGTTCTCTGGTATTAGACGCTTATAAGCAAGCTACAATGGGATTAGGTGAAAATCTGCAATGATTTTTGGCATTGTGTGGCATGTGGCGTGCAAGGTAATTGGCAAATGGTAGAGGTAATGTTGCGAACGGTAAATGAATGAAAAAAGCAAACTAAATTGCAGTGCTGTTGCAAGTGCAGCAGCTGTAACGGTGGTTGGTTGCTGTTGGTCGCCTGCTGCTGTGCTGCACGTACAGCTAAAACTCATTTCCTCCGGTTTGCAGCCAAGCTAATGCCTGCTTGTGTGGTGTGTGTTGTCTTGTGCGCTGCGCCAAGTGCCACTTCTCGTCGTCCACACATTTTCATGTTCGAATTCTTCACGCTTCATTGAATTGCTTTGTCAAAGGCTCTTAGCGCTCAAGTGTCCTTTTATGCATTTTTCTTGTTGTTTGTGGGTGCTTAGGTGCATAGAGTGAAGAGAGTGTGAATTTGCGTGTCACTACCCGCACACACACGCACACCTTCACTGCCGCCGACCGTGACGCTTTCAAGTGCGTCCGTCTTTCGATTTTCATTGAATTTACGTGATTTTCGTAAATTTCCAAGGATACTGCATCACCTTGCTCTGCGCCTGCGCCGGCATCTCTCCAGCTGTGTGTGCGCCGTTCGACACGCTCATTTGTTTTCGACACATTCAAGCCATTGTCGTCGTCCTTTATTACACTGTCCGCCAGCGCTGCCAGCCCGTTTGTGTGTGTGTGAATGGCGTTAAGGTCCTTTGTGCGTTTCAAGTGCTCTGCGTGTACGGAAATGCTAAGCAGTGACGCCGAAACGAATTCGATTTCTTGTGATTTTTGCAAAATTGCATGCACACTCACACACACACACATCCACCTACAATGTGTGAGTGGCTGCACTGTGTGTTGGTTAGTGGTCCATAGGCGGCGGTCTTAAGGGTATACACTAGCAATGCAGCGCACTCCGTTGGACCAAGCGGTGAGCGAGCGAATTTTCACAGTTGCTCACGATAGGACACGACAGGATAAACAGCTTATCGCATAGCGGTTTCATTGTGTGTATGTGTGTGTGTGTGTGTTGCATGTTTGTCTAGGTGATGGCGCAAACATAAATTTATCTATGGCGAGCAGGTGAGTTGGCACTTTTAGGTGCCATCAACTTTCTTTGTTTCTTTCTTTCTTTTTTATGCTCGTTGAGTGGCATAAAGGTGTGATTTTCGTTTGATTGATGAATTTATTGTGGCAACAACAGCGCAAGTCTCCGCAGGAAATCAATCATACGAGCGGAAAACGGACTTGCAGGGAAAATGAATTGTCATTCACTTAGTAGACAAAATAAAAATGTAAATTTTGTTTTACAGATCGAAATGTGGTGTCATGTAAAATGAAATGTTACTAAAAACCTTATTGTGTTTTCAAGGTTTTTTCGAATGCGCTCGGTGAAGAGCATGAATATTTCTTCTTTTTTACTTTTATTAAATTTCAATATTAAGTCGATTAAAAAAACACCAAAAGCAAGGGATTTGGCCTTCGATTTATTCTTCCACGTGTTGTTCTTTAACAATTTTCGAATACAATTAGTTTTCTATGTCTCTTTTGGTTTTCGAATATAAGTTCTTGCTTCTCTTACTCCTCTAGATTTTATTGTTAAATTATTATTATTATTTGTTTTTTGTTGAATGTTACATTCTTAAGAGCTCAGCCTTTTCTAAACTTCGTATTTTTTGTCCAAGAAGAAGATAAATGTTAATATTTTCAAGAGAAACCTCACTGCTACTTGCTTTCAATTGTATTCCAGACGATACTAACACTCTAATTTCCTGTTATGAGGGCATACTGACGGTTGTCTCAATAGTCAATATCTCCTAATTATAACATGGTATACAGGATGTGTTCAAAATTTAACGGGAACTCCTCCAATGCTTAATTGTTTTTTATACTCTCGCAACAAAGTTGCTAAAGAGAGTATTATAGTTTTGTTCACATAACGGTTGTTTGTAACACCCAAAACTAAACGAGATAGATATAGGGTTATATATACCAAAGTGATCAGAGTGGAGTGGAGCTCAAATCCGAATGTCTGTCTGTCCGTCCGTCCGTCTGTGCAAGCTGTAACTTGAGTAAAAATTAAGATATCTTGATGAAACTTGGCACACTTATTTCTTGGCACCATAGGAAGGTTGCTTTCGAAGATGAGCAAAATCGGACTACTGCCACGCCCACAAAATGGCGAAAACCGAATACATATAAAGTGCCATAAATAAAGCTATTTGGTACAAAGGATCGCACTATGCAGGGGCATATTTGGATGTAATTTTTTTGGAGAAGTGGGCATGGCCCCTCCCTCAAAAAGTTTTTTTGTATATATCTCGCAAACCAATAAAGCTATATAAACCAAACCTTTCTGCCGTCGATTCTTTTAGCCACTTCTTAATATAGTCCAAAAATGAAAGAAATCGGATAATAACCATGCTCACTTCCCATACAAAGGTTAGGTTGAAAATTACTAAAAGTGGGTTAACTCACTAAAGAAAAACGTCAGAAACACTAAATTTCACATAAGAAATGGCAGATGGAAAATGCACTCAGATTTTTTTTACAAAATGGAAAATGGGCGTGACGTCTCGGAACTACTCGACCGATTTCAATGAAACTTGGTTGTAATAGTTTCCTTACATCCCAATGTTATGTTGTGAAAATAGGCCAAATCGCTTCACAACCACGCCTACTTCCTATATACCAGAACTTTGAAGACAATCTGAATCGTTAACTTTACAATATATAAAGTAAGCACTACAAGCACGAAAATATCGGTGGAGAACTTTGCACAAATACTATGTTAATAGTGTGGCAGCCCCATTCTAAAAATCTCCGAAATCGGACCATAGGTTTTTAAGGCCCCATATATCGAACACGAGGACCTCGGTGCTTCTAACCTAATATTATGGTTTCCAACTTTCAATGGACTTTATACAATATATATGATGATTATGTGGGTCAAATTGTGTATTATTTAATATAAATAAAGTTAAATAAATAAATTGCGAGAGTATAAAATGTTCGGTTACACCCGAACTTAGCCCTTCCTTACTTGTTTATATTTCATTATGTTGATATACATACATGCCCCTGAAGAACGATAAAGTTTTCGGCTGTATTCTTTGCTTATACTTTGTCTATAACAGCCGCCAATATTAGACGTGATGGAGAGAACTTTTAAAGGGCAGTCGTTTTACAAGCATACTAGAAATCGCTGAAAGAAATCGCGAGAAATCAAGTTTGAGAAGTGTTTCGACGATTGAAAGAACCGCTTGCATAAATGCTTACTATCGAATGAAGACTATTTTGAAGAAGACAATATTAATGCGACGAATGAATAAATATTTTTTTCAAAAAACAAAAATTATCGTTATTTTTTGAACACAGCTAGTACATAATAGTAAATAGTTTCTAGTGAAGAATTAATTGAAATCTCTAAATATGGAAGAGGTTTCTTTTAGGATCAACGGGATTTTTAAAATCGAAGAAACTATTGCCGACATACTTTTTGGATTATGTTTGATGATACATATGAGTGAGTTGTGATTGTCAGACTAAAATCTCCAAAGAGAAGACGTGTTCTTGATAAAGTGCTAAGATTCAAACTAATTGGAATTCGTGGTGTTCTTCAATGGTCTTCCATTGTAAAAGTGACTGTGATAAAAGGAAATAAAATGCTTCGTGCTTCCAGCAAAGTTTTACTCGGAAGTTTATCAAGTTGAACGAACATGGTTGGGGAATTGACCAGGATCCACACCATTTAATTCTATTTTTCCTGGTTACTTGAATGAAGAATGTCGTTAAAGAGATAGCTCGGAACACTTTCCTGTTCCTCAGATAAATATATATCCAATTTAAATCATTTGGATGATCAGATTTTATATACCCTTAGAGGAGAAGAATTTCGAGGAATTCATGACTGTGAATTTGGAAGAAAATCTACAGATATTTATGTATGCAATAAAAATGTAAGCTTAATTCAGAGAGAACTCTTAACCATTTTCAACTTAAACGATCAGAGCTTAACTAATTTCATTTCATAGAAACCCTGACACACTCACACACATAACTGCATGTCAATATAAGATAGGAATTGATTGACATCAACACCAGTTTATCCTAATCAGATACTTTACACATACAAACACATGTATACAGCCACTCATACATCCCTAGTCATCTAGTATGTAAAAATAAGCGCGCAAAGTAAAGAGCAGCCGAAGACAACCTTTTGAATTTAGGTGAAATTGAGTGAGGGATTTTTACTGCTGCGCAATTTCGTCGAAGTTCGAACGCACCTTCACATTGTAGGGGTACATATGTATGGCACTTGGTTGGGGCCACCATTCGGTTGCCTGCGGGCACCATCACCACCAGCTGGCAGCACCGAGCGACGACTGATCATTATCTGCCAACACTTTTGCTTGTTTATCACACCAAAAATCACTTGAAGGGAGTCGTAAATGCCAGGCAAGTAAGAAAAAAAATCGGTAACAACAGCAACAGCAACAACAATAACGACAACGACAACAATGAGATCAGCCAATTGAGCGTGCATACAAGAAAATGATGAACCGTGACAGCGAACAATGACGAGCGTTGGGATAACACGTAATTCAACTAAAATTATGCACACACACACACATATATATATATGTATGTGTGAATATGAGAGTATATGTGTGTGTGTGTGTTGGTTTGCGAAAAGGATATTCGGAAGGGGAGAAATTGAAATGAGGCATGAGTAGGTGATCAAGTGGCTCGTAAATATTCATAAATTTCGACAACTCGTGATTGTTATGCGAGGTTTCATTATAATACCTTAACAACAGAGACAGCTACAACAACAACAACAACACTAAGGAGTTATTTTGGAGATACGCAATAGTTTGAGCTTACGGTATAAAGTATTTACAGAGTCGCACTGGTACGCATTAGGGTGCGTTTGAATTCTCGGCTGCTCCATTTGGTTAGCTCCAAACTAACAATAAGGATTGTGTTTAAAGTCGGGATTGTGGACTTTAGTTCACAATTCAGGATTCGTGAAGAGAAGTTTTGGAGGAGTAGCATCGATCAAGACAGTTTTCTGTTTTTATTTCACAAGACACTTTTCCATAGCTAAACCTGCATATGTAGAAGAAGAATGTGTCTTTTATCTCTGTTAAAGCACAATTTGGATATATACGATCCATGGAATTAGATTCTAAACATACATAATACAGGTACATTTAGTATACTCATATATGTTCACCGTAGTCTCCGTTAAACGGAACTATGAACACTTTTCAGATCTAAGACTAATTGGAATCTTGAAAATATCCTCTTTGGTGGATATATAGTATAACTATTCGAGATTTTACTTCTACGTTGTGTAACTCGAATTCTATCATACAAGATTTTACATCATTTGATCATCTCTTTATTCCTTTGCAATATAGAAAATGGTTTCGTTTTAAGATCCCTTACTTGAACCTGTATCTTATTAACTGCAGATACGATTAATTTTTTGACCTCGGAGATCATAAAGCACCGCTTACGCGATTATAGCCGATACAATAATAACGCGCCATTCGTCTCTTTTTCTCGCGATTTGACGCCAATAGGAAATACCAAATTAAACCAGGTCCGCTCTCCACCTGGTCTTTCGAACGGAGTGGAGGTCTTCCTCTGCTTCCGCCGGCGGGTACTGCATCGAACACTTTCCAAACAGGAGTGCTTTCATACATTCGGACAACTTGACCTAGCCAGCTTAGCAGCTGTCTTTTTACTTGCTGAACTATGTCAGTAACTCGTACAGCTCATCATTCCATCGTCAGCGGTATTCGCCGTTGCCAATGTTCAAAGGACCCTAAATCTTCCGCAACACTTTTCTCTCGGGAATTCCAAGTGCCATCTCATCAGATATCGACATCGCTTACACTATTGCAACAAATAGCAGGGCGGGAAAAATTAACGATTTGTAGAGTTTGATACCACTATTTTAGTGAAGCATTTAAAGACGAAGATTGAGGTTTCCTCACCTCCATTTATTGAAAAAGCTTGGACCCATCAACCGGAGTGGTCTCGTAGTTATGCATATCTGGCCTCCATGGATCTGGATCTTCACCATGGTAAAAGTTTTGAGATGTATTGTACAACAAAAGCAAACGCCAAAAACTCCTCCTCTCTTTGGACTCCAAGATGTACGATCCTGATAATGTGGAATTGGTCCCAATTCGTACTAACTGTGAATATTATTGTTATTGTCTTTCATCGGATTATCACACGACTGGATTGTAAAATGTGACAACAGAGATCTACTACAGTTGGGTGTGAAATTTTGCATATAACATAATTTTCGCTTAAAAAATTAAAAAAAAAATAAAGAAGATCATCTTGATGTCTAAGGAGCACACGCGCTGGACACATGACATATGTTTGACGTAGGAAGCAAGCATACACAATGAGTTGGAGTATGCATATTAAAAATGCAACAGCAACAACAACTAAGCAGCAGTTGAAGTGGCAAATAAACGACGTGACTGGGCGAGAGATTATGTGGCGAGGAGCGGAGACTACAGGTACAACAAAAACAAAAACAAAAAAAAATCAAACAGCATATATTGTAGATAAGTATGACGCTTTAAGAGGATGAGGCAAGTGTGTGTCCTTCACGAGTGCAACAACAACAGCAACAACAAAGAGCAAACAATAAAAACCCAAGCATTAAGAGGATTGCAAACACAAAAGCACACATATCAAAGGAATACATATGTTTGTATGTAATACGTTGGTACCAATCTGTACAACTTCAGCGATCGTAAAAGATATGCATTTGCAAGATGACGTTCACTGTATCCGGCTCGCGGTCGGCTCGGGCAAGCAACAGGGCTAGCTGCCACCACCACCACCATCACCGCCGGCTTTTCAGGCTCAATTTACGCGGTTAGCTACCGAACTACGCACGGTCAAGAGCGTGGAGATTATAATCGGCACAGCGGCACTAAATGAATGTACAAACACACAGATACATGCACACATATATATATATACATGTATGTATGTATGTAGTTCAGATTTAAATTGTTGGCAAAGGCAAAGACACGTTGTGGAAGGAAATTATCACGCGCGGACCAGTTGCGGCATGAATGTCGTTTTGACAGCCACGACTGCACGCGCATGCTGCTTGCCACACGCACACACACACACCAACACACATACAGGTGTTAAGAAGATGCTCAAGTGGCTCGGCTGGCTGGCTGACTGCCTGACTGGCTGGCATTGCAAATGCGGTTGGACGCACTGATCTAAATATTTTAATGCCCGACAGCTGCTATGCAGATACACGCACACATACACCCATACATATGAATATTTCAGGCTGCTTTGCCTGGACAGACATATTGTTCTTTGCGGATCGACATACATAAAGACTTACTTTTGAGGCTGAAGAGACTTACGTATGGTTATAGGTCTAAATCTATGTCTTTTTGTGTGCGCATTGGGCATTATCAATCGCCTTCATTGTAGTTAAATGAAGAGGAAAAACGAAAACAAAATCAAATCTCACTTATAATTGTATTGAAAGGTTTTATTACTTCACATTTATGCTCAAGATGGTCATTGCCATTGTTGTTGTTGTTGTTGTCGATTTTTGTTAACTAAATAAAAGCCGTTACTACTATAGCATAATAAATGATTGTGGAGCGCATTAGTGCTACGCTTATAATGGCCAGCATTGAACGCTTTGAAATACATACATACAACGCAAGCAACAAAGCACACACATACTCACAAAAACCCATGGAATCATACAAATATACATATTTTTTTTTCTTCCAAAAAGGAATGTCTAAAAGGAGAAAGAACGCTTCTGGCTATAGCCTAACCGTCAGGTAGTCAGCGCGCAGTTGCTTTCCTACGCAGTCTTACCTGTCTCGCGCCGAACACATGCTGGTACACAAATAATTTCTTATCAGATTATTCATACTTTATTCCTCACTTTTTTCAAGTGTTTGTTGTTGTTGTTGTTGATTTTTTACGAGCGTCTTTTTGTTTGTTTGACTGGCCTCATATTGGAGATTAAGCGCGCTAAGCATTACAATCCGCGCGTCAACTGAAGTGTAGCAGCTACCGAATTGGAAGCGTGAGGCACGAAAACAAAAACAAAACACGCACACATACATGCATACATAAACAGACACTTATAACCCGCCGGCATTGCGTTAACCTATTAGGCCGGTCCCAACCAACTCCAACTTGTTGATATGCGCAGCAATGTAGTGTGTGAGTGTTTGGTTTTTTTTCGTTGAGGAAATCACCGGAATGACCAAATTTTTGTGAACTGAAATTGAAATTGAAATTTCGTTCGTTTCCTCTGTGGCGGCATTAAGAGCCGATTGATTTGCATTTAAATACTTTTTATCTACTAGAATCTTAATTAGCAGATTATTGAATCGGAATTTCTCGAAATTAAATTTTAATTAACATAAATCGTTAGGGTATTTGAGTATGTGTTGCCTACGAAGTTTCTAGTTCCGATTTAACGTTGCATTATGCATCGGAAATAGTGCTGACTTACTCTAAGTTTATTCGTAGATCATGAAAGATATTGTAGATAAATAAATAAAGAAGTTCCTCAATAAATATTTTCACTTCCTCAAATGAGTGGATACACATTTCTAAAATCTCCAAAATTGTTTCTCAACTGGAAGGCGATATCTCTACATACGGCGATAATGATGTTTCTTAAGATGAACTGAACATGATTTATGGAAATAATCTTGAATATCAACTTGAGAGTTTTTAAAAAGTTGCAGGAATATTACTTCCAAAATTAATTGAACTGTAGACCTAAGTGATCAGTCCTAATTATTCCGGCTATTTATATCACATTTTTAATTCAGGTCCATATTTATGTAGACTGGGACTGGAGGTTATTTCACCCAGCGCAAATGTTCATTGGAAAGGCACAGTATTTTCCCACTATGTCCAGCTGCTTACCTATGGAGACGACATGGGCATAATTGGGCGTAGCAAGCAGGGTGTCTCTAAAGCTTTTACAGTTTTTTGTCTGACAGTTGATGAAGGCAAAACGAAGTATATGTTGGCAACCAGCAGGAATATAGAGGTGAATAATCTGGAAGCGGGGGACTACAGCATAATGATACTAGTGTGGTGATCCAGCAATTACGACAACAGTATGCAATTAGGATCTAGAACTCTCCCTCGACAGACAAACCTAACATTCTACAAATCGCACTTAGTACCCGCGCTTCTGTACGACGCAGAAGGCTGGACGATGTCAAAAAGTAATGAGCTGGCTAATTTGTTTGAGAGAAAAGTTCTTCGCAAGATATTTGGTCCTTTACTCATTGGCGACGACAATCCTGTCCGGACAAACGAGATCAGTACGAGCTAGACCGCGACATTGACATTTTCCAGCGAATTAATTAAAATCTAGGGGCTGCGTTAGCTTAATGAGGTTGTGAGTATGGATTACGACGCTCCAAAAAGTTGTTCGATGCAAGAGTCGGTGGTAAAAGTCGTAGAGGTAGACCGTGTCTCCCGTGGAGTGATCGAGTGGAAAAGTCAGTGACGAAACTTGGTGTGCGCGACTCGAGGCTCGCGCGCAAAGCAGAGGAACCTGGTAGGCGTTATTAGGTGAGGCCGAAATTCAATAGGGTTGATTATGCTATTTAAAAGATACTCATGTAGAGATTTGGATCTGCAGTAATATCATAAAATCTTGGTCATTTTTTATCTTTAATTTCTACAACTGTTTTTTTCAACTTATCATATTCCCTTCGAGTTGTCCATGCATCACGAGCTAAGTCCTTTTCATCCCTGACAAGCAACAGGTTCCGCTTTTGACCTATTTTCTTTTTTTTTAAGCTATTTATTGAGCCGCAGCTCATCTCAACACACGTTGCAAAGATGCGATTAACGAGTTCAGGGAAAAATATAAGATGAAATGACAGGTACTATTTCAGGTATCTGTGGTATTCTTCCATATCATCGAACCACAACGCATTCTACATATTTACATGCTTACAAACTCACACACCTAATCTTTCATTAGTGAAGCTCGTACGCTTCTGAAGATTTCTGCAAACTTTCAACTCGTGTTGCGCACGAGGCGAATGACAAATGCATACAAACACACGTTGGCAGCTAAATCACAACAAAAATTGAGAGGTATCATTAGCAACAGAAAAAAAGATGGTTATTCTCATTCAAAACAACAACAACAGCGTTCGCATCATCATCAACACTGTCCAAAAGCAGATGAAGTGGAACACAAACAACTGCAGCAACAAGCAAAGCAGAAAATCACATTGGGCACACAGCGAAATGGACAGTCATCATCAACGCCGGCAGCAGGCAAAGGCAGCATCATCAACTGAAAAGGAACACCAGCACCAACAACAACAATAATAACAAATAACTAAAACAATCAACACCGCGTGGAGTGTGGAGTCGCAACCTGTGCTCCGACGCTGGAGGATCCACACACATGTCTGTATGTATGTATGTTTGTGTTAATATCTGTTCAAACAAGCATGGTGATACGCTCATGCTCATATCTGCATGCATTCGAGTGTGTGTATGTGTAATGTTTGAAGTGCAGGCAAGTGCGGCCGACCGGCCGGTCGTACGTGTGTTGCGCGCATGCGCGTAGCCCGGTAGCACAAACAGTCAACAGCGGCAAGCCCGGCAGCCGTGGCAACCGTGGCAAACGAGTAAAGCAATAAAAAATAATCATAATAATCAACATGAGCACCAACCAACAACAACAACTGCCAGCTACGAGCTCGAAATCGTCAGCATTCAAAATAACCACCGGTAGCCGCCGCCTCAGCAAACCGTAATAATAATAACAATAAAGCGCATGCGCAGTGAAAAAACACGGTTTTGTTTGTTGTCTTTCGCCGGGTCTGCTCGTGAAATTAGTTTTTGAATATTTCTTCAATTTATTTTCAGCTTTGGTTTCACCTCCTACAAAAGTGAATACTAAATTAACCGCAGACAAATGCAAGGACGGTTGCGAAAAATGAAGACTGAAGCTAAAGAGTTGCTAAAGTTCGGACGGGACACGTGTAGATGTATCCTTAAAGTAATGAAGACCTTCATATTGAACTCACAGAGCAAGCTTATTCTATCAAATGGGTTTGTAATTCGACTAGGGATATACCAAGATCCAATTGAGAGGAACTGAATGCCTCCTAACATTTTGGAATATGTTTTATATAAAACAATTAATTAAATTTATGAAAATGCATTTAGACTTTATTTTAAGTTAGTCACGGATCGTAATAAGTTCCAATAAAACTCAGTCAACAGCAGCTTTTAAAGTCGATATAATAGATTCCGATTGGAGTCATTGGATATGCATTTTAAAACCTTCTCGACGACGTAGTTAATACATCCGCTGGTTTGACGACGGATTATTAGTCTTCGCGTGGAGGTTTTGGTTGAGGTGGGAGGCAGACTATATCGCCGAGTACCGTCACTCAGTATTCAACGTGGTGAAGATCTTGCTATAATTCACATATGACTTCCTTTAAACCGTCCCCAGTTTACGTGCATGTGTCGATGAAACTTGTAAACCAAAGTTTTGGAATGAAATACAACTGAGAAATGGATCAGGTTCTGGCAGATTCTGAAGCGCACAGCAAAAAATGGCAGACATGGAATTCTGGAATTGTAACTTAATGTATTCTGCCCACGGAATACATATGTACATCTAAGCCCCAAGGTTATCGAGCTGACTCAACCTCATGAGAGTGGCGGTGGATTCATTATAGTCGACAATTTTAGGTATTCTATCTCATCGTGCCAAATAACCAGTGAAGAGAAGAGTGAAAAGGACTTATCCAAAATCTCTAAACGAATAGAGTCCCAATCAAGCAGTTTACTATAAGATTACTTAAGGGGCTATACCAGTGGAACCTTTGAAAAGTTAGTAGATTTTCGTGATTTTTTTTTTAAGAAAGTAATCGATCGAGTGTTTTTGGCACACATAAAGGTAAATTTCAGTTACATTTCGAAGTTTTTTTTTTACAAAAATATTGAAAAATAACGGAGTTATATGCTATCTTCGAAGGTGCCAAAAAAAAGTTCCCTAACTTCTGACATGATTCCGGCCGAATGAGTTGCTGAAACAAAAAAAAACTTAAAAAGGATATTAAAGTTAAATATATTTCCTATACAATGACCTACGAATTTTGAAAAATATCAAACATTGGCAAAATGGCGTAGTTCTGAAAAAAAAGTTTTTTTTATGTAAAAAATGGTATTTGTTTAAATGCCAAATTGACAATTTCCAATATATAGTAAACTAGCAGGCCCGGCCACACGTTTTTGTGGCAAGGTATACATTAAATTAAGTTGGTCCAATCTTGGCTTCGGCGACGATATTGATTACTCGAGGTCGATTTATGTTACGCAGCAGGATGACAACTCACACTACTTTTAATTGTAAAGTACAGGCAATTTTAAATAGCTTGGGATAATTGACTACGTCATCCTGGTTTGTAGCTGTGTCAACTCTCCTGGACCGAAGTTCTAAATTTTCGCATTAAGATCATCGATATCTTTTTTTTATCACCAATATAGGTCATTCAATTAGTCTTTTATGGTTATCATATTGAGGTTTCATGTCAGAAAAACTTCTCTTCCGAGTCAATGAAGTGACAGAAATCTGTTGAAAATGTTTTTAATCTATCGAGGTGTCAACTGCGACCCTACCATTTCAAACTGCTTCTACAATAGCAATTTGATATTGTTGCGAAAACACTCATATGTTTGTTGTTAATTGGCGATTCTTTATGTGTCGCCACATATTAAATGATTTTAGGCGTGCGATTAGCCAATCAGTAACAGTTGATCCAGGAATAATTGGAAGAGTCTGACGTAAATCACCTGCTAACAGAATCATGGCTCCATCAAAAACGTTCATCGGCAATTAAGATCTTTTAAAGTCCTATGCAGTAGCTCCAGCGACTTCTTGAATATTTGGAAAATCTTCGTTATAGCGCTATTTTTGGTGATTTTGCCGACTGATGTTTCGTTCATTTGCAATTTAGGAGTAATTTCAAGGCCGAATGTGCCGTTTGTAACAGGTGCCAAGATGCCCCTATTCTTGAAAATGAGTGAAATTGGTTCTGGAATTACATCAGCCCTCATTACTATATATGATGACTTTCTATTGGACTAATGCCGAATATATAGGTCAAATTGTGTGTTATCTTAATAAAATTACATCAATAAATTGCGAGAGTATAAAATATTCGGTTAGACCCGAACTTAGCCTTTCCTTATTTGTTACAAAAACAAAACTATTTTAACAAAGCAACAATGACAACCTTCAAAATATTATTTTTTTGTTTTCTCTTTTTATATTTTTCTTGTCAACTCGAATAAAATTCTCTTATTATTATCTTCCTCGCAATTTTTCCATATTTACTCACTCTCTAATCTTTACCTGGCCTTCCACAAATATTTCAAGACTAAAATTAGCCAGATCGGTTTGGCCGTTCTCGACTTTTTGCGAGACTAACGAACAGCAATTCATTTTTATATTATATTTATGTAACTGTAAATTAGAAGTAAAACAACATTTTAATTATTAATATCTCCTAACTAAATTTCATCAAAATCCGTTCAGTCGTTTAGGCATGATAGAGCAAAACTCCCAGCAAAAACCATAAAAAAATCACTAACTCAATTCAGTTTTGTGCCTACTTCCTACCCCTTAAGTACGATGACGTGATCATTTTGATCCTATATCCATTTTTTAGTAACCATTTACTTCCTTACTAAATTTCATCAAAATCCGTTCAGCCGTTTTGACGTGAAAGAGCAATAGTCCCAACAAAAACGACTAAAAATCACTAACTCAATTTAGTTATCTGCCTACTGCCTAACCCCTAAGAACGATGGCGTGATTATTTATAGCCTATGACCATTTCTAGGTTATCATCCATCACCATACCAAATATCATCAAAATCCGTTCAGCCGTTTAGGCGTGAAAGAGTAGCAGACAGACAGAGTTACTTTCGCATTTATAATATTAATAAGGATATATTCAAGAATACTCAGTTTAAAGTCGATCGATCAATTTATCGTTGAGAAATGTCGTTTCGAGAAAAACGCGTTTTAGTAAGTTTCGACTATAGCTGCTTATACCTTCTAGATACGATCTTGCCGCTTTCACAGGATATTTTTGAAAGTATAAACTATCGAATAAAGAAAAAATAAAAAAGTCGATTTTTTGAAAATGTCACATTGGTTAGCCCCTTAATGCATGTGCGATTGTTAATATAATCTTAAAATCTACATGAAAAGGTATTTATCTAATGAAGCGAGATGCGCGCTTACCTGACTATTTTTTTTAAGAAATTTAAATTTTCTCTTCTAATTATGGACATTAGCGGTGTGACCTCAGCTGGCCCTCAAGTCAGCGGCAAGTAGTAGCAGCCGCTCAAATGTCACTCAAGCAGCTGGCAGGCCGGCCGAGTGATAGACAGTGATTTGTAAATTCTTTCAAACTTCGCCCAGCAAAGCCAGCGAGCGTCTTTCTGATGGTTATGCAATGAGCGAAAACTAAACGACAGTTGGCTTACTTTGTGCAAAAAACACTAGCTAAAATGTATACGTAGGTGTGTATTTGGCATTCGTGCAACATGGCCAACTGGCGAAGAAACTCAGTCAAGTTGTTGCCTTGTAATTTAAGCTTGTTGTCATTGTTGTTGTTGGGTTGTGTGTAAGCAAAAATGCAGGCGACGCAGGTATAATGAGGCAGCAACAAACAAAAACAATGCGAACATATAGCACAGCAGTATGGCACGAACTGAGGTCGTTTCCTTGTGCCACATGTGACAACAGCGATAGCAACGGCAATATCATCAACGCATGCAAATACAAACAACAACACTATCAACATCAACACCAGCGACACTATCACCTCAACATCGCGTCCAACGTAAATATTTAAGAAACTAAACAACAACAAAAAGAACCCAACAAATTAAATGAAATAAAAAGCCAACGCGTGCAAGAAGAAGCAGTAACAGCAGCGGCGGTAAACAAGTTGTGTTGGCAAACAATCAACAACATTAATAATAATAATAATAAAAGCAACATGCAACATGCAACATGCCACAGCAACGTCATGTGTCAGCTCCGCCTCAACAGCGACGGCGTCTCCTGGCAATTGCGGCGAAGCTTCATCGCACGCGGGCATGCCATGCTCACGTATGTACTATGCTGGCTGTATGCGCATGCCCGCCCGGCCGCTTGCAATGCAATGTTTGCTTGCTTGCACGGTAATGCAATTATCGTGGCCGGCGCACGTGACAACTCCACCTACGCGCGAGCAGCTACAACGGCAGCGCGCGATAACTTCGCAACTTCACAACTTGACAACATGAACAACCAGTACAACAGCAACAACAACAACAGCAATAATAACAGAAGATCAGTTGTAATAATGACATGAACTTGCAGCGCATACGAAATGTCTTTGGTTAACGGTTTTAATTGTCAAGCTGATTGTCGCACTGTCAAGTGACATTTTTATTGCAAACAATGGATAAGCGTAAACGAAGAGGAACGAGTGTGCGAATGTCCATGCATATACATATGTATATGGAAGGTACTAGACTCCAAGAGACATTGGACACTTTGCGAATTCATTTCTGCAACAAAAGTATTAAATTCATACATACAAATATACGCAACGTTTTAATTTTGTTATTATCATGAGCTTTGTGGTCTTAGGAAAAGGCCAAAATGATGGCTCCCAAATTAGTTGGAGCCCGAGCTATATACCACTCCAAAGAATCCACTTTCAGATTCTGATATTTTCAAATAGTATTGTCTTGAGGAAGCACCTCCTAAAGTAAGAAAGTCCGATTTTCATTTAATAATCCATCTCAGCCAAAAGGTCATCTGACCTTTGTTTTATGGTATATGTGATTCTAGAATTTAGCAGATCTTTACATTCTTTGCAAATCCTGCTTTTATGTCTTATACCCACATTTTCTTGTTTGAAATGAGTTTGGTCTCTTGGGAGAACAGCGTCGTTATTCGAATTATTCCAAAATGACACTACAGAGGATAGTAGATCCCCAAATTAGTTGCAGTTCGCACGATTTTGACATCGTGGCGGGGTCAGCGCTCATAGGTGCATTCTAGGCGCTCATAGAAAGCATCTTTGGTCACATCGTCCTTCTCTTCTGTTGGGGCGTGGGCGAAAATCAGCGATATGTTGAAGAACCTCGCTTTGATGCGGATTGTGGCAAGACGTTCATCCACCGGGGTGAATGCCAGGACTCGGCGACGTAGTCTCTCTCCCACCACAAATCCAACACCAAATTTGCGCTCCTTTATATGGCCGCTGTAGTAGATGTCACAAGGACCCACCTTCTTCCGTCCTTGTCCCGTCCATCGCACTTCTTGGACGGCGGTGATGTCAGCCTTTAGTTGTATGAGGACATCAACCAGCTGGGCAGAGGCACCTTCCCAATTAAGGGTCCGGACATTCCAGGTGCATGCCCTTATATCATTATCCTTAAAACGTTTGCAGGGGTCGTCATCAAAGGGCGGTGTCTCATCCGAGGCTCTGTGTTTGTTTTCAATGGGGAGATTTTTTTATGTGGTGGGTCCCAAGCCCTACGCACAACCGCAGAAGCAAGCTTCGCCTTCTCACTTTAGCTCGCCTCCAAACGGATGTCTGTTAGCTACCCAGGGGATACTTGGTCTAATACCGGAAGTCGTGAGCTGCTTGAGTCATATGCAAAAGAATCGTTCCTGGCCACTCCCAAGTGAATGGCAATCAGAAACTTTCCTCACTTGCGTGAACTTCTACATATGACCCCATCCCCGACATGCAATACCGACACAAAAATCAAATATCCCGAATTGTAACTGACACTTTTTCACTGAACCAACAGGTGATAGCTGGTATTTTGACACTTTAAAGCACGCAAGCAACTTTAAAAATCTATAATTTTGCATGTGTCTGCAGACAAATCAGGGAAACCGTAAAAGTCAATAAATTTAAAGATTTCACAGCTGTTGCCAGTCTGGCTTATACATAACTACGTTTTTTTTTAATGCACTTCATACAACTACAACAAACCTACGAAATGAATCCGAAACCATAAAGTCAAGCACAAAAAAGAATTGAGTTTAGCAACAACAACGATTGGCAATAACATCATCATCATAATTATAATCGGGCACATGGCGAGATGGCAAAAAGGAATGGGTTTGACCAACAGAAATTAAACGAACAAAATAAAAAAAATGAAGAACTCTTCAAGCAGCTTACAGACGTCAAACTGAGATTTCAAGCAGAAAAAACCACAAAATATTAGCAACGCGCCATTAATTTGCAATACGAATTCGCTTGGCAACACACAGAAATAACCGAGCAACACTTGACATGCCCATGGTGAGCGCTTCGGGCGAGGCGAAAGGCGAGATAAGAACCTTTGGTTAATCACTTGGAAGGACGCTGGCAATTAAAACAGCAGCTGGGTACTAAGCGACAGACCGTCCGAATGGTAAGAGTGGCGGAGCGGCAGATTCAGCCAGCACACTGTGACAACGGTGATTTAGAGCATTATTGGTTCTGCTTTCAATTTTAGCCCCTTCATAATTAGTAGGAAATAAGGTAAATGGTATTACGACACGGTATTAAGTTTCCAAGTCGCTAGAGATGAGACGGCACACAAAAAAGTGAAATAAAAAGAGCGCACTTTTTCATAAGTCCAGCGTTTGATGGCTCGCTCATATGGTCAATTTATTTAAACAGCTGATTTAATTAGTCGGGAAGAAGTCATTAGCTTTGCATCGATCAAGCGTGACCGTATACACTCGTTTCATTAGTCATTCATGTAGAGATAAGTCACTAAAAGATCATTGTTTGGTCGTAGAAAATGAGAAAATTTGCAAATCGACATTCGACACACTCGCATTAAGAGCGCGATGGTTCGGCTTCCGAACGGAAGTGGTGTTTTATTGTGAGAATTCGCCATAAATGATTGACTACATCAATAAATCCGCATTAAAAGGCTGTTACAGCTATTATCGAGAGAACGAATCTCATTTTCTGCACTAAATTCATCTTGCAATTGCACTCATCTTAAAATGAGGTCCTATTATGATTATTTTTTTGTGGATATGAGGTGATGCAATGTTATGTAATGATTTGTGATTTTTCAATGAATTTTTTTAAGAAAAAAATATCAAACTTACCTCCCAATGGCTGAACATCAGCTGTGGATAGGCCAGTCCAGAGGTTTGCTTACGTATCTCCTGCGCGAAGTTGAACGATTCGATGACTGGTAATATGGCCATAACAGAGAAATTGCCACTGCCGTGAGTTAAATCGCCAGAGAGGATCTTGCCATGACGTCGCCCGATCACAGCATACATTTTTCCTGAAATTAAAAAGAGAGAGAGAGATTTGGGTTTATAAAGCGACTTGTATGTAGTTGGAATGGAAATATAATACATTTCCGAATATGCTCCCGAAATTTTATACAGTTATAGAGTAATAGAGTTATCTGCTAGCAGAACGTAGTCCACAAAATATTATACTAAAATAGAAACAAATGATCGATGATAGCCCTGCAGAAATCTCAATTGATTTCAAGGTCTCTCCTATAGCCAAACTTGCTATAGTCCCAATCGAAGAATACTGTTAACACGAAAACAAGGTCGATACTTTTTTAGCAACGAGAAAATGCTGACTTTGCAGTCGTTTAAAATAAAAACGCCGGAGACTGTCTAAGCACGCGGACAGGAAGCGCTTGACGACCAAACTATTCCTGTTTTTCATTCATTCATTCATTCATAGCATTCATTATACAGCAAGCATCCCAAGTGGTTTTTGTTAGTGTTATTGTTATTATTGCGACCGGTTTGGCATGCGCACATTTAAAGCAAATGCAAACAACAAATCAACGCAGCTGGAGATGAAGAGCAGCGGTCGACCGCCAGCCCTGGGGTTCGGATGTTTTGCCAAGCTCCAAATGAGCCAATGGAGCGCGCTAAAAACAACAACCACAACAGCGCTCGTCATGCTATAACTCTAAAAAGAAGGCAACTCAAACACACACAAAACAGTAACAACAACAACAACACGAGCAATGTTAAGTGCCGGCTTTGGCTTCGCGCTGGCAGCAAAGCGGCCAGAATATTCTTGAAAGTGAGACGAAAGTGTAGAAGCAGGTTGACCAGCGCTGGACCGGACGTTGTTTGGCCGATTGGCACTCGCGCCAACTCGCCGCGCGACGTCTTGACCGCGACCGTTGTGAATGAATGGACAGAGACGGCCAGCGCGGTGGAGCAGAGCGACGCAACAGGTAAGCAGACCATTCAGATCGAAGACAAATAAGATGAAATGGAGAAGACCATAACTGCAACAACAAAATCTTCAATCTCGAACGACGTCAGCAACGGCCGATCGCCAGCGCGGCGTACGAGTGACTTGGCAGTATCAGCAGTAGTAGTGAAAGAAATCTTATAAAAAACTCGATAGAAAAAGAAAATCAAAACATCGCCAAGAAATAATAATAATAACAACAACGAGAAGAGCGCGTAAACAAGACGATGAGCGTACCAAAGCCCGAACCAGCTAAAGATGAAACTAAACAAACAACAACAAAAGGAACTAGTTTCCGGTCGTAGTAAAAATGACAAGCCAAGAATGTGCCACAACAACAACCACGATCACTTCATAAATTTAACAAAAAACAGCAACAACAACAACAGTTACATCAGCAAAAAAGGCGGGGAAACGCGTAGTAGAATACCACGGCGAATGGATGGACGGGCAATGAGCAGCAACAGTCGCACAACGGTCGAAACGAACCGGGTCGGGTCGCTGCTGGACGGACGGACGGACACTCGCCGTATGAATGGACAAGCAGATAAGTAAACAAGTCACAAAAACAGCAACATCGACAACAACAACAACAACAACAATGGAAAGAAAAAGAATTCGAAGGCAGTGCAGCTTACGTAGAATACGATTCACCATTGGCGCAGCAGCAAAGCCAACAAAAATGACGCGAGCTCGTCCGCAGCACCAGCAACAGCAGCCGAGCAGCCAAAGTCGTTGGACATCCGCCGTAGGAAAGACCCAGTAAGCGTAGAGAAGACAGCATGGCTAAGTGAGTGTGGATTGCCGGCTTCACGGTGTTGAGGACGTCAGGCGAACTGCTAAGTGCGCACGCGATCGAATTGTGGACAGACGGTTATAGAATTGAAGTGCGGCGATCAATACGTGCGATTCTATAATCAGTCGTTTATCTGCATGCGAATGATTAGTTATACACTAGTAGGTTATTTACTCTGAGCCAGTGCCTTCAATTCTTCCTACTTACTTAGCTTTATGACATCTCTTTGATAATAAAATGGCGTATAGATACATTTTTGTTGGAAGCGAGAACAGTTCAAGGACCTCCTGTTCTACAAAAAAAAAACAACAATCTCCACCTTCTTTAAATATACTCCTTAACAATCTCATTTCTTGAAATTTGTTCACAAACACTTGGCAACCCTGAGCGCGAACACTTTACGGCTGCGCAAAAGTGAGCTCTAGTCAACAGCCACTAACTGGCTAAAAATATAAAAAAATCAGCAGCAAACTGAACTCAAATAAAAACAATAACAACGCTACACTGAATGAATGCTCTGTTTCCAGAATGAGCAGAGCGACTTCGACGTCGTGTCGGATGCTGTACACCAGCAGCGACCGAAGCAGAAGCAGCGCCAGCATCAGCTTCATCAATATAAATATTGGGTTGTGTGAGTGTCTGCGCATGATTAGGGAGAAGAGCGTTGAATGGATGAGCCGAGCAACGCACGATTCATTCATACCTTCGAGCACTCATTCATGAAACGCTTGTGAAACAAGTGGCAGAGACGAGCGGAACCGTGTAACCGCAGCGGTATGTGAGTACATGAGCAGCGAAGTTGATGCTGCAGCGCGCGCACCCTGTGGGAAATATCAAAGAAGATTTTTGCTGGCGGCAGAATAATTTCCGAAAAACGATTCCTCATTTATATTGCAACTAAAAGTGTTAATATTCGTTGGTCAGACTTACATAGGTTAGGTTAGGCTAGTAGGCAGATCTCTGCATATACAGGAAGATCTCACTTTGACAGTTTTGAGCGCTGTCCTTTATGATACCAAAAAATTCCTGATGGATCCGAAAGACACTTATGATTCGGCAAAGCATTTGGAATATGTTACTACTTCTTAACTTGGCTAATGTTAATTCTAGTTTCAACCTCAATCTGGATAAAACCAGACATTAGAGAAGGAAATACATAGTTGATTCCAGCTCGCTTCCTCCAAATATCTTTGGCAACTTGCATCTGCCAGGATCCCTTGTCTCAATGAATGTGTACCTATCTGACAATGCCCAGTAAGCACACCTGTCATCGCGCCAATATGTACCAGTTCCATACGTTGTAGGAATTTGAGAAATTGGAATAAGATAAGTAACTACTGTTTTATTCCTTTTTCATTTTGTTATATACTTTCTCTATCTTTTTATAATAAAAATAGTTGAACTTGTAAAATAAAATCAAACAACATTCTTCGCTACTTAAATTCCTGAACGATTAAGTGTGGTAAATTCCTACATTTCCTACAGACCCTCTCGTAAAGTGCGCACTCACACACCGAAACACCGAAAAGTCTGCCGCGACGACTCCGACCACGAGCATTGCACAAGTCGCCACTGTGGTGGAGGGTATAAGTGCGTTGCATTCGTGCCATTGCAACTGCAACGAACAGGTAAACAGCGAACACACGCGCAAATGCAATACTGTGTGTGTGCCGACTGCCACATTTTGCTGTGCTCGTGTTGGTTTTCATTCAAGTTTTCCGTTGGCTCGACGACTAGCGAACGAACGGCTACGCTAACCACAAACACGAACAGCGAACAGCCAGCCAGCCAGCAAGCAAGAAACGAATGATCGACGATTGACAACGACCACAGACGACTGTGACTGCAGCAGCGATGCCGTAAGACGTTCGACGTCCAACATGTGCAGCTCGCGTCGACGCCGCAAGACGGCACACCGCTCACTTGGCACTTGGCGACGAACGATAAGCAAATGTGAACGTTGCTGGTTTTCGTATCTTTCAGTTTGTTTGATCAGTTCGAAAAGTGAAGTCGAAGTCGCAAGCGAAAATTCTATTTTGTGCGTCGTTTAGCGAAAAACGCTACAAAACAACACAAGAACCAACAACTGAAACAACGAAGACGAATTAAATACGAAAAAAATCATAAAAACTAACTGTAATTCGATGCATAACCTTTAAGGACTCTGTCGTGAAGCCTACGTTTGGCGAAAATTTCAAAGTTTTTCGTGTGACATTTTTTTGTTGCTGTTTTTTATTTTTTATTATAAGAAAACCCCCCCTCCGAACGGCGTTCGTGCGCAGTGAAGTTGGTTGGGGTATTCGCGTGCACGAGGGAGTCGAAAACTCTGCCAGCCAGTTAAAGTGAGTTACAAATTTACGTGTGCATAACTACAGACGACTTCGTTGTTGCTGCTGGTGGTGCGCGATCAATGAAGTTTTTTATGAATGAATGGAAACAAGTTGTAAATGCGCGCGCGCACTTCATTCAATAAATACTTGCCCATAAACTGCACATACGTTTGTATGTGTGTGTGTGTGTATGTATGTATGTATTTAATAGCTACAGTGGTTATTTTTTCACCGACTAGTTTTTCGAGTTACGCGGCTCGCGACCAAATGCGCCGACGACAACGTTAACGGGCGTGATTTCGATCTAACGAATATTCATCTGTGCGTGATAGTATGTGTGTGTACGTGAATATTTGGACAAGTGTTTTTAACGCAAAATTTTTCTAAGGCTGACTTTGCTAATTAAGCATGAAAATTCGTGTTTGTGAAAAACTGAAACGGCAGCAAATGTAACTGTAAATTGAAAGGAAGAAAATAAAATAAAAGTTATATACAAACTTATTTTTGTTAAATTTGAAAATTTTCATTACTTAACATAATTTCGTTTAATACATAGATAATAATAAAAAATATTTTTTCAGTATAAAATTATTTTCCAAACAAAAAAAAGTGATTGTTGTAATTTTTTTCCTCTCTATTTAAGCACATGCAATCATAGCTAATTAACTTTCAATTCACAAGTTGTCGGGAATGACGTGATTTTCAACTAATTTTCGCTGTCAATCAGCTGGAAAATAGTTTAACCAGCGCGACAATTAATCAACTGAAAGCTGAAAAAATTCGTAAAGTAAAAAATGAAATAAATATTCGAAACAAAGCATTTATAAGCGTATAAAACGTTCGTTAAAACTCGCGCCAGTGAAAAACAGTCGAGAACATGTTTAAAAAAACTGTCTTTTGTTTACAAGAAAAATTGTGAAAAAACAATAAAAAACAATAAAAACTAAAAATAGCTACGCTTCAGTGTATAATAAGAAAAAAAGAAAAGTTAACAACAAAAACAAAAACTATTACAAATTACATATGTATATTATAATAGCATCTAAAAAACGTATATTTGTTTAAATGCGTTTTAATATAAAAGCAAAAATATTGTGCTAATAATAATAACAACAACAAAATGTTATTTGTTTATATTTAAATAATATGCGTCTCATTTAAGAGTAAGAACAACAGTTGTAGGCAAAAAATTTATGAAAATAAATATAAATAAATATCTGCAGAGTGCACAAACAATTTATAGAACTAAAGCATTAAGAACTGTAATATGTATAATAAAATAAAAATATTCATAAACAAATTGATTTGTTTTCTTATTTGTATAACATATTTTTTACCTTTTTGTAATTCTGCTAAATGATTAGGCATATAAAACATTTTAAATTTCGTTCAGAATCTTAAATATTGAAAAAAATTTTTTTTTTAAATTTTTGAAAATTTCGGAAAACCACATTTTTATACAAAAAAAAAATAATTTTTGTAAAAAAAAAATAATTTTTGTAATTTTTTTTTTAATATTTCAATAAAATTACAATTTTAACTTATTTTTAATTTTAATAATTTTTCCGGAAAAGTAAATAAAGTTAATAAAAAGTTATGAAGCATTTACACATAATCAAATATGTATGTAATAGATTTTTAATTAACTTGAGAAATGTTTTTATAGAAGAGTTTCTTAAAACAGAAGCAAATCTTATTAATTAAAGATTATTGTTAGGAAAACAAAGAAAAATAATAAATATAAAAAACAAATAACAATAAACAAGATTAATAATATAGATATAGTTTTTATAATAGATCAGGTAAAAAAGTGTGACAAACAAGTAAAAAAAGTGTTTTTAAAATTATTATAGAAAACATATATTTACATGCATACATACACAAACACACCCGTACTTAAACATACAATACATACATATGTGCATCAATAATTGTTCGCAACAATCGCAGAAACCTTCGATAGTGTTTGAAAATTAATTAAAAATTTAATTAACATAATTTTTTTTCTTGTTTCTAGAACACGCATATAAGGAAAATAATCCTAAACAACTAAAAAATATTTATATTTTTACTAAAACTGAAAATCGATACTCAAAACGTCAGTAACTGACTCATTACAAAAGAAAATTGCAGGAAATTGCAAAATTTGCAGATAAAAAATACTGAAAAGCATTTATATACATATAATCAACGTATATATTTACCACATATGTACTACATAACCGAGCAAAGAGATCGCTGGCAATTGAACACAAAAATTGTTTATGAATCGAGTGTAAATGAGTGATCAGCGAACAGAGGCAGCTACTACTACTTGTGAGCTGTAACTGCACAAAATGTTGCTAGAAACAGGCGATACCACGCTATGTAAACTAAGCTAAATAAAACAAAAACCATACAAACACTACGGATTACAAAAACAAACAAAAAAAAGACAAATAAATAAATAAATAATAAAAGTGTGCAAAACACGCTCAAGGTGTACGAGTGGAGCGTAAAGTGTCAATTACAAGAGGCAAAGTGTTGTTGTTGTTGTTAAATAACAACAACGAAATTAACAATAAATACGAGGCGACTATAGATTGTCGCTCGAAAACAGCGAAAAAATATTATTTTTCTCTGAAATCCAAATAAATTACAAACAAAAAAAAATACAACAAAATGTTGCCACACACAATCCTGCTTGCGCTGCTGCTTTGCTGCCAACACCTCAGCACCGCCTGGACGACACGCCTGCCGCTCGAGGTGTACGAGCTGACGGCGACAGCGAGCGCCAGCAGCGCGGCCGATGACAGCAGCACAGACACGCGGCACAGAAATCTGGAATATGCCACAGTGAATGCGAAAATGTTGCAGCAAGCCAGCGCAACAGCAGCAGCCACGAGAACTTCGGCAGCGTCAGCGTCAACAACCACAACAGCAACGCAAGCCTCTGCAGCGGCGATTGCAACAGATTTACATCACACGACAGCAGGTGCGCCGTTCGCACACCAACACGCGCAACAACAACAACAACAGCAGCAAGTGAAGCAACAGAGCGATCTGCAGCTGGTTATAGATCAACGACGTTCGCGTCAAATGTTGGAGATCATCGAGCAACAGCAACAGCAACAACGTGAACATCAACACAACAAATACCATCGTGAGTCGCTGTTGCAGCAACAACAACAACAGCAGTTGAAGATCTCCAAAACCTCGAGTCCTTTTGCAGTCTACGAAAAAGATAACAACAGTTATAGGCAAAGACACGGCGTAGGTCGCGTGAACGCGCAGGATGTACGCGTACTTTATCAAGTTGGGGTAAGTTTTCTTGCTTTATAAATTATTTATATGCCTTCGAGGCTCGTTATGAGTTATCACTTTCAGACGATGTAAGGTTTCTAATATTTTTTCTAAATAAATGCACTGCTCTGCCGCTCATATCTTCGTGGAAATATGCCTGGAATGTCCTCGAATTGATCCATTGAGTGTTGAGCAGTGATTCTAATCTCTAAATTTTGAATTTGTTTGAACCCATGGTGTTCTAAAAGGTTTTACAAGAGATTTCTAGGCACCTAGAACCATACACTTCGATATTCAAGTTGTCAGATGTGACCAAACAAAAAGCAGAGAACCTATACGATTGAGTAATGATGTCATGAGATCTTAACGTCAACTTGGTCTCTTTAGAACTTTCTGAATACTAATAGTAGAAGACACCATATAAGACTATAATATGTTAATGACCTTTAAAAAATAAGTATTGCTTTGACAATGCCACAACACAGATGGCGCTGTCATCAAGAAGATATAATAAAAAAAGGTATTTTAACTCCGATTTAACTGAAATTAAAAATATAGCAATGCCTATACTGTCAACTACTTTTTTCTGCTTTCCACTTCCTGTACATTTCTTTGACACTCTTGAACCCAAATAAGAACACTCATCAATCCAAGTGAGCACGCCAGTTCAAATAGGTCATTGCTATAAACACGTCATCGGCAAAAATTCTGTCCGGCATTACTCATTTGGCTTATCATTAATTATAATCCAACTTTTGACCACGTTGACCCTACGAAGACCTTATTCTACCCAAGGCATTTCGCACTTACATACGAGTATATGTTTGCATGGAAGAATGTGTACTTCCTATCTTCCGAAGTCTTATTTTGTTGGAGAAATACATACATACATACATCACTATATACTTGTTGTTATATATTTATATTTATAAGAACGACTTGTTTGGTTCTTGGCTTGATGTCTTCACTTGCATCTTCGCTCTAATTTGTCGTAAATAGAAGTTAAATTGGGTGCATTTATGTATGTACGGCTCTGTTAACAAGCCTTTGCTATTATGCGCTCTTAATTGTTGTAACTTTATTTTTAATATTCCATTTTATTATGTTTAAAAGTGTGCTTTTTGTTGTTGCTGTTGCTTGATTGCCTAATGGCCTGCTCCCAATTACTGATCTTCACCATCAACTGAGTGACTGTGTCACAGCCTCTCGTTTGTTGCATTTGAATTCGCTGCCCACCCAAGCATAATTTACGCACTAACGGAGAGCTGACTTTGGAGGAGAGAAAAAATAAAAAAGTGCTTAACTATTTTTAGCTTAGAAAAAATAAAGGGTGTCGCAGTTACTTTGCAAGTATCGCTCTATCGTAGTTGCTCATCATATTTGTGCGCTCTTTTCTATGCTTATTATTCCGTTATTCAATTAAATGCTGTCAATTAATATATGACGATGTACAAATTGAGCAACTAACTGTACTGGTCGTAGTAGGCACCTTTGGCGGCCAATTATAGCAGAGGTTGAAAGTTCAAGTTTTACATATTTTTTTTTCTTTATTTCTATGTGGTATTACACAATGTTCGTTGAAGCATCTTAAATGATTCTTATAATTCGTTGGCGTGTTTGCTACACATTGTGGGGTTTCTCGAAAATTTCTAATGACGATTGCATGAAATATTACATACAAATCTTTAAAAAATATCTGATAAATTCATTCTGAGAAATGGTTGAATTTTTCTAAAACGTTTCTCAGACTAGGGAAGGCAGTTGCATGAAGACTTTTTAATAACAATAATCATTATATAAGCTTTTGAAGTAATCTGTTATGAAATACATGTTATAAAGTTATTGATTAAACAACTATCAAGGGTATTATTATTAAGGCAGTCTGCTTTACAGTCTTCAAAAAATCGATTTTTTTGTTTTGTTTTAAATCTCTTCCAAAACTATCCAAAAATATGTCTTTAAAATTCCAGAGGCCAATTCGACATATTTTCGAAGCTAGAGCAGTTTTAGTGGCCGAGCGTCGAGCAGATGCGAATGCTCACCGAAAACTTTAAAGCGCGTTTACTCGAGTTTTCATTTTCACAAGTGTTAGAAAACGGTGCCGGCGATAACGAAAAGAATGTACTCATGTCCAATTGAAAAAAAACCAAAGTGATCTAGCTTCAGTATTAAATTATCTTCTATTTGAACTAAAAAAGTTGGACAAAAGTATTATTTACACTACTTGTTTTGCCACTTAAAGTCAATTTTTTTTCTTAAAAAAGTGAATTTTTTTTTTCAAACTTCGAAAAAATTTGGAATTTTATAACTTCTTCGGTATTCTTTTACGAGTAGTTCATAAAGCAAAGAAACTTATAAAAATTGGAAAAAAATGGTTCGGCGGTTTCAGATGCATCGCACGACCTCCATCACCGACACCGATTTACAAGTGCAGACTCCAGGCGCTCAAGAAAAAACTTTGAACAACTTTGAAAAAATTTCAATATTTTTTAATAATAAATATTGTTTTTTAAGCCTTAAATATAGTACACTATCGTCTTAAAATTCCGTTTACCGCAATCATTTCCTTCCCTTTCAAAAAAAAAATTGCTAAAAAACACTTTTTTCGGCTTCTAAAGAAGACTACTGCCTTAAGTAGAACCCTGTATATCCCTAAAAGTAGGCTATACTAACTAAAACAACGCAAATATTTCTGGATTTCGGGCGATTTCTGTCGAGTGTTTTTTCGGTTAATGCCAATTATGAGTAAAAAATAAAAAAAAATGGAAAAAAATTGGAAGAAAATAAAAAAAAAATTAAATTTGAAAATTAATTATACAAAAAATTCTTTTAAAGAAGATAAAATTAAAAAAAAACTTGTATTCTAAAAAACTTAGAAAAAATTACATAAAAACAAATTATTATACAAAAACCTTTTTATACAAAACTATTACAAATTTAGAAACTTATATAAATATATATATTTTTTTTTTCATTTTTCGAAGAACAAATAGTAGAAGAATTGAAGTAGTTAATTTAATTTAAATAAAATCACTCTTTATTCTTACTCCTGCATCTATAAAGTTACTATTTTAGTGGCCCTTCATAAACAATTTGAGATATTTCCAACATTTAAGTCAATACAATCTTTTCTACACTGAACAAACTGCAAGATTGAAAGCTTTTCAAATACTTTTTATGTACACATACATATGTATATGTACGTTAGTTACTTATGTGTTTATTTATAACTTCATACATACATATGTACATATAAATCCAGTATCCAGTGTTATTTATAACCATTTATGAAATCAAAGCGCAATGCATTCCATAAACAAAACACATACCAACACTCATAAACAAAGATATGTACATGCCTATATAAATACATGCGATTTTATGTAAGCTTGTGGCAAGCTGCATTTCGTCAAGCGATCTAATGTCAAGTCATAAACAATGCTTTCGCCAACAGCTGCAAGCAGCAATGGCAATCAATTATAATAACAAATGGAGGAGCAATAGAAATGACGCAAAGGAATAATCAATAAGTGAATTATATTCGATTTATGAAAATTTTTATTTTCGAAATTTTTTTTGTTTATGAAAATGCGAAACATAACAGTAAACTAATTGAGGCACATCAATTGTGGTCAGCAACATATAAATTAAAAAAAAAAAATTATTGAAAAAAAAAATTAAAAAAAGATTTTTGAAAAATTATTTTTTTGTTCACAAAATTTTGCTATCAATAAATTTTCGAAAAACAAAAAGCCCAGCAAATATTACAACATCGCGTATAAAATATTTTAAAAGCCAGCGATAATTATGCTAATTTGTTGGAAACTAAACATTTTTCGTAAACAAATATGCATATTTATATTGGAACTATTGAGATATGCGCATATTTACCTTTGCTATCCGCGATTGCCTGTAAATACATATGTACATAAGTGTATATGTGTGTTTTTGTGTTTGTGTTTGCGCTGCCCATATCGTGTTTTATTTCATGATTTATTTAGACAACATTCCATTGCTAGCTGTTTACGGTATTTAACACTCAACGAGCGTGGGCCGATACAACGCCGACAAGCGACGACCGGCAACCAGCAACCAACCAGCAATCGAAAGCCAACATCTGTATATATATACATGTATAAAAGTAGTTGGCTGATCTGCCATTGATGCTGGCTAAAATACAAAGAGACATGCAAAGCTACATACGTGTGTTTATTTGAAAACAATCAGCGTCGAGAGTCTAGTGATAGCGCTCATATGATTTTTCGTTTTAACCAGCCAGTCGAGGCAGTAAGTTAAACAAACAACTTTGGTGTAAATATATTGTAGTGCGATTATATGTTTGTATGTATGTAGGCTGTTCATTGACTGAAAGCCTTCAATGAATCTCCGAGAAGGTTTCCTATTTTCTGATTTCCTTAATTTTTCTATCCAGTTAAATTTTTCGGAAGTTTTCCCACGCAAACAAGTTAGATCTATAGATTCTGCTTCAGTGAAATTATTTTTAAGCATGAGATCTGTGAGTGCGTTCTTCTATTTTGCGGAGTCTCAGATCAATTTAAAATTATATTCTCTCTACTGATCGAAAAATTCTACGAAGATTTTGGGATCGGTGTCAGACCTGTTTTTTTTTTTTTGAAATATGCAATACCGTTTCGAAACTATTTTTAAAAGTTCAACAAAATATATTTCTGAGCTATTCTTACGAGGTGTGTTCAAAAAATAATGGTAATTTTTGTTTTGTGAAAAAAAAATTGATTCATTCGTCTACATTGCCTATCCAAACCCGTGAATATGTTCAATTTTACAATTCCCGTTATTTTTTGAACACACCACGAACAATTGCTATCAAATAAAGTAAAAAACAACAACAATTTACTTTAGAAATTCGCAACTTCCGTAACCACTTTTTTGCTTATCCGGTTCGGCGTGTCACCCAGTCGTCCCATTTAGCGTGGCGAACGCAAGGCAACACAGAGAAGGTGAAACAAAAAAAAAAATGAAAGAAAGAAAGATAGCGAAGAGAGAAAAAATCGAAATGAAGGCACAACAATGCATTTATGAATGAAATATCAATGATCCACTTCTTCGTCGCCAATTGCCACATGAATTAACTGGCGACCGGCCGCCAAGCCGTACACACACACAGAAGCGCAGTGTGGCAAGTATGTTTGCTATGTTGCATGATTGGAATTGGTGTTGGCGACACAAAACAGCAGCGAAAACGGCGACGACGACGACGACGGGCAACAATTGAATGCAACAAGAATTGACTGCAACAACAACAATATGCAAGCATACAAGCAAATGCCACAGCGACAAACGGTTGGGACACCATGACCGTTTTGGCTGCTTGACGTAGCTTTGTGTTATTGTTGTGGCATGGCGAATTGTCGCTTTTTTTGTTGTTATTAACTTCGCTGCTTACTTTAATGCCTGAATGTTGCAAATGTTGGCGTCGTGCGTCACTTGACTTGACTTGACTTCCTTTGGGTGTTTTGTTTTTTGTCGTTTTTGTTGCTTTCAGTTTGGTTTTGTTATGCTGTTGAGCAGCTGAATATTTCCAATTGACAGAGTGGCAAAGAGTGGAAGTTGCAACAACGGCGATTTTTTATTATTTTTTTTTTACTTGCCACAGTCACACTAACTTTTCTGATTGTATGGGTGTGTGTGTGTGTTTGTGTGCAACAGTGTCAACAATAGTAGTAATAACAAACGAATGCAACGACACAAAATAACAACAATAACGACAACAGCACATAACACTAGCATAATTTCCATTCATTTGACCACTTAAGTGGCGCATTCGTTTCCGCTCATTGATCGGTTAGTTTGTTGCGAAAAGCGAAACAAAAAATGCACAATGCACGAGGAAAGTGAAGTGAAGGAAGCGAAAGAAAAGTTAAGTGAAAAAAATCGCTGTATTTGCTTAAGGTGTTTAACGAAGAGTTGTGGGTTAGGTAACCTGTTGACTTTAAAATTTACAAAAATTTTGAAAATTTTCTGAAAAAATCGATTCTATAGGGTTCTATGGTTCGAATCTAATGTGTTCAAAAACTTACGGGAATTGTAAAATTTAAAATTTACGGATTTGGAACCAGCATCCATATTCGCCAGTAATGGAAAAATTAAGAGAGCCTTAAAGCACTGTCGTTTTACAAGGATACTCGTAGATGAAATCGCTGAAGGAGAAAAAGGCTATCCGAAAAATATAGTTTGATAAGTGTTTCGGCGATTGGAAGAAGCGCTGGCATAAGTGCATAATATTGAATGAGGACTATTTTGAAGGCGACAACATTAATGTAGACGAATAAATATATTTGTGAGAATTAAAAAAAATAGAATTCCCATTATTTTTTGAACACACCTCGTATGTACATATAAATTTATGTTTACAACCACATAAATATGTGCACATAAATATTGAGGAATGCTGCCGATTTGACAGTGCTGGCCGCATATGAATCCGCGTTCGTTCCGGTTACAGACTATCGTGGGAACGTGGAATTCCTAAAGGTTATCGATCGATCTATACTCATATATTAGCAGTCGGTAAGGGTTATGAGGACTCTCCATTAGTTCTTAAGCTCTTTTAAAATTAAATATTTCAAGAGATCCACCTTTACAACCTTCCTTTATGCGCTTAGATCATCTTTCTTGGAAGCAAGCTGCTTCTTCGTAGTTTCTGGCAGATAAAGTGTCTAAGGATGTTAAGACTGAATAAGATGAGCTCATTTTTATTATATTTAATATGCACCGACTACTTTTTTATCACAAAAGAAACTCTTCATACAACAAAAACAAAAAAATCTCAAAAACGCATGCAAGCCACTAACAACTCAATATGTCTTTGACTCGCAGTTAAGCATTTGAACTTGTAAAAGATTAAATCAAAACTACATTTAACATTAATTATCACACACCTGCCGCGCCACTGTTACAATTAGGGATAATAAAAACAGAAAGAACCGCACTTTTAATGATGTCGGGTAAATTGAAGAAACACCTTTGCTGGAGCAAAAAGTTGAGATAAAGAAATAAAATGAAATCAAAAATGAAAAAATGCTAAGATTGCGAGAAAAAAATAAAATTCCTTCGGCTAAAGTGGTACATTTATGGGGCACTTAGGCGCAGCGAGGCAACAACAACAAAAAAATAAGAATTACCATTAAAGTGACTATTAGAAAAGCAAAAACACAATAAAAAAGGTAAAAAATAAATGAAAAAATAGAAGCAAAAACAAAAACAATAAATAGTAGAAAGAATGTGTGTACTTGTGAGGCGAAAAAGTAATCTGTTGTAGGGAATTGAAATAATCTAATTTGAGTGGAATTCTTGACCGACAGAAATACCTTGCTTCATACATACATACACATATAGTAACTGTCCGTTTTATTCTTTACTCGCACGCGTACATATATATGTGTGTGTGTGAGTGTGAGTTGAGATGCTCGAGACGCTTAAGTGCCATTCACGGAATTAAAGTAAACAGAGCCACACGGCTAAGAGTGGACCGAAAGGCACACACATACACACACACCCAAGCGGCAGAAGTAAATATTGTATGTGTATGTGAGTGTTTAGTTAGATTTGCATATGCTTGTAGACTCCGATTTAAGCGTTGCCCATTCATATATGCATATTTGTACAGATCCTCTGTACACAAGGCGAAAGCCAAATATTTACCAAATGAATTCATGGCTAACTGCACACACATACACACGCACCAACGAAAACATATGCTCTGTATGTATAGCTGTGTGTGTGTGTTTGTCTGTGCAAGCGCACGCTGCTGGAGAGATACTACTTGAAGTCTCAAAGAAAAACCAGCTACCGGTGTTACGGGCTCTCAATTTAATGACCATCATTAACATATGCCGGACAAACGTAGCAATAACAACAACAACAACAACAGCAACAACAACAATATTACCCAAAAGCGATATGTAATGAAGAAAAAAGGGGTACGCCATATAGACCGTAATATGTCCGAGTCAGCGGCGAAGTGTAGAAAATGTGTGTGTGCGCAAAGCAAAATTCCAAACAGCACAGCAGCCAATGTTATTTGCTACAGCAAAGCAGAGACGACAACAACAAAACGGAGGCAAAATAAAGACAATAACAAAAATTACAACAAAAACAATAAAAAAACAACAAGAAAGCCTAAAGCAAACGAAATTCGTTGCGGTCGAAAACATGATGCCCGAAAAATCAAACAGCAAGTGAGCAGCAACAAAAGCCAACAACAATCACAAAATAAGCAAGCAAAAGCCGCAACGAATGCAACAACCAACAGCCACAGTTTTTGATTGAGTTTTAAGGCCAAAATGCTTACATTGGCTCACACACATGCATACACACATATATTTTGACATACAGACTCAGTTACATATATGCTCATACATATGTGTGTGATTTGGCACACCAGCTGTAGTGTTTGTTGTGACCACATGAAGGCCGGCTGCAAAGCTTCGACCAACTTGTCGGTCACATTATCGTGCAACTGTTCGGTTAGCCAACGTATGGGGGTTAAGAAAATACTCGAAATTCTCTCGGCAGCGTCTCTGAATTTCAGTTCGTTGTTGTGATAGACTAATTGCAAGAGTCTCAGTACAGAGTACAGATTTCTTTGCTTAAACTCACGAGATTCGGTGAAGACATTTTGTTAACTTCACTTTGACGCTAATTAAAGCGTGCTTTTGTGGAGATTAGCTTTAAAATTGTTTTTTGAAAATAATTCTTAGTTTTCGCTGCAAAATATTGCTGAATATATTTTTGTTCAAGACATATACCAAATACAACCATATTGAATCTATATTAGTAATCCAGAATGCTTGTACTAATTTCAATTTTAACTGCTTATCACACCAGACCGCTCTATTGAATAGTTTTAATTTGCATTTCCGCTCTCAAGTCATCTCTGATGTCTTATGCCCGTATTAGTATGCAAGCCCTCTACAAATGGCCACTTAACTATTCACAAATTGTCTATGGAGATGTGTTTTTATTGATATTAAATATTGATTGCACAATTACAATAACACTTTATATAAATGTCAATGGCAACAGGATCGCTGCATTTAAGTGTCCTTTTTCATATAAAATTTAAGTGGTCTCAATGAAACTTAACGGCCTACGCAGCACAACGCCGCACAGCAGGAGGCAATGTGAGGTTATGGGCGTTTTGCATAGCTGCATGTTTGCTGGGCTGAGAGGGCCAGAAATATAAATAAATAAGCTTATCGGTTGTTGTAGGTATATGTGCTCATAGGTATATCTTTACTGAGACATATGTCCTTGGATGATATGCAGGCAGTGTTTACGTGTAAAATTTATAAAGTTTTTCGTCATATATTGAGTTAAAATATGAAAGAGGTTACTAAGCATTATTTATAACCAAATTGATATAAAATATATAGCTTAGAGATTAAACTTTCGAATTAATACTAGAGTTTTGATCCCATATAAAGTAATCGCAGCATATGGCAGAAGAACGACAGCCGCAAGCCAGTCCTATAAGCACCTCCATAAGCAACCAACTTCTAAGCAGCACAAAAAATAAGAACTCAGCGCTCAGAGCGGGTCACAGATTTTTCTAGTGTTGTTGTTGTTGTTGTTTTACACTTTACTATGTACCAGAGTGCAAAGTGCAGTTCCGTTCTTTGTTTATATTTGTACATGCTTATGTTTATTTTGTCATACACACACGCATACGCACATATATTGAGTACGAGCATTTGTGTCTGAAAATCTGCAGCCACCTGCCACTTACCGAACTGGCTGTAGCAGACGGCGTCACATACAATATGAACATTAACAACATGGCAACACACCAATGCACACACATAGCTAGTCTTGTGTGTGAGGCGAAAGGTTTTCTGGGTTAAACCGGAAGTCCGGAAGTGATTTAATGCATTCCTCAATATAAGGATGCAAACAAAACAGAAAAAAAGCAAAAAACAATGTTCAACAACAACAACAACAGTTGTAAAAACTTAGAACCCGGAACAAGGATATACAAAAGGCAACAACAACAAAAACACAAGCAGTCCATACACAACAATAACCGGAAGCAGGGAGTAAGGAAGAACATGTGCAACAACAATAACAACAACAACGCACTTAGCCACTTTAAAAGCAGATTAGCAGCAAATGTGTGGATAGCTTGCCCAGGCGAACAGGTTTCTAAAATACGACAAAAAGCAACAACAACAACAACTAAAAAGGAAAAAGGAAAAAAACGAAAATAAATCAATAACAAAGCAGGAGGAACAACTAGTACATATAAGCATGCTGGGAATGCGTCAGTAAAATTAGAAGACGACAACAGCAGCAGCTATAATAACAACAAAAACGGAACAAGAATCCGGAAGTACGGAAGTGGATTGAACGGCGTTCGTCCGGCTGATGGCTGTTGCTTACCAACACAAGCACACACACACACATACACAGATGTTCTCATTTGGTTCTGTTGTATGTACACCTAGGCGATGGCTCGACTTTGTTCTTTATTTGGTTCCGCGGCTATTAACTGTACATATGTATGTTTGTACATCTGTATGCATCGTTTGTGTTGTTGTCGGTTCTATTTTTTTTCGTCTTAGCAGCGTCACACTTCCGGATTGCGTGGCATAAGCGAGCATCATTTACGGCACAAAGGTGTTCACACTTTGCTTTCGTGCATAGACATACATACATATGTGGTTCAGTATGTGCATTCCATCTAGACATGTGTGTACTTATGTCGCTTGATTCATATGACCTGCGGCCGCCGCTGCTTCTTCTTACTTCCGCTTTCACTGCTCTTCTCCCCATTTCCATTTGGTTTACTTACAAGCAATCGAGTTTTTTTTTCTTATTCACTTCCGATCATAATGTCATTGCTGTCGCCGGTTGGGTTATGATCTTCACTTACTGTTGTTGTTGTTGTTGTTAATGTGATTTTTAGAATCATCAAGAGCCACAACTGTAGTTCCGGTATTAATTACTTTGCTTGTACATTAGTTTCTTCTATTTGGCTACGATTTTTTTATTGGTTCTTCGATGATTCTTATGAGATTCACCTTTGACGATTGCTTCCGGATTTATGCCATTCTAGTTAAGTGAGATTGTCGGGGAAATGGCGGTTGGGGGAAAAAGCATTTCAATATTTACATATTGGCAGTCGTAGAATTAAATATGTGTATATGTACGTACATATATAGATATGTATTGGTATGAAGGTTCTGATGAGAAAAATAGTTTTAAAAAATATTTTTTTGATAAATTTATTTTTTTTTTATAAAAAATATAAAAATTTAGAATACTTCTTTATATTACCATTTAAATTTTTTAGTTTATGTTACAATTAATTTTTTTAAGTTTTAGTGATTTTTTTTAATTGAAATTTTTTTTATACTTTTATAATTAATTTTTTTTTATAATTTTTAAAAAGCCTAAAATTAAAATTAAACTTTGTAAGTAATCGAAAGAAATTTGTATATGATTTTACATGTTGTTGATTCGACTTCTTAGTGACATTGACAGTTACAAAGAATAAATTAATAAACAAAATTAATACCAACAGAAATTTTTTTCGAACAAATAGTTCACAAATTCACTTTTATACTCTCGCAACAAATGTTGCTAAAGAGAGTATTATAGTTTTTTTCACATAACGGTTGTTTGTAACACCCAAAACTAAACGAGTTACATATAGGGTTATATATACCAAAGTGATCAGGGCGAAGAGTGGAGTTCAAATCCGAATGTCTGTCTGTCCGTCCGTCCGTCCGTCTGTGCAAGCTGTAACTTGAGTAAAAATTAAGATATCTTGATAAAACTTGGCACACTTATTTCTTGGCACCATAGGAAGGTTGCTTTCGAAAATGAGCAAAATCGGACCACTGCCACGCCCACAAAATGGCGAAAACCGAAAACACATAAATGGCCATAACTAAGCCATAAATAAAGCTATGGAAATAAAATTTGGTATGAAGGATCGCACTATGAAGGGGCATATTTGGATGTAATTTTTTTGGGGAAGTGGGCGTGGCCCCGCCCCCTACTAAGTTTTTTGTACATATCTCGCAAACCAATAAAGCTATATAAACCAAACTTTCTGCAGTCGTGTTTTTTAGCCACTTCCTAATACAGTCCAAAAATGAAAGAAATCGGATCATAACCACGCCCACCTCCCATACAAAAGTTAGGTTGAAAATTAGTAAAAGTGGGTTAACTCACTAAGGAAAAACGTCAGAAACACTAAATTTCACATAAGAAATGGCAGATGAAAACTGCACTCAAATTTTTTTACAAAATGGAAAATGGGCGTGGCGTCGCCCACTTAGGGGTCAAAAACCATATCTCAGGAACTACTCGACCGATTTCAATGAAACTTGGTTTGTAATAGTTTCCTTACCTCCCAATAATATGTTGTGAAAATTGGCCAAATCGCTTCACAACCACGCCTACTTCCTATATACCAGAACTTAGAAGATGATCTGAATCGTTTACTTTACAATATATATAGTAAGCACTAGTGAAGATATCGGTGCAATACTTTGCACAAATACTGTATTTATAGTGTGGCAGCCCATTGCTAAAAATCGCCGAAATCGGACCATAGGTTTTCAAGGCCCCATGTATCGAACATGAGGACCTCGGTGCTTCTAACCTAATATTATAGTTTCCAACTTTCAATGGACTTTATACAATATATATGACAAATATGTGGGTCAAATTGTATATTATATAATATAAATAAAGTTAAACAAATAAATTGCGAGAGTATAAAATGTTCGGTTACACCCGAACTTAGCCCTTCCTTACTTGTTAATTAATATTCTTCTTCTTCTTGACTGGCGTAGACACCGCTTACGCGGTTATAGCCGAGTCCAAAACAGCGCGCCACGTATCCCTCCTTCTGGCAATTTGGCGCTAATTGGTTATACCAAGCGAAGCCAGATCCCTCTCCACCTGGTCCTTCCATCGGAGTGAGTAGAGTTTAGTTTTTGTTCGTCGAGAGAGGACTTTACTTTTCAATTGCCTACTTAGTCCATAGTATCACCTGTTGGCAAGAGAGATTCTGCGTTGGATTTCCAGGCTTAATTAATATTAATCCCTACAATAATCCAAATATTCATAAATTTTTAAAGGCAAAGGTCACCAGAAGTATATAAATTTATTATGCTTTCTATACACATACTTATCTAAACATCTTATTAAAATAAGATAACTGTGTATACGAAATTCATATAATAAATTATGCAAAAACTCAGTTTCATTATTGTACAAATACCTGCATAAGTTTATAAGCATGTTTGTTTGTCCGTATGTTTTTGCATTATTTATTTGCGAGTCAACCAATTTTCCGCTTGATAAATCTGCAAATACCATTTCCGCTCATCGCTTTAATTTTCTAGCGATTTTTTTCTACTACATCCACATAATTATGTTTCCCGCTTACTCATATATATAGAACTATATATGCATATATGCACCTGTTATATACCAACAATATGCATTGAAATTAACATCCTTTTACGTAATAATAGTAAACGTTGACACAGCATCCCTCACCTGCGCTGCCAGCCAATCAGTTCTACCTTTTTTCATAGATCTTACTCCCGCCATGTAGTATCGGTGGTGACCTACATACTCTTCTATATGAATGACTTACAATAGAGTTGGACACACCTGCCAGCCAATTCTGGCGACAAACAAATAACTCATGCATACATACATATATGTAGATAGCATTATATTGAATTCCCGCTTTTTTAAGCGTTACATAACATGAAGGGTTCCTTTCAAGGATGAATCACAAGAGAAGTATAAGGAACTTTTACACTCCCCCTTCCGCAAGTGTTTGACAAATTCTCAGGATTTTATATATTTAAATTTATATAATGAAATTCTTTTACAAGAGCTCATGCGTGGGGTTTATTAAATATATATATTATATAATAATACATTAGGGTCGTTCTTATATGCAATTATTTCGAGGTGCAATTTTTGGTTTCCTAAAAATATTAGCGTTAAAATATTAAAGCATAATAAAATTTCAGTTTCGGCATTTAAATTTATGAAACAGTGTTGCCACATTATTTTTGAAAAAAAAAAAATTACGGATTCAAGAATGAATTAAGCGAATTTATTAAAGATGTATACGTTTCAGAATAAATTTAAAAAAATATTGTTTTATTATATGTATTATCGTTCTTAAGGAAGTCAAATAAGTCATTATATCAGGCAGAGTTATTTGTTAAGCCCTGAAAATATTCCACACACTTCTGAACAACCCTAATATGCATTCGATATACGCAATTAACATACAAAACTCCTGTGCGCTTACATCCTCGTGTGAAACTACAATAAGAAAGGGGAGAGAAAGGCTGTGATTTTCAACTCTTCTTGTTGTTTGCGTGTTTTCAAGGAGAAAAAGAAGCATGCAAGGATATGTGCTCACATGCAGTGAAAACTTCAAAGCGCAGCAAAGCATTCACGGAAGAAGCACTATTTAGTTATTGTATACTTAAGGGGTGTCTGTCTACTTAAGAAGCGTGAGAATATGCTCGTGGCGTTTGTTTCAACAACTTGAAGTTGAAGGATGTGCAAAGTCGTCCCTCTTCCAACTGTAAATATTTGTATAGTCAAAAACCTGATGGCGGGCCATGCGAAGGAGGTAAATACTTATGTGTGTAGAAAATGCCTAATAATTGCTGGCATGAAAAGCGCAGGGTGTCATACATATCAATTACAATAAAAATTATAAAATTATAAATAATTTTAAACTTTAAAAAGGACTTAGTTAATATGCTCATATAAGTACATAAAAAGAGCAGGGTTTTAGAGCCAATAAACTTTATTTTGAAAAAAAAAAAAATACAACAAGTAAGGAAGGGCTAAGTTCGGGTGTAACCGAACATTTTATACTCTCGCAATTTATTTATTTAACTTTATTTATATTATATAATACACAATTTGACCCACATATTCGTCTTATATATTGTATAAAGTCCATTGAAAGTTGGAAACCATAATATTAGGTTAGAAGCACCGAGGTCTTCGTGTTCGATATATGGGGCCTTAAAAACCTATGGTCCGATTTCGGCGATTTTTAGAATGGGGCTGCCACACTATTAACATAGTATTTGTGCAAAGTTCTGCACCGATATCTTCACTAGTACTTACTTTATATATTGTAAAGTAAAAGATTCAGATCGTCTTCAAAGTTCTGGCATATTGGAAGTAGGCGTGGTTGTGAAGCGATTTGGCCTATTTTCACAACATATCATTGCGATTTAAGGAAACTATTACAAACCAAGTTTCATTGAAATCGGTCTAGTAGTTCCTGAGATATGGTTTTTGACCCATAAGTGGGCGACGCCATGCCCATTTTCCATTTTGTAAAAAATCTGAGTGCAGCTTCCATCTGCCATTTCTTATGTGAAATTTAGTGTTTCTGACGTTTTTCGTTTGTGAGTTAACCCAATTTTAGTAATTTTCAACCTAACCTTTGTATGGGAGGTGGGCGTGGTTATGATCCGATTTCTTTCATTTTTGGACTGTATTAGGAAGTGGCTAAAAAAAACGACTGCAGAAAGTTCGGTTTATATAGCTCTATTGGTTTGCGAGATATGTACAAAAAACTTAGTAGAGGGCGGGGCCACGCCCACTTTCCCAAAAAAATTACATTCAAATATGCCCCTTCATAGTGCGATCCTTCATACCAAATTTTATTCCATAGCTTTATTTATGGCTTAGTTAAGGCACTTTATGTGTTTTCGGTTTCTGCTATTTTGTGGGCGTGGCAGTGGTCCGATTTTGCTAATTTTCGAAAGCAACCTACCTATGGTGCCAAGAAATAAGTGTGACAAGTTTCATCGAGATATCTTAATTTTTACTCAAGTTACAGCTTGCACAGACGGACGGACGGACGGACGGACGGACAGACAGACATTCGGATTTGAACTCCACTCTTCACCTTGATCACTTTGGTATATATAACCCTATATCTAACTCGTCTAGTTTTGGGTGTTACAAACAACCCTTATGTGAACAAAACGATAAAACTCTCTAGCAACTTTGTTGCGAGAGTATAAAAAAAATACAAAAAGGTGGCAATATTCTATTAGTCGTTTAGCAAATTCACTTAAAGCTGCCTGACAAATATGCTATCATTTATAATCTTCAACTCCTGCCTGTTGCTTTATGGAAACCACTTTAGGTTAGCAATAATTACTTATGTGGCATGAATGTGTATGCAAATGCAACTTGTGATATTCATTGCAATTGAAAGCAAAATTCTTGTGGAATTTTAAATGCATTCTTTTGGTCGAGACCGAGACCGTAAAAGGAATTTGATACGTCAACCACTTGCATACACACACACACATACATACAAACAAATATATATAATACTAAACTGGTTCATTCATTCATATTAAACTGCTACGAGCTGCAGCTATAGAAAATCAGCATGTAAATATGTATATAAATATATGAAGAAACTTGAGTAATACTAACTGATTCATTAACTGGCATATTACTGCTGCTTTGAAGTGACAAATTTACTCTGCTACGGTGGGGAGTTCAAAAAGTGAGCACAAAGTGGCATATGCAGAATGACAGTAGTCAGTACATATTCAAGAAAAAGACAGCAAAAACAACAAAGACAACCGAGGCTGACATTGGCTATGGTTAACTTGGTTAAACTACTTCCTATAAGACACACACACACACACACACAAAAGAATGCGCATAACTGCATGTTAGTGTATGTGTGTGTGTGTGCGTTTTGCGTCTGAAACTTTGTTGCATGGCTTGTTTGCTCATAATGAAGCTCGTATTACAATTTCCCACTAAAACCAAAACTTCCAGCAAACTGCAAGCCTACAAGTGTGTGTGTGACTGTTCTTGTTGTTGTTGTTGTTGGTAAGTGTCTGAAAGTAACCAACAGTTGACTCGAAATGAATGAATGAATGGATGGCATATACTAAGTGGATACTGGCAGACAGCTAGTCCGTCAGGCAGTCAGTTAGTTAGTAGTGAGTTCGACGCTTTAGTAGCTCGGTTAGCCAAGTTTCCGTCTAAGTGAATCAGTGGCATACCCCAGTTGAGTTTGACATTGACATAAGAACGTAAGAAAGAATGTTTGTCGCCGATAATGTTAGGCGAAGAAGCAGTAGAAAGAAGAGGAGAAGTTGGTGGAGTAGGCGGAAGAGAAGTTGTTGGTTGTTGGAGAGCGGGAAGAAGCGGCAGCGCCAATGACACGAGTTGCAATCATTTATGTTGTTTGCAAAGTTTCGACTACAAAAGCGGCTAATGACAGCAACTGCCAATGTGGCTAATACACACATACATACAAACATATAAGTACATATGTATATTAATAATATGCTCAGTTATATATTTGTTATGAATATTTGAGCGCAATTAGACGTGCCAGCTGGACATATATATATAGATAATGGACGTACAGTGGCCACAGAGGCGCTCCAGCTGGGATGTTGGGCGAATATATGAAGCATTGTAGAATTTATATATGTGTGTATGTAGGTGCAATGCCTGCATTTGTGGCATACTTTGAGCGACTGCAGTTGACAACATAACCAAGCAAAGCATGTCACTATGCACATTTGTCTCTTCATATGTGAGTGCATGTGTGTGAATTGTTAGTTGCGGCAAAGATTAGTTGCTGCACTAAAATTAACCGCAAAATGCGGGCTCAGCTGGGTACACACACACTCAAATATAGATACACATACATACATATGCGCTTATAACTGCTGGCGATATGCATGTATGTATGTGTGTGCGCCTTTATGCGGTTTTCTTTGCATTGCTGTACGTTTACGATGAGCACTTCCGGTGCGTGTTGCAAGTAGCAAATGTGGAATTTCATGTAGCATATAAGCTACTCATGTGCTACTCTGCGCTTTGTAAGTATGTTGTTGCTGCTGCTATTGCATGTATGTATGCGAAAATTCCTTTACTCACACAATGCTTAAATGAAAATCCGATAGCCAGCAACTTGCGGCAGTGGTTGCAGGGTTAATTTAACAGAAATTCTTTACAGGGCAAATATTTTCGCTTTCAACGTAACGCTCTGGAGGAGCACAATATATATATTTTCATATAAGTAAATATATATATATATATTGTATATATGTGTGTATGTGTGCATTCTGGGAAGCTTTGCAACTTCCGTTACCGCCATAATCCTTCATTGTATGCTCAACGCACACACACACACACACATGCAGTGGCAGGCAATTATGTCACAACCGCCCCTTTCGGTTAATTGTTTGTTTCGCACAAACACACACACACACACTGAGAGAGAGATGGAAGCGCTTTTGTGCTTACCTGCATAAAGTTAAAAGTTGAGTTGAAAATCATTTGTGTCGGCACGTTTCACTTCTTTTGCATTCACACGCCTCATATTGTTGTTGTTGTTGCGTAATATTTTTTTTCTCACAAGTGGCTTTTGCTTCCGGCTTGGCATTTTTTTCCATCATGGCATGCATTTTTGTTAGTTGTTATTTTTGCACGCCACTGTTTTTGTGTTGGAATTTTTCATGTGTGCTTGCTATGGCTTTAAAGCAATGCTCAAAAAGGATTTCAGAGTCAAGGACATGTATAAACCATTTTTTTGTGTGGCAACACTGTCAGGCAACTTGCAAGCCATTTAGTTGATGCTCATATAATTTACAGTTATGTATTTTTTTGTATTTTTTATATAATTAAATTTATATTTTTTGCAAATTTCTTTAAATTTTTCTAAATTTAGTTAAGTTAAATAAATGTAATTTTTATATTTTTATTTTTAATTTTTTAACTTTTTTTAAATTTTTTTTAATAAAAATTTATAATTTTTTTTTAATAAAAATTTATAATTTTTTTTATTTGGTTTATTTTTAAATTTATATTTTTTATAATTTATTCATGTTTTTCGACATATTTAATTTAACTACATATTTTTATTGACCCATTTGCGTTGATTTTGTTTTTGTCTGCGCCTTTTTATTTCATTTTATTTGTATTTTTATTGCCGCTCGCTATTTTCGCACCCGCTGACGTGTGCTGTTTACTTTCTTCTTGTGCCGTTACAAAAAAACAAAAAAAAAACGCCCGGAAAATAAGCTGAATGAATGAAATCATCGAAAATACATGGTGTATTTTAGCAATCACAACAACAATAATAACATTTGTGAATGAAGCAGCAACATGCCAAGAGCAATTGCTACACGCCAGGCGCAGACAGCTGCTGTTGAAGGCAGTCACACACATACACTACAAACTAAAATATATTAAACACACACACTTACACTTTTCGAAAATATCGTACAAATTAAAATCGAAGTTGTCGGTCCATTTCTCGTACGCTCTGAGCTTTTTTATGCCATCAATGGTGGCCTGTAGGCCCGTAGGCTTGTCTAAACAACGGCGTTCATGTTCATTCAACCATTCATTCAAGCATTTATTTAACGCGTCAGTCTGTCCGCGCAACCGTCTGCTTGGCTGTCTGTATGTCTGTCTATGTGTATGTATGTATGTGGGTGCATGTCTTGGTGGAGACCAACTTAACTTTGTAGTCTTGGCCCATCTTTGGTTGTTTATAAGTTTACGTCTCTTTTCCATTGTTTTGTTGGCTTTTATGCGTGTTTATTGGTGTTTTTTTTTTGTAATTTTAAATATCCATTCGTTTTGTTGATTTTATTGCCGTGCGCATTGTTGTTGTTGCTGTTGCTGTTGTTGACGCGCTTCACATTCCTCAATAATGTGGGACCAATAACACACACACACATCATTCCATGGGCACGTATACACCTCCCCCACTCCACACTCCTCCATACACTTTCACGATTCATTCATAAGATTTCATCGTCCACCGCACACCGGCGTCTACATACATACGCCACTATTTCATTCATAAAAACATCCATTCATTCATACAATCAATTGCCGTAAACACACACATTCTGCTTTATTGCTTTTGTTTTTGTAGTTTTTCGCGGCCTCTCGCTCGCGCTCACGATATTTATCTGCCGCTGTTTACTCGCTCACACAACCAAATCGCCAGATCGACGAGAGTATCCACATTGTTGTTGCCGCGAGCCACCCGCTCGCCCCTGCCGCGCCATGCTCCGGCTCCGGCTGCTGCTGCTGCGATCTGTGATGTTTGACAGCTTTTTCTTTCGATGCGGTTGATTGTTGCCAACGCTGTTGCTGCTGTTGTTGTTGTTGTTGCGGCGTTCTGCTTGCTCGCCGCTGTTGTTTTGCCCATTTTTTGCTTGAACGCTTTTCCGTTTTACTGCCTCTTTAGCATTTGTTTGTGTGTGTGTGTGTGCGCCTTTTGTTGTTTAATGGCGTTTTGTTGTTATTGTTGTCGTTGTAATTTGTGAAACGAGAAAATGATTTTTTATTCTTCCGCCGCTCCGTCCCTGTCATAAGCTTGTTGTCTTCTTTAAGACCGGAACCAAATCTTAGCGGCTCTAAAACACCAACGTTTCTTCCGTTCTGCTGAAGATTTGTTGTTGTTCTTTATTTAAATGACTTTTATGCTTTTTTTGTGTTGCATTTCGTTTTAGTTCGGGTTTTGTGGGTTTTCTTTAATATTTACGGGTTTTATGGCACTACAACTGGCTTGTTACTTTGCTGTAACGGTAATGGTTAGTTGAGTCTCAAATTGACAATCGATTATGAGAGTGTGTCGAATCGAACAAGCAACTGGCATAGTCAACAACAACTTAAATGAGGTCCAATATACTCTCTTGGTTTGAATAACATTGCTGTTGCTTTCGCATGTAAATTTTTAGTTAAGAGAGGAGAATAGCAAGTGTTACATATAACTACATGATGTGTTCAAAAAATAACGGGAATTGAAAATATTTAATTTTACGGCTTTGGAGATTTTTTTTTAGGTGTTGATATCGAATGTGGACTATTTTAAAGGCGACGACATTGATGAAGAAGAATGCATAATTTTTGTTTTTTTTTTTAAACGAAAATTCCCGTTATTTTTTGAACACAACTCCTATATTAATATAGCGCTTTATATAACTATATACAACCATTATAACACAAAATTAAAAAATAAGTCAAAATCACGAAATAATCAATGACACAACAAATAAAAACGTGAGAACCACAAGTTCGACAAATCGTTTGAGACAGCAGAAAATCGAAGAATAATTTCAACTCACTCAATCTTAATAACTTCCGCAACGCACTTCCGTTCCACGCACAACTGCAATTATTCACACACTCGCACACACACACATCCTCAACTCATGTAACCAGCAAAGCTGAAGCTGTTAGAGACGCATCCGGAAGGTGTGTAGATTTCTAACCGCAATTCTATCACTAAGCACGCCAATCAGCTAAGCGGTGAAAAGAATCTTGCATTCTCCATTGCCCACGGCTCTTTTAACGCAAGACGACGAGCATTTCTCGATAAGAGCAATCTTCATTACACACACATGTTTGAGTGTGTGTGTGTGTGCTTTGGACCAAGCGCAACAAGTGTGTTGGCCACACGACTGTACGAGCGAGTATTTCCCACAGCACGGCGACGCCACGCCAAACCACATACTTCCATACAACATCCATATGTGTAAGTATGTGCGGTTGTGCTGCGACTTGTCTCAAAGGAAAGTCGCTGGTTGAGGAAGTAGACTTATGGTACGCCATCGTCGCCGTCGTCATTGTCGTGAGCAGCAGAAGAGTTGCCAAGAAAATTGTCGCCGGCTAGACACTGTGATCTTGTAAGTGGCCAGTCGCCAGCGGCTTAAAGTGATAAATGCACACCGGTGTTGGCTTATGAGTGCCTATGTGTGTTGTTGTTCATTTTGCCACTTCCGCGATCATTTTAAAATAGAGTCACTCGAATAAATATGTATGATGTCTGTCGATAACCGGAAGGATGCTTTCTTTCTGGTTCGCTTTTTTATTTTTCGAAGTTGTTTGCCGTTAATACTAAAAGCGGTTGGTTAGAAGTGTCATGCAAATTCTATTAAAGCCAAGATTGTTTCGAGTTTTGATTTAAAAATTGTTCGATCGAAAATATTTATGATGAACATTTTTAATAATCTTAGCATTGCCTAACTAATTAAATAAAATTATCACGATCAATGAGGAGGATAATAAAGTCTGCTTACAGATAAAAAAAAAACAACCCAGGTATTGATCTAATTTGGGCTTAACGTCACTTTTATCCGAGCAGAGATTTGATCATGGTTTTCATTGGACTCTGAATAGCTTGAATCTGTGGAAACTCATATCGGTATCTCATTGTCTTTATACTCTCGCAACAATGATGCTAAATAGAGTATTATAGTTTTGTCCACATAACGGTTGTTTGTAAGTCCTAAAACTAAACGAGTTAGATATAGGGTTATATATACCAAAGTGATCAGGGTGAAGAGTGGAGTTCAAATCCGAATGTCTGTCTGTCCGTCCGTCCGTCCGTGCAAGCTGTAACTTGAGTAAAAATTGAGATATCTTAATGAAACTTGGAAGACGTGTTCCTTGGCACCATAAGAAGGGCGGAATCGGACCACTGCCACGCCCACAAAATGGCGAAAACCAAAAACCTATAAAGTGTCATAACTAAGCCATAAATTAAGTTATAAAGGTAAAATTTGGAATATAGGATCGCACTAGGAAGGGGCATATTTGGATGTAATTTTTTTGTAGAAGTGGGCGTGACCCCGCCCCCAAATAGGTTTTTGTATATATCTTGCAAACAAATAAAGCTATATAAATCAAACCAAGTCGTTTCTTTTAGCCGTTTCCTTATACAGTCCAAAAATGAAAGAAATCGGATAATAACCACGCCCACCTCCCATACAAAGGTTAGGTTGAAAATGACTAAAAGTGCGTTAACTCACTAACAGGAAGGAAGCTGCTCTGAGATTTTTTTACAAAATGGAAAATGGGCGTGGCGTCGCCCACTTATGGGTCAAAAACCATATCTCAAGAACTACTCGACAGATTTCAATGAAATTCGATATATAATATTTTCTTGACACCCTGATGACACTGGTGGAATATGGGCGAATCGGAATCGGAATATGGGTAATCGGTTCACAACTATGCCTACTTCCCATATAACTCAATTTTGAATCCTTCTGATTCGTTCACTTTATAATGTATACATAAAGAACCGATAAAGATAGCGAAATAAAACTTTACACAAATACTGTATTTGAGCTGTGACATCACTTGTGGAAAAATTCTCAAAATCGAGCCATGACTTTTCAAGGCCCCTGATATCAAACATGAAGAACTCAGTCCCTAAGGGTAATTTTTCACCGAAAATATAGGTAAATCTCTAAATAAATTGCGAAAGTATAAAATGTTCGGTTGCACCCGAACTTAGCCTTTCCTTACTTGTTTTTTTTACTTTGGAGATTTGAAGATCTGTTTTTTTATTGTAAGATCAGAAAACATTCCTCAACGGTATTTGAGGAATCCTATGGACTTGGTGCTTTCTGGAGAGATATAAATTTGGGTCTAATCCGACTATTAAGACCCGATAGTTGTCGGAACGCTTTTCGAGTTTAACTGTTCTCAAGAAGATCAAAGAAAAAAATCTATTGTATTAGCCAAAACTGAACATTCAATTATATTCTGCTGAATATATCAGGGAGTTACTTCTTCGAGAGACCCAAAGTTGACTATTTTTTTTTTTTTTGTAAAAATATAGTTTTCTTCGATAGCCTCTTTTTAGAAGACCTTAACAAAGAGAAGCTGTCTCCTACCATTTCACGTATCTACATAAATATACATATCTAAATGTATAGTGCATATACGAGTACATATGTATGTATATATGTCACATGCGATTACACCAAAGGATAAGGCAAACTGCTTTCCGATAGCCAACAATCAATCAGAGTAGTCAGTAACAAGTACAACGATTTAAGCAAAAACACCTGTTGCAGTCAAAGCATTTATTTTCAAAAGATATCAATAACAATTGCTGACCTGCTGCTGCTGACAGCACACCCTTACATTCAGATAGTATGCAATAGCAAAAACAATGCAATAGTAAGAAAGAACATATTGCCATGCCAAGCGTAACTCAATGCAAGCCACACACATACACTTACAGACACTTGCATTCTTATACACATGTGTGTGAGTGTGTGTTAAGCAAATGTTGCTGCAGGCAAGCCAACAACAACAGATAAGCCAACAAACTGCTGAATAACACAACAGGAACTGTCAGAACAGCTGTGTGCTAGGCAACAGGCAGCAAGAGAAAGAAAAGAAAAAAATCTAAAAAAAATAAAAATCGAAAATAAATACAACACAAGCAAATAGAAAACGAATGTGATTTGTATTCGTGTCTATGTGTGTGTGTGTGTGTAGGTGTAGCATGTGTTTGGAATGTGCAGTTGTACGATGTAGGTGTGTACACCGCACCAACAGTTGTCAATGTGAGCGGTGATAATCACCGTTTGACGCCGGGCAGATGAGACCAAACACAAATGTTGTTTGTATGAAATATGTAGAAACCAACAAATCATTAATATGTTGTTGCTTTTCGACAATTCAAACGGAAATCTAAAAATCATCGACATTCAGGAAATACTTATTTAATGCAGAGCAAGAATTTGTGTGGAAAAAAATCGGAGTTTCCCACGCTGCACGGCCAACTGGCACAAGTGTTCGCCGAAGAACGAACAACAGCTGTACAAGGCGCAGGTTGTGTAGGCGCAAGGAGAATTCGAAAAGATGAAATGATTTACTGCGCATGCCTGGCGCACTTTGCGCAGGGCGAACATGAAACGATGAGCGTAGGGACTTGTGGTGTGCTTGTATGTGTGTTTGTCTTGTGAGTTGTCTAAAAGTAAGAGGAGGCAAACACCTGCTGGTGCGTCTTAGAAAGCAGTGAAATGCGAGTTTTTTTGAGGATGAGACGTCAGCAAAGCAATGATTTTTAGTTTGAGGGCATGGTTAAAAATTTATTACAAAAAAAAAACAACAACAAAAAAAATAGTTTTTTAACAAAAATATTTAAAATTAATAAAAAACAAAAAAATTAAAAAAAAAAATTTAAAAATTAAAAAATAATAATTTTTTTGAAATCAAATTAAAACTACTCAACTTAAACAAGCCAATCACTTCAATTATAAGTAGTTTAGTTCAAACACATGTTTAGCACTAAAAAAACTAAAAAAAGCGATTTCGAACTTTCAACTCAACTTCCACTGTGTAAACAACCGGCACTCGCTTGATGAAAAACGTCACTTCCGGTACGGCACATTCCATTCTAATGCTGTATTTCCTCATCAATTAGCATTTCTTTGCTTGCCACATCAACAATGGACTAACAGCTAACAAAATAAGATAAGCATAAACAACAACAACAATGTGGTCTTTCTTTTCTTTTCGTTTGATATGTAAATAAGCATCTTCAGCATGAATAGAATGGCAGCAATTGTAAAAGTTTAGTTGGATAATAATAAAAAAGTGGAGCTGAACTAAGAAGTGAGAAGAAGGTGTGTACATTTCTAAATAAACTTTAACGTTTTTTTCTCCAACACACAACATACACACACACATACATTGGTGAGCGTACTAAGCCAATAACAACAAAAAGGCGTCGTAGAAGGCGCGTGATGGGCCATTAAGGGAACGCACCCAAAAGCACGTGGAAATATACAAACATACACACATACAGACATGCCGTTGTAAATATTTAACTTTATGCCTTTCGAGTGTGTGTTTGTGTTAGTTTGTCAGTTTGCTTTTGTAAGCAAACAATCTACAATCGCGTAAATACACACATCAGCTTAACTAAATGCGAGTATATGCATATGGTCAGTGTTTAGAACAACACCTAACAGCGGTGGAAGCTGTGGTAGCAGCATCAAATCTTACTCCATGTCATTGCCACACATTGGTTGGTGTTTGAGGGGGGACACAAAGAGGAAAACTCCCTCAAAAAACTACGCGCTAATGAATGAGTAAATGCATGCTTCAATGAATGAATGAATGAGTGAAAGAAATAATAAATAAACTCTAAAACGCGGCGTATTAGTTGCTGACTTCATACCACGCGCATTCCAGCGGTGGGAAATGCCAGAGTGCAACAACAAAAAAATAATAAAATAAAATAAAATAAAATAAAATAAAGTAAAATAAAATAAAATAAAGAAAAATAAATTAAAATAAAATAAAAAATATAAAATAAAATAAAACAAAATAAAATAAAATAAAATAAAATAAAATAAAATAATAAAAAATAAAATAAAATAAATAATAAAATAAAATAAAATAAAATAAAATAAAATAAAATAAAATAAAATAAAATAAAATAAAATAATATAAAATAACATAAAATAAAATAAAATAAAATAAAATAAAATAAAATAAAATAAAATAAAAAATAAAATAAAATAAATTACATTAAATAAAATAAAGTAAAGTAAAATAAAATAAAATAAGTTAAATTTAATAAAATAAAATAAAATAAAATTAATTAAAAAAATTAAATTAAATTAATTAAAAAAAGAAAATAAAATAAATTAAATTAAATTAAATTAAATAAAATAAAATAAAATAAAATAAAATAAAAAACTGAAATAAAATAAAATGAAATGAAAGGAAATGAAATGAGATAAAATAAAATAAAATAAAATAAAATAAAAAAATAAAATAAAAAAAAATAAAAAATAAAATAAAAAAATGAAATTAAATGAAATAAAATAAAATAAAAATAAAATAAAATAACATAAAATAAAAAAAAAAAAAAAACAAAATAAAATAAAATTAAATTAAATTAAATGAAATAAAAATTAAAAATAAAATAAAATAAAATAAATAAAATAAAAATAAATAAAATAAAATAAAATGAAATGAAATTAAAAGAAATGAAATGAAATAAAATAAAAAAATAAAGTGAAATAAAATAAAGTAAAATAAAATAAAATAAAATTAAATTAAATAAAAAATATAAAATTAAATAAATTAAATAAAATAAAGTAAAATAAAATAAAATAAAAAAATAAAGTAAAATTAAATAAAGTAAAATAAAATAAAATAAAATAAAAAAAAAATAAATAAATAAAAATTAAATAAAATAAAATAAGATGAAATGAAATGAAATAAAATAAAATAAAAAAATTAAATAAAAAAAAAAATAAATAAAAATTAAATAAAATAATATAAGATGAAATGAAATGAAATAAAAAAAATAAAATATAAAAAAATAATAAAATAAAATAAAACAATACAAATAATTCAATTTAATAAGAAAATAAGGTAAATAAAACCTGAAACCATTTTTACTTTATAACTACTTGTATACTTTTTCTTCCGAGGAATATACGCTAGATGGCGCTGTAGTTTAAGTTTTTTAAGTTTTCTATTTTTCCGTCGAAAAACAGTATTTGTTTAATAAAAATAATTTTGGTAAAATGAGAATATTTTATATGGTCCAAATTACAATGATAAAAATACTCAAAAACTCTATTTCAAAAATACAAAGACGCACCCAACAAATTATAGCCTTAACATTGCACTTCAAATTTGTGGCTAATTTACGACATTTTCCTGACAAATAACGGAATATCTGACGCACAACGGTGACAATGTCAGCGACATTGAACGAGTCACCATGAATAAGTGGACTTGAATATTCTTGACTATGCATGATACTCAAACAAATGGCTGGACACGTTCCATTGCATAAATATGGGATATATAAAATATTATATATGTAAATATCTATAGGGGTATGCGGCACGTTTGAAAAAGCTTTCAAAGTATAGTGACGCTGTTGAACGTGAAAGCACGATCACATCTGCTTTGTTTTATGGACAGATCTACACGCTCGTAAATGAGTTTATTTTGAATTATAAATAGCAAAGCCTTCATTCACAACATATTTTCATACAGTGTGTCGGATGTGTTGTGCATTTCTCATGCACTCTGTGGAGTAGGTGTGACTACAAATTTTGCTTTTGTTGTAATGCAATTGGAAGTGATTGGATTTCAACTTATAAAGCGTTATTTATATGAAGTAAAATGGTTTTAAAATCATTTGCATTGGCGCATGCGGTCATTTCTACACACTTATATTACATAATGAAAATCATGTAGGTATTTGCTGGGCATATTTGGATCTTTAACGAGCGCCAACACTGCCTTCTTAAAGGAAATCGTTTTAGATAGCCAAAAACGGTCAAACCAGCGCTATTTTTAAACCATGTGACAGCAATGAGTGCAGCAAATAAATAAATTATGACAGCAAGTGGTTTGCGTGGGGTTGGCAACTCTTAAAATGCAGACAAATTATGAGCGCATAATTTACTGAAGTACAGCCTTACATTTAAAAAATACCAAACAAGTTATATTTTCATAAAAATCTTATTATTTTCAATAACCGTACTAACTAGTTATCAACTCTTCCTTATTCTCTTCCACACAGGACTCCGAAGACGATCTGCCAATTTGCGCGCCGAATGCTGTCTGCTCCAAAATCGATTTGTACGAGACGCCGTGGATCGAGCGCCAGTGCCGCTGTCCCGAGGTGAACCGCCAGCCACACATCGTGTTGCATCACCACGCCCACCACACTACTACTACCACTAGCGCCGCGCACGACAAGTATCGCAGCTACTATGAGAGGGAGCGTTTGTTGCAACACAAGCGTCTGTTGGTTGGCGATTACAACGACAAGAAATTCGAGCAAATGCATCTGAAGAAGTTGATGCAACGACTGGGTGCGGTCTACGAAGAGGATTTAAATCTGCAGCCAAATGATTATGCCGCAGCTTCGGTGGCGTCACATGCCGAGGACAACGATGCGCTGCCGAACTCGCAGGAGGATGAGTTACTGAGCGAATTTAGCGACAATGAGTTTCCACACACGCCTTCGCGTCGCAATTACTACAGCGTGGAGCCGAGCACAGCGCATATGCGACACTCGGGCCACAATGGTCATCGTGCGAAGGAGCCGATCAACTTCATTGGTGGCTGCCCCAGTGGTTTGGGTGTGGAGGATGGGCACACGATTGCCGATAAGACGCGTCACTACAAAATGTGTCAGCCGGTGCACAAGTTGCCCGTATGCAAGTGAGTAGTGCTGTGCACGAATTTAGAGGATATGTAGCATTTTATTAACTTTTGAACCTTCTTTTGTGTTTTTCTAGACATTTTCGCGATTATACGTGGACGCTTACCACCTCAGCGGAGTTGAATGTAACCGAGCAGATAGTGCATTGTCGTTGTCCAAAGAATTCGGTGACATATTTGACGAAAAGAGAACCGGCTACAGATGGCGCCAGTGGCTACACATATCTCTTTGCTTGTTCACCAATAACAGTAAGTGTCTAGTGATGTGAAATTATTACTTATAGCTTGTTATTGAGGAAAATCATTCATAAAAATATTTATTATTTTTTCTCTTTCTCTTTTCCTTCCAGCGCATACGCTGCCAACGCAAGCAACCCTGCAAACTCTTCACGGTACGCAAGCGACAAGAATTCCTCGATGAGGTCAACATCAATGCGTTGTGTCAGTGTCCGAAAGGACATCGTTGCCCCAGCCATCACACACAATCGGGTGTCATACCCGGTGAGAGCTTCTTGGAGGATAATATCCAAACCTATTCGGGTTACTGCATGGCCAACGATTGATGGTCTTCGGCGGGCGCGAAGGGCAAAAGACGAAATCAACGAAAAAGCAAATACAAAAAACATAAAAAGCAAAAGCAACAACCAGAGGTGAAACCGCTGCAGCAGAGCAAATTGAAAACTGGGCAGCTGACCACATTCCAAATACAGTTCAATGTGGGCATTACAGTGAAGGCGACAGTAAGGGTACAAAGTAAAATATTTGATACAAATTAAAAATAATATACAAACACACACACATACATATGCATACATATACATTACGAAGTGCGTGTTGCAAGCAGCCACAAGCGAAATTTTAGTCAAAAGAAGTATGTTAAACAAGTAAGAAGAAACACGCAAATAGTTGACTGAGCCAATTGAGTCTCGTCTTTATTTTAAAATAAATTTAAGCAATTAAGTAAATGCAAATTAGTGTTAGAAATTGTTTTGCTAACTTAAAATATTTAAGCTAAAATCTATTGTAGTTTAATTAATTTATGCAAGAAAACAAATATGAATATGTTAATTAATTATTTATTTAATTAAGCTAACTTAACGGTAAACTAAGCGCAGCTATGAAAAGTAAACGACGAGTCGTTAGTAATTACACACACACACACACACACATACACACATACATACATATATATGGCCTATGCCTAGTATAGGATTTGGAGAGAGTGGAGAGTTTTGTAAATTGTAAATATTTCAAAATGTCGTAAAATTAAATTATTATTAATAAAAATACTAAAAAACTAAAAAATGAACAAAGCTGGCTTAAAAAAGTTATAAAAATAAAAATGAGCGTAAAATATTTATTCAGTAGCCAAGCGTGACAAATACAGGGTGCAGTCTTAATTAAATCGATTAAGTTATGAAAATCAGGTACTCAGTAACTCACTAAGCAACAGAGCAAACCAATATGAAAAACGTGAAAACACATAAAGACAAGCTGAATTGTACCTGAAAGCAGTTTTAACGGTAATAAAACGCATAAAAAGCAAATTGAAAACAATCGTGTGAAATAAAGTAGCAGACAGAAAGTTTTTACTACAAAAATAATGCACTTAAGCAAAGAAAAAATAATAATAATCGTACAAAGAAAAAATAATATTTAAAAAATAATGTAAATATAAAAATATAATAAATTTATTTTACAAAAAAAAAAATATTTTTATAACGCAAAAATTTTATAAACAAAAAATCCCATAGCAAAAAAATATGAAAAATACGAAATATATGCATAATTAAAATTTCAAGAAAGTTTTACTAAAAAATATTAAAAAAGAATTTCAAATACAAATTATTTAGCCTCCACTGTGCCTACGACCACATTATTCTACAACTCTAGCATATAATAATTTATTTGTTTAGTTTCTATTGTCTACGCAACTATTTATATATGTAAATTATTAATTTAAATTACAACTATATAAAGCGAAAAGAAAGAAAGAAAAAGAGAAAAACACAAAAAATAAGCAACTTACGACACGCGCTAGAACTAAGCCACTGAAATGCTTCCACAAGTCTTTAAGGCCCTTCGAATTTGAGCGCAGCATTATTTAATACAAAAAACAAAGCATAAATAAACAAAAAAACATTTAAATTGGCACCAAAATTAGTTTGTAAACGAAAAATGCATAATTTTAAAATATTCAAATAATTCATAATTTTAATTACAACATACAAGTGTACTAATATTTAATTTAGCTGTAGACTCCAAGACTAAACTAAGTTGCGGTGTGATTGAGTTTCCTTGCTATTGCCTTAATATATATATACATATGTACATTACATTTTTTTATATTTTGTTTTTGTATAAAGACCTATTTATATGGAGATTTGAAATTGAAATTTTATACATAATTATATTACCCAATGATGATTAACTTATAACATTTATTATTATTAAATTATAAAATAAAATATGAATAAAATAAAAATGTATCGAAGATAAAACAAATTTTGGTTTTAATTAAAGAAAATGCCATGTACCCCAGTCAAATAATTATATGTGCATTTCTGCTTTTGTTTATATTTCTTATTCACTGTTATTTTTTGGATTTCGGTAAATGTGGAATAAAAGATTGATATGTTACCGTTACTATGCAACGAAAATTGTTTCATACTTTTCTCGTTCGTTGTACAGTTACATTAAGAATGTGCTTGTGAATTGGGTATTGCATAGTAAATATTTATATGTGCAAAATCAGTTTAGCGGATCTTTCTTAGTGATAGTGTTGCAGCAAAAACTTTTTTTGCTAAAATTTGTTTTCAAAATTATTGTAGGTGCAATAACTTAATGAATTATTATATATTACATTTATTTTACTTTAAGCCTAAAATGCCTCGTGGTACTAGTTTATCAGCCGAGGAACAAGTAATAATCATAGGAATGCATGAAAGTGGTTCCAAAATGGCTCTAGACCAAAGCGACATCGGAACTGTATCTCAAAATGTCTTAAAAACACCACTATTTATGGTATAGTGTGACGCAGCGGACGAAAAACAACATTGATGAGCGGTGCGAAAGGATGATTCGACGCCTAGTAGATCAAATATGGACCTAGTTAAGACAGAAAACCACAATAAATATAATTTTTTCAATTATACATACAAATCAGTTTCCTTAACACACCTCTATGGCACCTAAACCAACGTTAAAGAAAGACACAATAAAGCACATTTGAGGTTTGCAAATAAATACCAATTCTGTGCCGATGAGTGATAGAATAGTCTTTAGTAACGAAAAAATTAAATTTGGTCGGCCCAGATCATTGCAAGAAATGTTGGAGAGATTCGCACCAGGAACAACGGTCCTACTACAAGCGATGTTTTGGAAGCGGTACCTTGATTTCATGGGCTGCATTTTGCTGCTGTGGAAAGCTATCTACATGTTTTATATTCACTCAAATGAACGCTAATATCGATGTTGATCTTTTTGACAGCGAGTTAATAAAATTTGCTGGCAATATTTATGGCATATAACTGGACATATCGAATGGATAATGCTTCAATCCATACGAAGAACATCTTTGACGACCGGAAAATTCCGCTATTACAATGTGCAGTATTGAGTTCGAACCTAAATACTATTGAGGATCTCTGGGGGAAACTCTCTGCTCCTGTTTTCCAAAACGGAAAGCAGTTTAAGACAGTACGTTACCTTAAATTAGCTATAAAGCAAGAATTTGCCAATATTTACATACAGTCAGTAGTTAATTCTCTGATTCAGCGGCTTAATTTAGTTAGTAAAATATAAGGACAATTCTACTAACTATTAGAATAAACATTTTTTTAAGTTAAACTCAAATGTATAGGCTTTACTGGTAAAAATAGTAAAATGCACATATAAATATTTACTATTAGCCTAAACTTCAATTCTGTTTTATAGTTTAAAAAATATATTGAAATTTGTTAATTTTTTGTTTTTTATATCGTATACATTAATAATAACAAACCTGCATACTCAGAAATATTTTGCAATTTTGTAATCTTTAATTGTTTTTGCAAAAAGTTCATGCACATATAATTATTTGACTAAGGTATATTTTTACCGGTCGTCTAAAACTCCCGAGTCTCTTTGTAATCTATTCTGTTCACACCCAAAATTAATTCGTTTAGATTGTGGTCTAGTGGTAAAAATATACTAGCTATTCCTTCTGACCATTTTCTTTGCTACATATCAGGATTAAGAGAGAAAGGAAGGAATATCACAGTTCTTTATCGACTTTAGAACAAAAAAACGCCTAAATAATCTTTCATAATTGACAATAGAGATAGATAATTTAAAGAGGAATATACTACTGCATGGATTGGAGCTGTCCTTTACGAAACTGATTTCCTCCTCATGTGTGATCACAAATTAGTCCGTCAACGAGAGGAATGCAATTGTTGTTACAAATAGTTAAAAAAGTAAACGAAATTACCGTACAGAACTGTTTTCAGTTTAAACCTCCCTGCAGAGAAATTATATGATCATTTTCATATTATTTCATTCTGAAGATTTGTCAGTTAACATGGCGCCTTAATATTTCAACTCACAAGGTAGTTTCAACCTAGAAATATAGTAACATCAATGATTTCTAAATACAATTTCATCGAATCTTGACACCAACCGGAAAGCCGACCTCACTTCCCTTTAAAGCCCGCATTATAAACACTTTGAGAATCCAGCACAATTCTACAGGCACTGGAAAGGTGCTACTAGATCTAACTGTTATACACTTCGTGCACCCAGAAGTATGCAATGCTTTGTTGTATACACACGATCAATGGTTGCTGTCTGTGCTAGATTTTAAAATTATATATTTCTCTGACACAGTGGTGCCTAAAAATTGTTTTGAGTTAAATTAGTAAATATTTATGTACTTACAAGTTTGTTGGTTGTGGTTTTGTACATTTTTAAAATATATTTAGATGAGACACATACCTGAAAGAAAGAAAAAAATTTATATTTAAAATATATATTATGCAAGTAATTGAAAAAAAGCATAGTAATTTTATCTAAAAATATCACTATAAGAATAAATATCATAGTTTATAGATCCTTTTTCAAATAAACTGTATGCAAATTTTCAAGAGGAAACAAGATTTGGAGACCACCTTTATCTCAAATTTAAACTTGAACGAATATTGCAGAGTATCAGAGTATGCGGTTTTTCGCGGACTATTTTGATCTTCTCGGCAATTATTAGAATGATAATTATGTCTTCGTAAATATAGATAAAACAGACAAAGTTTCCTCCACCATTAGCAAGGATAGGTAACTCAAATTCCATAAACTTCAGAGTAAGTTCAACCAAAATAGCTGTCAAGCAAGTATGAATAAGTCAATAAGTCATCATAATTAATATTAACTAAATAGTTTTACAGCAAGAAGTTATCGCGCTACCTTTTCTCCCGCTATGTCTTACTTATGAATACGTCTCTATAAATACATTTTGTAAACGCGTGTGTTTCTATGTTTGCCTGAGCATTCTTGTGGGTTCTGTTTTTGGGTCAGTTATTAAATTAATGACCCTACTTAGTAAAGTAGACGATGATTAATTAACAAATATACAGTTGTTAGCCAACACTCCCCGTTATTCATTGCACGAAAGTGAGAACATATGTAATAATAAGTAAATCTAAGAAGTATTTCAAATGTCGAGTTCTGGTTGAGCTTATGAATGTGATGCAAATGCAAATGTAAGTATGTCGGTATTAGCTTTAGTGAAAAACTCGTCGTTTTTAAGAATCTTCCATTGAGAATCACAATTTGGCGTTAATGTGATACTAACGGTGTACAGAAATACACATTCCAATAGATAAATATGTACATATATGAATATGAAAGTATGTAATATTCTGAAATCATTATTCATTAGGTGTCTAGACAAAAGTAATTAAAAAACTATAATAGTTTTAAGAAACTCATAATACGTATACACATCGATTTTATATAATCGTACAACAGTACTTTTCAGATATCGTATGCCGAATGAGCCTACGTGATATTTGTTGTAATATTAACCTTTGACCCAGCTCTCATGGAAGCCAAACATTGAGGAGAGGGTAAGAAAGGCTTCGGTAGGTCTTATTGCTGTAGAGGGGCTATTCGAATAAGGTGGGGTCTCTCACCGAAAGTGGTTTTATGGTTGTATGAGACCATTATTAAACCTAGAATGTTCTATGGCGTTGTCGTCTGGTGGAGGGCACTCGAGAAAGTCACACTAGCTAAGCAGCTGGAGCGTGTCCAAAGAGCGGCTCTCATTGGAATCAGCGGAGCGCTAAGAACAACACCAACAACGGCTCTAAATGCCATTTTACACGTCGCACCTGTTGATATCGCCGGTAGGTGCACTGCGGCAAAGGTCGCTGTCAGACTCAGAGACGCTGGGTACATGATCGGTCCCAAGCAGGGGCATTCTGAAATTCTCCGTCGGTTAGATTGCATCCCTGACTACTTGGACCACTGCATCGCGGAACCGTCCCCTAGAGGTTTCTTCTCTGCACATGTACCTACGAGGGATATGTGGGAAGGTAGAAGTCAATGGAGGAGAAGTGCAGTCAGCTTTTTCACGGACGGATCGAGGCTTAGGGGAAAGGTGGGAGGGGGATTTTTCTGCAGAAAGCTTTCTACCAATACCAGCTTTAGGCTACCTGAGCACTGTAGTGTCTTCTAAGCAGAGATCGCTGCGTTCAAAGTAGCAGTGGACGCACTGCTTCGTATGGTGACCTCTTTTAGAGAGGTATGTATTCACTTCGACAGCAGGGCGGCAATACTGGCATTGTAATCGATGACAGTACGCTCTGTGCTAGTTAAGGAGTGTCTTATATCCTTATCAATAGCTTCCAGCTATTTTGTAATCCGACTAGTGTGGGTACCCGGTCACCGCGGGATCACTGGTAACTGTATAGAGGACAAGCTTGCAAGGGAGGGTACCCTAGCTACATTGACGTCGGAATGGGAGCGCGTTGGTAGTCCATGGTCCACCTGCGCAAGAGCGCTGCACATGCAGACTACACATGAGCTCGTCAAACGCTGGTCAACTACCAGTACTTGTGCAGTGGCGAGGTCCTTTTGGCCCTCAGCGCCATCATAGGTGTACTTACTGGACATTGTCCAATGGGTACCCATGCGGTTAGACTTGGGATCGTGGCAGATGCAAGTTGCCAAAGCTGTTTGGAGGAAGGCGAGATGGAATTAAGCATTTCCTACTGCATTGTCCAGCTTTTGCCAGACTGAGTTTGAAACACCTCCGAAAGCCCTTTTTCGGCGATCCTAGCGAATTGGCTAGAATCGATATTACCAGTCTTAAGAAATTTATAACGGATTCCAAGCAGTTTGCTGAATCTCAAAGGTCTTTGATCCACAGGGAGTTTTATTGGTACCACAATGGACAGCGCCAGGCTGTCTAAGTGAGATCTTCTGTCTTTGCAGAGATCTGCCTACAAACCTAACTTAACCTAACCTTTGACCTAACCCAAAAAACGTGAAAATAATGTGGATTTGGAGCTAGAGTGTGATATAAACAGACTTAATGCATTTTTGAAGAAGAGCCTCTATACAAGAAACTATCCGTATGTGCTTTATATAGATATTTATTGCCTGCTGTAAAGTCAAAGCAAACGGATGGGATGTGAATTTTATAATAAGACCATTTTGTGAAAGTGCAATTGACCGATTTAGTCCTTTTTAATACGAACATGTATGTATGTATTAAGTATGTATAAATTAATATACTGACTGCACGTGAATTGAGAGTTTATCAATTACCCCACACCACCAAAACACACATGCGGTAAGAGAACGTATCAAAAACCCTCATAAAAAATGTCCGACAATTAAACGCTGAAATATATACTTCAACAAATGATGGAATGTTGAAGGGACATGCGAAGCGTTCATAATAATAAAGACGCAGTGAGTGCTTCGTAAACGACTCTGCGCATGCGCAACGTGCGCACTGCAATAATCGAGGGGGCTACGTAAACTAAATGCCTGGCTAATTGCGTGCGCGCACACAGACGGGTGTGAGGCTAATTTACCACCAAGGTATGCCACACAGAATGCAAGGCAACTCAGAGGTGGTGGCCAGTAACCAATGCGCTTGGCTGGGTGACGGACAGCGATCGGCGTGGCAACAAACGCTTGCTGATTGCTCTTTGCGGTCTAATCTAACAGCAGAGATCTAGTAATAACACAATTAAGGCAACATGACAGCTACTAATAGGTCTCACCATGCTTGCAGAGGGAAAGAGCGAAAGAGGGGAGAGAGAGCACATCAATAGCATTGACTTGATAGCTGCACTCGTTGGCATTTTCTATTACAATTCTTAAGCTTTTATGAACGAGTTTATTATTATACTAGTGTTTGTTTGTTGTTGTTGTTGCAGTTACTTTGTGCTTAAGTATTTGTTAAAGGGCTAAATTTGTAAGAATTGTATTTGCAGCTGTGTAACAACGGCCATGTGCCATGCTGCTTTTGTGGGGGCAAATGGAGGGCGAGCCATTTTTTGTTGTTCTTTTTATTGTGCATATTGTTAAAATTTGTTGTAGATTCGTTGCAGCCAGCTGGTTAATCACTTGAAACTGTTGCTGGGCAAATTGTCGGACTTCGCTTGTGGCGCTGAGACACTCTCCGAAGACCCTTTGTGGAAAATTTATGCTTCAAGCAGGCGGGAAACGTGCGAGACAGCAACAACAAATAAATGGAAAAAATACAATTGAGTTACCAAAAAATGCAAAAGTGAAACATACAATAAAACAAGAAACAACAACAACAAAACAAAAAAAAAAACTTACAACAAAAAAAAACAACATCGACAACAAAAGAATGCCAAACACCAAAGAAAGTTAATCACAAAGCGCACAATGACGATAATAAATAAATAAATAATTACAAGTCTTGCCGCAAAATGGGAAAAAATACTCGTAAATTAAAATAAAACAAAAAAGCGGGAATAAAATTAAACAAGGAAGGAAAAGTAAATTTTCTTCACCTTCAACGCTTGAAGTAGTTGTTGTTTCGACTACTTTTGTTTGTTTTCATTTGTAAGCAGTTTGTTTCTTTTATTTTCATTTACCTTCTTTTGGCCAGTGAAGCGTGCGCCAAATCTCAGAAGACTCACTTACCGTCACGCTTTTTTGCCAAAACCGTCTGTCCGTCCGTCCCCGTTTACCCGGAGTTGGTTTAGGAAAAATTCCAATCAGCCTTCAAGCAGACGGCTATAAGGTTAAGAATGGCAACAATAATATAAACTATAGGTACGGCAACAACAAAAGCAAAACTAATAGAGAAATAAACAACAATTTGAAGTCAAACATGCCGCGGTCAAAGTAACGACAGATTGGCCGGTCAGCCACATACATAGATAGACGACCCAAGCAGCCGAGTAGTGCGAGTATTGGTTGAAGAGGAGAAAGTTCAAATGTTTACTTATACGCACACAAACAGAGTTAATACAAATAGCATTAAAAAATTTAGAAAAAAAAAAAAATTACAAAGTAAATACAAAATTTTAGTGATTTAGTCTAAAAGTTCGTGCTAAAAGCAAATTGGAGAGCTAAACTTTGTCGTTTGCGCAGGAAAAGCTTCTAGCAGTGGTTTTAAATATATTTAAATTACTTAATTAACTGAATATTTGTTTAATAAAAAAAAATATTGGCAACTCTAGTAAGGAACATTGCAATTATTAAAGTATTCACACGCCTTTCTTAATTTTATGAAAGCTCTTTAATACTACTTTTTCAATTTTATTTTAGTATATTATTTATTTATTTTAAAAAATGTTGGCAACCCTACTGAAAACAATTATGTTTATTAAGGTATTTTTATTACTTTTCCTAAAGTTTATGAAAGCTTTTGAGACTATTGAGCACGAAATATTTATTTTGTAAGAAAAAATGTTGGCAACCCTGCTGAGAAATATTCAATTTATGAACGTGTTCAGTCGCGTTTCTTAAATTTTTTAAAAGCCCTTTAAGACTTTTCGTTCCGATTTCAAAATTTTGTTTAATAAAAAACTCTTGTGGCAACCCTATACGATTTATTATGTATTCTTATTATTTTTCTTAAAGTTTATGAAAGCTCTTTAAGACTATTGAAGAAAAATATTAATTTAATAAAAAAAAGGTTGGCAACCCTGCTGAGAAACATTCAATTTATTAACGTATTCAGTCGCGTTTCTTAATTTTATTAAAGCCCTTTAAGACTTTTCGTTCAGATTTCAAAATCTTGTTTAATAAAAAACTCTTGTGGCAACCCTAAACGATTTATTATGTATTTATTTAATAAAAGATTGGCAACGCTAATGAAAAATTCTGTTCATTAATGTATTCTTATTATTTTTTCTAAAGTTTATGAAAGCCTTTGAGACTATTGAGAAAGAAATATTTATTTTGTAAAAAAAAATGTTGGCAACCCTGCTGAGAAACATTCAATTTATTAATGTGATCAGATGCGTTTATTAATTTTATTAAAACCGTTTAAGACTTTTCGTTCCGATTTCAAAATTTTGTTTAACAAAAAACTCTTGGCAACCCTATACCGATTTTTTTTTAATTTTTATTATATTTCAACAATCTTATACATCATTTAAGAGCTATTTTAATTGTTTTCTGTAATTTAATACGAAGAATTTTAAATTTTTCATTTACTCAATTAAACTTGTAAATGCAGTTGGCAACCATATTCTCAAATATACTGATATATATAATATATAATATAAATGTTGCTACATACAATAATGTTGTTGCATGTATGTAAATTGTGTTTTTCATGATTCTGCATTTTATTTTTGTCTTTGCTTTAAGCCCAACCTCTCCCCTCTCTCTCTCTACCGTTCGCTTTTAAGCCCTTTTTGTTGGCATATTTGTTAACAATTTAATTTTAACTTTTATTTTCACTTCTTAATTTCGCTTTTATTACATTTTTGTATGCATTTTATCTTTCTTAACGTCATTGAACAGCTAACACTTCAGCTAAGCATTAAACACCACTTCAAGTGCTACCGCATTGCATTCCACTTTAGCACCAAACAACACAGCATAACACAACATAACATGGCCACACGCTTACACTGCTGCACACTCCGCTCCACTTTAGGATTGTAGGGCAGCATTGTTTCTTCCACAAAAAAAAAGAAACATATAAAACATATAAATAATGAAAAAATCAACAACAACAACAACTATATAATAAATCAGACCTTTCACTTGCATTTGTCTTAACAGTTATCTCACTAATGTTGTATATGTAAAAACATATTTCATTGTGTTCGCCGAATTCGTATGAAAAAATATTTTAAATAGTTTTAGAAGCAACTTGTTCCCCAATGTCATCTGACAGAAGAAGAAAACATTCCAGAAATAATGGTTGAAATATTTTAGCTAATTTAATTGGAAAGCCATATTTCTAAGCCAAATAAATATACCTCTAACGAAGATGTCAGAAAATTAGCTACGGATGCTAATTTCTATCGGGTCTCAATAGCTCTTGGATGCTCTCTGGAATAATATTGTTTTAACAGAATACTGCGAAATTCGAACATTTAAGAAGTATGATTATTTTATGACAGAAAAATTTCGAAAACCAGTTATATTTATACTATATTCAGGTCAGATATAACTTGGATTCCAAGGGAAATCTAGATCAATGACCGTGGATATAAAATTGTTATTGTAGTTGTTCCTCAAACTTATTTTTTGGCGATTTGAAAGTCGTATACATATACCTTTCCTTTAGTGAATCAGATCATATCTATGTACGTCTGAGGAATTCTAAGTGATGACTTTTCTTCCTATTCAGGTATTCTTCAGGTATTCTTCTGCGTAATAACTTGGTGTAAATTATTGTTTCTCACACTTATACATTTCCTTGTATGTATGTGAGATGGAATTATATCCTATTTACATTCCAAATCGGTTACCTTGACAAATTCCAAAGATGGGAGGTCAATTTATTGACTGTAAATGGGTAGGTATGTTAAAAATGTCTTTATATGCATGTACTTCGATGTAAGCGTACAACAGGCTCTGCTAATATGAGTCCAATAAATAATAATTCCAATGAATTTAAACTTTCAATTTCATTGCAAAGCTTCAATAGGCTTACACACAAATAAATATACATACATATGTATATATAACTAGTACATGAGGTGTTGTTATATTCTCTGGATTTTCCATTTACACATCTACATATAGTATATACCATATGTATGTATGGTGTATAAGCACTTACCTATGACATATGCATTGTATGCACACATCGTACATATGTAATGTACATATTCAATAAAGCTTTGAAGTGATTTTGAATTCTTCAATTGTGCGACAGCTAAAAGGTATCTAAAAATCATTTCACTCTCAATGGCTTCCTGTTGTTTGCACTTTTTTCTTCATTCACATATTTCATTGATTTTTGGAAAAAACGTAAGCGCAAACACCTTTTATGGCTTTCCATCTATTTTAAATTTTTATTAACACATCACATACGGTTTGTTGGTGTTACTGTTTTTTTTATGTAGCACACGTGATCTATTAAAAGATTTATTTGTATGCTCTATACATTTATGGCACACTCGATTTACAGGTATTCAGATTTGAATTCTAAAAATCAACAACACTTTTAAAAAAGTAAACAAGTTTCGGGATTTGCAATAAAAACAAGTAAGGAAAGGAAAACCGAGGAAACCGAACATTTTATACTCTCGCAATTTATTTAGAGATTTACCTATATTTTCGGTGAAAAATTACCCTTAGGCACTGAGTTCAACATGTTTGATATCAGGGGTCTTGAAAAGTCAGGGTTCGATTTTGACAATTTTTCCACAAGTGATGTGACAGCTCAAATACATTATTTGTGTAAAGTTTTATGTCGCTATCTTTATCGGTTCCTTATGTATACATTATAAAGTGAACGAATCAGAAGGATTCAAAATTGAGTTATAAGGGAAGTAGACGTAGTTGTGAACCGATTTCCACCAGTGTCATCAGGGTGTTAAGAAAATATTATATACCGAATTTCATTGAAATCTGTCGAGTAGTTCTTGAGATATGGTTTTTGACCCATAAGTGGGCGACGCCCATTTTCCATTTTGTAAAAAAATCTCAGTGCAGCTTCCTTCTGCCATTTCTTATGTAAAATTTGGTGTTTCTGACGTTTCTCGTTAGTGAGTTAACGCACTTTTAGTAATTTTCAACCTAACCTTTGTATGGGAGGTGGGCGTGGTTATTAACCGATTTCTTTAATTTTTGGACTGTATAAGGAAACAGCTAAAAGAAACGACTGCAGAAAGTTTGGTTTATATAGCTTTATTGGTTTGTAAGATATATACAAAAAACCTATTTGGGGGCGGGGTCACGCCCACTTTTCCAAACAAATTACATTCAAATGTGCCCCTCCCTAATGCAATCCTATGTTCCAAATTTTATTTTCATAACTTTATTTATGGCTTAGTTATAGCTCTTTATGTGTTTTTGGTTATCGCCATTTTGTGGGCGTGACAGTGGTCCGATTCCGCCCATTTCGAACTTAACCTTCTTATGGTGCCAAGGAACACGTGTTCGAAGTTTCATTAAGATATCTCAATTTTTACTCAAGTTACAGCTTGCACGGACGGACAGACGGACAGACGGACGGACGGACAGACAGACATCCGGATTTGAACTTTACTCGTCACCCTGATCACTTTGGTATATATAACCTTAGCAACTTTTGTTGCGATAGTATAAATATATACATTTTCCGTATATCAATTGCATGCAGCATAATCAGAAAGAATAGAAATTTTAAGCACCGGGATCCCGTAAAAAATTTCAGAACATTGGAATAAAAAGTTAGCATACATAAGAAAAATCTGAAAATATCGGGATCCCGAAAAATTTTCTGACTTATTATCAAAAAACTTTAAATCCTGTATGAATTGAATTTAGAAACAGAAAATAGCAGTTTTGAAAATCGGTATACCGAACTTTTTTTTGGAACAGTATAAGAAAAATTATAAAATAGTCCAAAAAGAAATACTAAATGTCTCGGAATATCGAGATACCGATATATATCGAGACTAAATACTTTAAAATTTATACAGATTTGCATAACGATTTCCAGAACTATTTATAGAACAATAGAATTTTAATTAGCATATTATTCCAAAAATAAATTTAAAATTACCCAAATATAGGGATCCCGAAGTTCAGAAATATCTGTCTTGTAAACAACGAAGCCTACAATACATAATTCTCCGAAGCCAATGTTTGAGGATGAGTATAAGTATTGACGTAAGAAGGCAATAAATCAAAATATCAATCACCAAATACTCATAAATGATTATACCCACGCTACAGTAGTATATCTCCTTCGAGCTTGGCGTACAGTAGCAGCAATATGAGGTCAATGGGCGTGAAATGCTCTACTAAAAGCGTGCCACTCTTTCTCTGGCGAATTGAAATTAATATTTTCATATTTCCATTTATTAGAATAAATGAAGATTCTAGACAGCCGCGGCGCATTGGGAAAATTTCTTCAACCGCAAATGACATCAATAATACCATAATATCTTGTACATTTCACAAACAACTATTTATTTATACAAGACTGTTTGTATAATGCCACGGCGACGGCGGTGGGTAAGTAATGTTGATGGAAATAATGGAATTATTGACATTTTTCGGTTTTGGAAAAGTAGCACATAAGCAGACAAATTGACAGCAAAATCCACACCGCTGATACGTTAATGCGCTGGAAAATGAGCTGTGGGATGATGTGGTCACCACGCTTTCGATGTCTCAATAAACTTCGAGGCGAATGAGAATGAGGAGTCTGGAGTAGTTACGCTTAGCTGGATGGTTGGTTGGCTGTATGGATGGCTCAGTGGTTGGATGGCTGATTGCTTGATTTGTGGTTGGCGCATTTGATGAGTTGCGATGTCAGGCGAACACTTCATAAATCATAGCATTACACACATACAACAACAATAACACAAAAATAAGTAGAGTTGTAATGCTATTTTGCATATCAAAGCATCTCAAAGCTCGCGTAGTTATGAGAGTGAAGGCGCATGCTTTCAAGATGCAATCGGCTTTAATGACGCCGAGGAGCATACAAAACGTGCCTAAAAATGGGTAAGCAAATGGAGGAGGGGGAACAGAAATACAGAAATATGCTATTTGTTAAAATTTGAAAGGAAAGAAAAATGTTAAGGTGCATTATGTTCATTATTTTTAGGATAGAGGTCAAAGGTCAAAATTAAAATTAAATTAAAATAAATTATTATAAATAAAAAATAATAAAGAAATTAAAGAGAGAAGGTTCTTCAACCGCTCTACAATGTATGGAAGTTTGAAAAGCACAAGGAAGTGGTTGAATTGGAATTGGAAGAATTGTACCGGAGAGGTTTTATAATCCGTCGAAATGTCGTAGAGAGTGGGTTTTTGAAAAAGATTCGATGATGGATATATGAAATTGAATTTTGGTAGAGATCTGTGCCGCCATTGTTATGCTCCTTTGGCAGAGTCATGGAACATCGTCGATGACAGTTCAGACAGACAGCTTCGTGGGAACTGCTGCAACCGCCTTTACACACTTATAACGTACAACATTAAACAGTAGTAGAAAGAGTAGCATGTTTATTAGCATGTAAGAGATAAATGAAAATTAATAGGCCAGGAAATTGTCTCCATATGCCATCTGCCACTGCGATTAAATGTCGAAACGAATGTAGACAACAAGTAAAATGACAAAAACTGAAGCAAATGAAGTCAGTAGGCAGTTGAACGAAATTGAAGAAGACCACCATCGACAGTACACACGATCGACCGAGCAAAGCGGTACGAGGAGTACGCCTGTGGCAGGCACAACAAACGCCAGTCAATTAAAGCCACCATTGACCCAGTTAGGCACAGAGGCTCCGAGGTAAAATCCACACCAAAGGCAAATAGAAGCAAATTAAATTAGAACCCGGGTGAATACGTAAATAAGCCACGCGGCGTTTGGGTGGCTGTGTGTGTGAAAAGCGAACACATATGTGTTGCAGATACGAACAATGTGTATGAAATCAAATCAAAGCTCGAGTGGTAGAGCGAAATGATTACCGTAATACTTAGTTTATAGCTTACAACTTGTGGTTGTGCTATGATTTTTAACAAATGTGGATATATATATGTAAGTATGCAACAAAGCTTCAAGAACTCAAATAAATGATCTTCTGCCTCCATGACAGCATGGGAAGCACATATGAACACACTTAGGAAACTGGAATATTTCATTGATGGGAAATGACGCAGTCGTATTAGTTAAGCTGGTTTGTTTAGAACTTCATTAGCGCGGAATTTTTGAATAAAAGTGTGTTTTTATTACGTTTCATTACAGTTCTTCTTCTTCCAGATTATGACACAAACACATGACTGGCAAAATGAAGAAAAAAAACACTTTTGTAGAATAATTGTCATTTGCACTTCATGCATTTTCGCTATTTCTCTCTCTTTCTTAAACACATGTGTGTATTCGATGACAAGCAAAAAGTCCTAACAGCAGCCAGCGCAGACTTTAAAGCGTACAGTGACACTAATGCTATGCTGTCACATAACTAGAATATAAGTATACAAATAAAAGCGCAACAATTATAAAAAAAAAACACAAAACTAAACAAGAATGACATCAAATGCCAACACCAGAAGCTGCCGAAGTCACGGCGATTAAATGAAGCGGCATGAAGTAATCAAAACATACTGAGGTAACAGTAAATATGAGTACAATAACAAAAACAAAAATAATAGTAAGTAAATAAAATAAAACCGGAATGACCCCACAGTTATGGTTAATTAAAAAAAATCCAAGTACAAGACCAAGCGAAATGAGAGAAATACATACTTAAGACATGAAGGCGATGACACATTAGCGTTCATATAATATAGTGTTATATATAAAAATATGTAATGGTATATGTTTGTTGTAACATATGCGAATAAAGTGGAGAACTTATTGCTTATGAACACATACATACAACAGTTGACTAGCGAGTTACACACACAAACAAACATAGCAATTAATATGTGGAGCAAAATTTGGAGTGTAACGAACGCGCATACGGAACTTTTCACGCCCCTTTTGCAACTTAAGACTTAAACTTAGAAATATTAAATATTTTCGCTTGAACGTTATTGTTTGGAGTATACTGTTGTTCTCGGCAACTTTGGGTGTTAAGCAACGGCATGCTTGACGGCATTGTTTTTGGCTGGTAATTGACACTTCGCTTATGTAATGGCGACTAAATTTTGAAATGAAAATTAAATAATCATAAAGGAGTTTATATACTAGAGTAGTGTTGTTGTAGCTGCATATTTTATATGTAAAATATATTTTTAAGCAAGTTTGTTTCTTAAGTCTTCCGTTTTGTGCTTGATAGTGATCATTCAAGCTCTGTAGGATTGAAGGAAAGCTTGAAAACGATATATAAGTGATCGTATTCACGAAGAAGTTCACAAAATGAAGCAATTCACTTCCAGAATAGGGATCAGAAATACCAAGTACAAGTAGACTAAACATCTTATTTGACAATAAGCTCCTTGGAACACCTCCGAAAACTAAATTGAATTTCACTGTTACCTTTTACATATTGTCAAATTTTTCTAGATCTTCTCTTATTTAACATTACAGATTGTCAAATTTTTATACTCTCGCAACAAAAGTTGCTAAGAGAGTATTATAGTTTTGTCCACATAACTGTTGTTTGTAAGTCCTAAAACTAAACGAGTTAGATATAGGGTTAAGTTCGATGATGGGCGGAATCGGACCACTGGCACGCCCACAAAATGGCGATAACCAAAAACACATAAAGAGCTATAACTAAGCCATATATAAAGTTATGAAAAATTTGGAACATAGGATCGCATTTGGGAGGGGCACATTTGAATGTAATTATTTTGGAAAAGTGGGTGTGACCCCGTCCCCAAATAGGTTTTTTGTATATATCTTGCAAACCAATAAAGCTATATAAACCAAACTTTCTGCAATCGTTTCTTTTAGCCGTTTCCTTATACAGTCAAAAATGAAAGAAATCGGTTAATAACCACGCCCACCACCCATACAAAAGTTAGGTTGAAAATGACTAAAAGTGCATTAACTTACTAACGAGAAACGTCAGAAACACCAAATTTTACATAAGAAATGGCAGAAGGAAGCTGCACTGAGATTTTTTTACAAAATGGAAAATGGGCTCCCCCACTTATGGGTCAAAAACCATATCTCAAGAACTACTCGACAGATTTCAATGAAATTCGGTAAATAATATTTTCTTGACACTGGTGGAATATGGGCGAAATCGGTTCACAACTACGTCTACTTCCCATATAACTCAATTTTGAATCCTTCTGATTCGTTCACTTTATAATGTATACATAAGGAACCGATAAAGAGAGCGACATAAAACTTTACACAAATACTGTATTTGAGCTGTGACATCATTTGTGGAAAAATTGTCAAAATCGAACCCTGACTTTTCAAGACCCCTGATATCAAACATGAAGAACTCAGTGCCTAAGGGTAATTTTTACCGAAAATATAGGTAAATTTCTAAATAAATTGCGAGAGTATAAAATGTTCGGTTGCACCCGAACTTAGCCTTTCCTTACTTGTTCTAGATATTTTTTACTTAACATTTGTAGTAAGGACGACCTCAATATTCCAACGAACTATGTTTCCAGGACAAGTTAGTGTGAATTCTGATCATTATTTTTAGAATAGAGGTCAAGGGTCAAAATTATTTGATTGTACGAGTAGTCTTTGTCAAGAATTTATAAAAACACTAGAAATAAAAAGAAAAAAACCACATAAAAAAGGTTCTTCAAATGCTCTACAATATAAGGAAAGTCGTAAAGCACAACGAATGAGTCGCCTTCAGCGGAAATGATACCGAAGTAAATAAGATTCGTACCGGAGAGGTCTTATGATACATCGAATCATGCGTAGAAAGTGTTACCGAGTGGGTTTCGTACATGAATCGATGCTGGTTATATAAAATAGATCTCCTCTTACTTAACATTTGTAGTAAGGACGACCCCAATATTCCAATGAAATATGCTTCTAGAACAGAGAAAATACAGATTTATAGGCAGAGCTGTTAAAATTAAGCTAATCTAATCTAAAAAGACCTTGGTATAGATTCGATCACCAATATAATTTTGATTCGATGATAAATGGTCACCACAGATCCTAATCCGATTGATCTGGACACGTTTTTTAATAGATATTTTGTAGTACTGACCAGCACTTATCTTAAACTACTTAAATCAACTCTCGACGAATATTAAAAAAGTTTACTTGATTAAATGGAAAATAAAATAGTCTATAATCGAAACCTTTCCCCTAACTCAACACATCTTTAAAGTCACTTATGTCTCATTTAAAACCCGCCAAAATCATTACAAGCAACCATTAATTTCCACAATAAAGGCTGCTTGAGTGAAATTAACTAGCCCGTAGAATTAAGTGCACCTTTAATATAGTAATATATAAGTTTAATGCATTTATAAAATCACTCAGTTGTCAGCATGTAAATTACAGCATTGTTGGACGTGGAAAAAGTGAAGAGGATATGCCCATAGACTTCACCTTACGACCGCTTTTGGAAACGCCCTTATTGGCTGGCAAAAGCTAAAATTGTTATTAGCTGCACTTACATAGTAATTAAGGCATGCATAGGTGCATACATACATATGTACACTTGTATATATGTACATAAAAGATGATGTATGAACAAATGTTGGCAACACACGCGTGATTTTCAAATGGTGAATGGTTAGTATGGGCAAGCAACTTTATTACTTAAAGTACTTCAAATAAGGTGCGTTGTGGCTGCGTGGCGAAGTTTTTGAAGCCATTTGAATATTTTTGAATATGAATTTGAATTCATTACCATTCTTAGTCTAAACAATTTTCAAAAAGTGTTGCCTACATTTCAGCGCGGTGATAAATAAAACTTTTAGACCGATCAAATATGCATAGAGAATTTTGAAACCCTAGAAATTCCTTGAATTTATATTTCTAAATCAAACGATCAAACTCCTCTGAATAGTTGGATTAAATGTTCGGTCTCTTATATTAATCGTGATTTGTGAGCTCTAAAGCGAAGATTAACCAACGTTTCATGACATCACAAATATCATTTAATAGCACGAGCAAATAGTTTTTCTCATGATCTCCACAGGATCGACATAAGGTCACTATGAAAGCTGCTAACTACACTTCAACTTCAGCGCAAAGCTGCCTACAGCTCCATAACTACCTAATAGCTGCGTATCTACTCAATCTACCTCGAGATGTTTTCTTTTTCGCTGATTGCTGTGACTTCACTTGCACATTTGCATAATTAGAGTCGATGTCAGTCAGTCAGCCAGCCAGCCAACTAGACAGACAGCCTGTTAATCAGCTGGTTAGTACTTTACCTACCTTAGTGACGCCAACACTCAGGCACTTCAACTTAAATTTGTGGCAGCCACTGCCAGCCCAGCCACAAGTGCATGGGACATGGGAGAAGCACCCAAGCCAAGTTCGTAGTTAAGGTGGCTCATCTCGTGGTAAATTATAGTCTAGCATGCATATATTTAAAGCTTAATCGCCACTCGATTACTTCTTTCTTCTTCTTCTTTAATTAGCCAGAGGTCATTGTCGGTGGGTATGAAGTTATCTATCAAGTTGCGCTGTTGGAGTGAGCCCAAGCACCGAACTCTTCGTGAACTCTATGCGATCGAAGGTATAAGATTTTTCACTTTGCTGTTGTTGTAATTGGCTATTGCATAGCAGAAACGGTGGGGCGTTGCTCGACGGCAGAGAGGAGGCGTAAAATTTGAAATAATAGAAATTTGATATGCAGGAAGTGAAATTTCACATTCTGCCAATTTTCACTGATAGCGCGCGACTGGGTTCGTGGTAAGCTGTGCGCTGTGATGCCGTAAGCCAACATAATCAGCGTGTTTGTTTATTTACATATTAGTAGTGTTGTGGATCTTTTTTTAATTTCGCTTTATAGATGTTAAATCAAAGTAGCTACTTGCCAATGGCGTGCCGCCGAAAGTGAAATTTCGTCTGTGTTTGCAGCTTTTTAATTTGGTCTTCATTAATCTTTCTTATTTCACTGACGAATGCCTCAGCTTTTGGGGGAAATCAGTAAGTACTTTGGCGGGTTCAAAAATGAGCAATGCGTGTTGTATTCATTGCTCATATGTGTGTGTGTGTGTGTAGTCACTTGCGGCTTTTAATTAAATATTTATGCAGATTATGCTGTCAGCCAGCGACTAATTGATTGCCGCGCTGTTTCGGTGGCTGTTGCATAAAAATAAATTTTCCGCTTGGCCAGTCATTAATTGTGTATCAAATATTGTTATTAATTATCCGGAGTTGATGAATTGATTACCTGTGCAATTAATTCACAATTCCGTTTTCTTCGAAATTTTAATCTCAATTCATTCAGCGCGCAATTCGTTGAAGTCTTAAGTAAAATGATGATTATTATGGAAACTAAATTCCGGCTACATCTTTATCAAAATATTAAAAATATCTGAGATTAGCACACATGAATATTGAGACTAAATTGAAGAAGTCAATACGTCAAATTCGGAACTAAACAAACCTCAGATTAATTAAGATAATCAAAGATTATTTTAATTTAAATTTATTTGTATTAAATCATTATAAATGAAGACTAAATTTATTAAATTAGATTAATCAAATTAAAGTAAATGGTTTCCAACTAAATTAACTGACTTCAGCCAAATTAAGTAGTGTTGACGTTACACTTCAATGTGTGTAATTCAGATTAGATTCCAGAGCAACATTAGACAGCATATGATTAGAGTAAACTCTACTTAATTGAATTAAATTGAGAAATGTCTAAAAAAGTTATGATTAAAATGTGATAAACTAAAATTAATCATGACTTAAATTACAAAATGTTATTAAAATGAAAATTTTACTATTTAATTAGTAATTAATGAAATATCTTTAAACTAAAATGAAAACAATTAAATCGAAGAGATTAACTATAATGAACTACAATTCTTCAGATTAATTCAGTTCAGTTAATTATAGAATAGTCATTAGAATTCGAATTTAACTAAGTCTGACTAAATTAGATTAAAATGGATCAGTCTAATTTATGGAAATTAAGTCAAATTAAATATGTTTAGAAGGACCAATACAAATTTAACTAATCATAATCAACTTAGTTGACTTATTTGGCAGGAAAAATCTCATAATTTATTATTATAATTAATTCTTAACTAATACAATGGAATAGTTAAATTAAAGCTCAAAACATTTAGTAGTTATTCCCACAAATCCAAGTACTTTCTTTGCTATTTTATAAGAGGTTAAACTATCTGAGGGACAACATGCTGTATCAAGAGCTCAGCGCGTTTTACAGTTTAACCCCGTTAAATAAATTTAAAGCATTAAATTACAAATTGAGCGGAACTAAGTGAAGTTCTCACCAACTGTTTTGCGCATCGCGCATTACCGCAATGGCTTAAAGAAGATATTTGGCAAACGAATTGGCGAAAAACGGTGACAGCAGCACTTGGATAATTGGGTAATCGCCACTAACTAAAGTAATCTGGGTAGATAAATTCAGCGTGGCAACAATAATTCGCATTGCAGTGTGAAAGTAAAGAAGCAGGAGCAATAAAAAATGCTAGCTGCTGGGGAAGAAGTTAAAAATTCGAATATAAATGCGGATTATAACTATTTTAACAAAGGCTAAAGTCATAAAGATGTGCATAAAATTTTTATCTTAGAAATATTATAAATACATTCATTAAAATTTACGATGCGACCGCTCGTGTTGAATTCATCAAAGTGCCGTCAATCGTCAGTTCAAACGACTGACAATAAAGTGTGACCAGAGTTGTGAGAAACAATAATTATATTACGCAGTAATGCGACGCTGGGAGATCAACGCTAATAAAACACCAATGATGATTGCATATCAGAAGTCAAATTAGTTTCAAGCGAGGTGACGCTGCTGGGAAGCAAAGCTCGAGCGCAACAACAATAAGCAACTTTGCAATAATGAATTATGGATAAAAGAAAGTTTTTGCCAAAGTCTCTTTATTACAATTGATTTGATTTTATGACAAGTTTGTGTCGCAGTTGACTGATACCCATGCCCAATTGTTGCTTAATGAACGGAAATAATGCAAATTAGATACTTAAAAGTGGTGGGAATATTTTACAATGCTAATAGTAAAGGGATGGGAAAATATTGATTTATAACTTATTTATTTTTATAATCATGACTTTTCAATGAAATAAGGTTACACTAAAATGTTAACCTTTTAAATACAATAACAATTTTATATTTTTATACTCTCGCAACATAGTTGCTAAAGAGAGTATTACAGTTTTTTCACATAACGGTTGTTTGTAACACCCAAAACTAAACAAGTTTTTTTTCAGGCGTTGTTTTTTCAGGCGTTTCCTTATATAGTCTAAAAATGGAGGATATCGGATTATAACCACGCCCACCTCCCATACAAAGGTTATGTTGAAAACGACTAAAAATGCATTAATTCAGTAAAGGAAAACACCAGAAACCTTAAATTTCATTATAAAGAAGGTACAGAAGAGCTCGACCCAAATTGGTATAAAAAATTTTAAGTGGGTGTGGCTCCGCCCACTTATGGGTCAAAAACCATAATATTTTTTTTTTGTAATATTTTCCTTGCATCTCAATGACATGTTGTGAAAATAGGCCAAATCGCTTCACAACCACGCCTACTTCCTATATACCAGAATTTTGAAGTCGATCTGAATCGTTTGCTTTACAATATATAAAGTAAGCACTAGTGAAGATATCGGTGCAGAACTTTGCATAAATACAGCATTTATAGTGTGGCATCCCTTTTCTAAAAATCGCCGAATTCGGACCATAGGTTTTCAAGGCCCCATATATCGAACATGAGGACCTCGGTGCTTCTAACCTAATATTAGGGTTTCCTTATTACTTTCAATGGACTTTATACCATATATATGACGAATATTTGGGTCAAATTGTCTATTATATAATATTAAATAAATAAATTGCGAGAGTATAAAATGTTCGGTCACGACCGAACTTAGTCCTTCCTTACTTGTTTTTTTTTTGTATTTTCTAAAATCTGCTAAGATAAGATAAGTATGTTACACAACACATTAGCAACAATGTTTCAAATGAAATAACTCTCACTCTCGACTTATTTAAACGGCATCAATTCACACCCATAAACAAGCTTACATACATATGACGCTGTGTGCCTGGTTGTTTATCTAGATATTTTTGCAAATTATATGAGCACACAAAGCCGCTTTAATGATTAGCAAACAAAGGTACTCGCTAGTAAATATGTAGCTATGTTTATTTGTGGTTATATTTAATGAGTTTTGACCAACAATTTCTTTCCTGACTACACACGGAACATCAAACAATTGTGGTCAACACGGAAGGGCCACAAAGCCAACTCATTATCACCAAAAAAAAGTTAGAAAAAAAGAAAAGTAAAAAATCAGAAGACGTCAAAGACATCAATTTCAATTTCTGCAGTAAAAGTGTTCACAAAAAAATATCGACTAAATAGCGCATATCCGTCCACATGTACCCCACCTATATACCGATATACACACAGATATATTTGTATTTATAAGAGTACGTACTTAATATCAGTCATCTACTATTTTGACTGTTACTTTCAACTTTTGCCACTATTTTGGTTATGCGAACAGCTTTTTTTTCTCATATTTTCCATTTCCCCCATTTTTATTGTTTTTGGCAAACGCATGTGAACTGGGCGGCTCCGGGTTTGCAGCAGCAACAGCAGCAGCAGCGGTAGAAAGTTTTGCATAAATATTTTGGACATTACGCAGCAGCTGCTGCAACAACAACAACAGCGATGGTCATAGTGTGCCAGTGATGGACCCACCAACAGTGGCTTGCTATTTAGCAGATTTTATTTTTCATTTTTGTTAAACTACTTTGCAATTGTTTTTGTATTTTTTTTTGTACACCTTTTTCGTGTTTTTCAGCTTGTGTGAAAAATTAGAGAACAACAGCAAGTGAAAAGGTGTGCAAGACAATTCAGGAAACATCTGTTGTTATTTTGGCGCCAACATTAAGCTCATACCTACGCATATATATATTTACAGTTACGTATATTTTTTAGTACATAGCAGTTCATTGTTGTAAAGTTAGTTGGACAAGTAGCCGCTTGCTTTGCAGTACTTTTGGGTGTACGCGCATAGTTCATAGTTGGGAAGTTAGTACAATAGTTGGTTTTGAACTTCTCACGAGATTTCGCAATTTATCAATGCTGGCGCAACAGCATAGCTTATAAAAAAATACACTGGAAGAATTTTCATTATCCCGTTAACTTCTTAACTTCAGATGAGACATAAGACTTCCAAAGAGAAATAATCAGTTGAGGATCTCTCTAACTAGATAGACTATTTTGCAATCCGACTTGTGTTGGTGTAATCGCTGGAAACCGCCGAGCAGACCAGCTTGCGAGAGATGGTATCCTAGCAACATTGATCTCGGCGAGCGAAGTACACACTGACTTCGCGTGAGCTTTCCACACGCCTGACAACAACTAGCACCTGTGATGTTGCAAGGTCAAGGTGTTTAGATGAGATTTGAAAGTACATTTTCTTCAAGATTAGACTTTCGAGACAAAACTGAACTGTCTTACTCCTTCTTCAGAGTGGTGTGTATTCATTCCAACAGCAGAGCGGCAATACGGGCCTTGAAATAAATGACAGTACGTTATAAGCTAGTTAGGGAGTGTCTATCCTCCTTATCAGTAGCTTCAGACTATTTTGCAATCCGACTTGTGTTGGTGTAATCGCTGGAAACCGCCGAGCAGACCAGCTTGCGAGAGATGGTATCCTAGCAACATTGATCTCGGCGAGCGAAGTACACACTGACTTCGCGTGAGCTTTCCACACGCCTGACAACAACTAGCACCTGTGATGTTGCAAGGTCTTTCTGGACCGGTGGACCGATAAATACTTCCTCCTTCAATGTCTACCATTCGCCAGACTAAGGTTGCAACATTTCTGTAAGCGCACCTTTGGCGAACCTTGCGAAGTGACTGGAATCGACATTAGCCGACTTAAGAACTTTGTAACAGATTCTAAGCAGTTTGCGAATCGTGAGGGTCTTGCGATCCGTTAGGGGTATTTGTGTACCACAAAGGACAGTCGAAGCTATTTAAGACAGATTTTCTGCAGTCGTGGAGATCTACTCGTAGCTTTAACTTAACCTGACTGCCATATCCATAAAACTGTGATACGTTTTAAAGTCGCCTGGTGACCTTGGTTCAAGACTCCAATAACAAGAGCTGCTTAACCCGCAGTACTTTAGTTCTCCAATTTGACGAACAGAGACGTCCATGGCTCCATTATTAATAATTACTCAGAAATCCTAAGTTAAATTCTAAGTTTATGAAAAATTGTCTGTAGGAGAATCTTCGTCATATTTGTCATCCATATAACCTTTAGTTGAAGTTAAGTGCAGAAAGAAGAAGTAAGAATGCTGATGATTGCTCAGAGGGAGTTGTCCCAAGAAAACTTATTGAAGTTGCAAAGTAACTAAACAAAATTCAGGTGAGACTCAAATCACTACAACACCCATTTTCTCGCTGTGTATGCCTGCCCTGCGCATACACCCCAAAGATTCATGTTAACACTTCGCTGCGGAATTTCGTTCAATTTTCAGCAGAATTTTACACTTTCATTTAGGGAAGTTGCAAAGCTTACATTTAGCTTCTTTTTTTCTCTTATTAACCTTTCTTTTCCGAACTTTGTTTATTTTATGTTTTACGCTGTTTTACTTTCGTACATATACCGTACATATATGTATGTAGTTATGTATAACAATATGTTCCGATTTGGAAGTGCAAAAAATTAAGCATCCGTGTGTGTGTTTGTGCGACTTTTTAGCAGATGAAAGTTGCTAATTTAATTTACAATCTTAATCAGGCGAGCGCGTACATAACAACAAACTCACCTTTACTTACATATATACACCATGTATGTGTGTGAATGGTTACATATGGGCGTATGCGAATACTAATGAATTGCTTCGCTCCCAATTTGACACGCTGAAATGCGTTTGACATGTGAGAGGTGTGATGACAAAGCTTGTTATTTTAGTGCCTTAATTAGTTAGAAGGTAAATTTTGTGATGGCTTATGGCGATATTTTATTTATAGATATATGATACATATACATATATTTATTATATTGGGTGTAAATCAATATTTTTGTGTTATGTATAAAAACATAAAGACAAAATTGTTTAGAGTTGGCGAGAAGCGATAGAAATTTCGCTTTCTTTACTTAAGTCCATTTGGTCAATAATGAGCAAATAGACATCTACCGAAAGGAATGATTCGCTTTAAGTTTATCAACTTACTCCACTCAGAGATTTCCCCAAAAATTTTATCGAACAAAGGGCAGCTAAATTCATTCAAATTGATTGTAGGATAATCAAACATGATTACCACATACTGATCTACGCTAACGGTTCGAATACATGGGGAGCTTAAAGCCTTGGATAATCTTTCGTTTGAGTAGTATGGAGCGACACTCTTTACAGCTCTTGACCAGTTAAGCTCTACTACGAGTATATATCTAGAAAAAAAGTCCAAGTGGACCATAAATATGATTTCTATTAATAGTTCGTCAATGACGCCATCTAGCGGTAAATTTTTGAGGAAAAGTAAACGGATTATTTATAATGTTTTTCCCTACTAAAAATAAAGTTATAATCACATTTCATATCCCCAAAGCAAATTATTTTCTAAGCAGAAAAGGTAATATCGCCTGTACTCTTAACATTTATTATTATTAGCCACTGTAAATATATATATTATAAGTTGAAGTGAAATAAATTGAATTGAATTGAATTTATAATGTTTACCATTGCTATTATTATCGATAATTTTCACTTTAAACGAAATTTATTCAGTTTTCATTGATATAGTCAAAAAATTTTATACAAAAATTACAGCATACATTTCAGCGCCAAGTTGAAAAGGAACTTGGCGGAGAGATAAACCCAATATCGCATACGATTTTTAAATAATGTATTAGAATGGTTAAAGAATTACTAAAAACTTAAATAATTTCAGCACTTAAAGCTTCAGTTAAAGATTGCACTACTTTTCAAAATACGCACGAATTAGGTTAGCTATCCCCCGTCGAGACACCTTTA